>JBAMJR010000100.1:2887500-3142500 GCA_038501785.1 Myoxocephalus aenaeus
TGTGTGTGTGGCAATGCATGACATCATCGTGGGTGGTATTTATTCCGAGGGGTTTCTGTCGCGGTTTAGACTTTCTTTGTCTCGCTCTCAGCTGATTTTCTTTTAGAGGTTTTATATTAAAAGAAGTCGTCCAACAAGTTTGGAAATCCTTGAGAGACTGATATCACGATAAATATGGAAACGAGGAAACAAATGGGGACAAAGTCCGCTGAACAGCACCTCCAAAAGTGCACAAATGAACCCACGATATCTTGTTTTTTTGTGTACAAAAAACAAAGTGTGCAGTCATTTTACTTTGGTGTTACGTAACAAGATACTTCCTGGCCAGGAGCGGCTCCCGGTCAAAACAACAGCAAATTGTAGACGTGTTGATCAGTGAGCTTTGTGTGTGCTGGTTGGACGGTTTTGTACAGAGACAACTAGTCCAGTCTTTATGCTAAGCTAAGCTAAGCGGCAGCTGGAGGCTTTCTGTTTAACCTTTTGGAAACCGTGCGCGAAAATCTCACCGCGCCTATTATCGGACGACAATGTTTTTTTCTAACGTTTCCTTAATTATCTCCGGAACCACGTCGTTGTTTAACTTCATTTAAATTGCTACAATACCGCAACCCTTGTGAGAAGAGGCATGTGGTGTAAACAATAATTAAAGTATCCGTTAAGTTTATATACTTACGTAATCTCTGTCAACTTCTACGGCAGACCGTAAGGTTTTACTAAATTTAAAGTCCCAGCATGCCCCATTCAGACAAAGTTTTGGCATAAGATGAGTAATTTTTCCATTTTTGAACCGAACGAAACCGTTTTTTGACTGAAACTCCTTCGTAACACCCCAATGCTTTTTTATTTTTGTGGCAGATTCCGATTCTTTAGGTCCTAATCTTTCCAAAAATGTGTCTTATTAGTATGTGGGCTGTTCTTAAGGCCCTGAAACGTACAGTTTGAAAAACTCTGTGACCGCTCGAGGATAGATTTTTGAGAAATCTTGCTAATATCATGCTGGATGATAAAAATATTTTTGGAAAATATATATATATTTTTTTTTTTAAGTATTAGAACTAATTTGGGGTGCATACGACTACATGAACACGGGGGAACAGAGTGTAACGAGATTCCCCTAACGCCTCTTCTTCTTCTTCCTCTTCCTCTCCGTCTCAGGCTCCAATGAGAGGCTCTCCATGATGAGGAGCTAACACTGTCGGCCGCACAACCGCAGGAAGAGACGTGGCCGCTGCACCATCCACAGCCGACGCATGGCGGTATTAGGGGTAAGGATCCGCTCTGCTCTTCGCCTCCTGCCGGGTTTCTTCTCCCCTCTGGTGCTTTACGGTTCGGTTTGGCTGTTCGTAGAAGTTAATTAGTAATAAGTAGAGTTTCCTGTTTTAGTGCATCCCAAATGTTGAGTTGTAATTGAGTTGTGAAGGTTTAACGACAGGACGTGGCTCCATAAATACACTGCAGAGAGATTCAAACAGGGAATTATGTTCATTGCTTCTATTATGGGATGTTTGTTCTCTCAAATGACTGATTTCTTTCATCTATAAAATGTTTAAACATTTGAAGAATTCCCACCAACGATGCAAAGTCTTTAAAAATATTATTTATTTATAAATCAAGCTTCACAATTGTGGAGCTAAAACCGGGGAATATTTTGTTATTCCTGCTTGCAACATGTACTTAATCAGAATCAGAATCAGAAACCGTTTATTTGCCAGGAATGTTTTTACACAAACGAGGAATTTTTTGAGGCGGAAGGTGCATACATTGGACGTGGACATGGGACGTAAGACGAGACAAACAACAATCAACAATCAACAAAAACTTATCCCGAGTGGCTGCTTATTGATCGGCTAATCGATCGACTAATCTTTTTTGTGAAATCCTTTTTTTAAAAGAATAAAGTGCCCCGTCAGCCATTTTAAAACAAAACAAAAAACACTGGAGACGTCTCTCACCGACTTCACGTCCGTCAGGAGAGGATTTACAGAACGGGCCGGAGCCTCTAAATGACGGATGTCACACATCTGAGGAGTGCAGCTGCAGCTGCTGTTGTTGTTGTTTGTTGGTCATTCATCTTCAACGTGTGCGGTCTGACACGGAGACGTCCGTCCTCTGCGCTCGGAGTCGTACCGGAGGGCCGTCTGGCTTCAGACCGCCTCTCTGAATTATTTATTTAAAGAGTTATTCCTGCGAGGAGAAGAACAGGCGTTCTCTAATTCCCCGAATAAGGAATTCAGTCAGTTTGCTCGTTAAACAGCAATTCGGTCGAGACCGTAAGAGTCACGAAGGCCCCCGTAATGATGTCATCGACGACCTCAATGACCTTCAGGTCCCTCAACGTATCTTACAATGTAAGGACACGACCTTGAGAACTTGATGTGTGGATACGACCTTGATAATTTGTACATTTCACGGGTCCTTTTCACGGGTCACGTCTTTGCGTTGTGTGATCACGTTACGGACAGGAATCCTCACTGGAGCTGTGAAGCATTGAGTTGGGGTGTAAGTGCAGTCAGATTCTCCTTTCCTAAGTCCTAAGTGATGATTTCTCCTTCTTTCCTAATGACCCGGCCCTCCGCCAGTCCAGCTGTTGCCATCTGGCAGGAGACTCCCACAATGCTCGTGGACGCCTTTAAACAGAGACACGATAACGTCTGTCTCTCAGCGTGTTGCTGCCAGAAGGCCAAACGCCTTTTTTTTATTACCTTTTCCATTGAGGTCAAGGTAAAGTGGTTAGTGTTGACTAAATATTCCCCTGCAGCTGATATCTAAGGTATATTTCTGAGCTGACGGGCTACACATCAGCTCCGTGATGACGATGATGATGATGATGATGTCACTCCCAGAGAGAAACCCACAGTTAGTGATTCAGCTGCTCAACACAGGAGATACAGGGACTGATGGCTAACTGGCTCCCTGGGTCCAATGAGACCCGGATAGAGAACAATAAGACCAGCCTGCTGACGTAAAGCGCTGCAGTAATATCCAACATATTGTTACGTGGTGGGATTATGGGTATTTTACTCGCAGTGGCTTTTTTTCCTTCTCCCCAAATGGTTTTAGTGGTGAAGCACCTCGTGAAAGCTGACTTCTCTTTCCATAGCGGTGCTATCTATTAAATATGTTTAATATAAATATATATATATATATATATATATATATATATATATATATATATATATATATATATATATATATATATATATATATATATATATATATATATATATTAGTTGTAGTTATGCGGTTATAATCGCTGTCACACTCGAGAGAGGTGTGCATGTTCAGGTTTACCTGGTGGAAAGATTATTCCAGTGTTCTAGACTAACAGTGACGTCTCCTCAAAGTAAAGTGGTATAACAGTATGACATAATATGGTTAAAATAAAAAGGCTGGTACATTATACATATTATGGCATATAAGTGTAATATTATGAAGTGAAATGTAGTAGTAGCAAAACAATATTCAGTATAGTACAGCAGTATTGTAAGTATTAAGTCTACAAAATACATTATATATATATATATATATATATATATATATATATATATATATATATATATATATATATATATATATATATATATATATATATATATATATATATATATATATATATACATACATACATACATACATACATACATACATACATACACACACACACACACACACACACGCACTACTGTTCAAAAGCTTGGGGTCACTTAGAAATTTCCTTATTTTTCAAAGAAAAGCTGTAATGAAGATAACATTACATTAATCAGAAATACTCTATACATTGTTAATTTGGTAAATGACTATTCTAGGTGGAAACGTCTGGTTTTTAATGAAATATCTACATAGGTGTATAGAGGCCCATTTTCAGCAACTATCACTCAGTGTTCTAATGGTACATTGTGTTTGCTCATTGCATAGAAGACTAATGGATGATTAGAAAACCCTTGTGCAATTATGTTAGCACAGCTGAAACAGTTATGCTGGTGAGAGAAGCTATAAAACTGGCCTTCCTTTGAGCTAGTTGAGTATCTGGAGCATCACATGTGTGGGTTCCATTATACTCTCAAAATGGCCAGAAAAAGATAACTTTCATGTGAAACTCGCCAGTCTGTTCTTGTTCTTAGAAATGAAGGCTTTTCCATGCAGGAAATTGCTGGTGTCACCTTTTTCACCCCTCATGAGTTTGCAGGTCTGTATATATGTAATATATAAATATTTAAAAGAATATAAAAAAGAAAATATATATCATTTTATCTTTTATTTATATATATATATATATATATATATATATATTTAAGAAGAGGAAACGTGGATGCAGAAGTTACTTTTCTGTCGGTTGGACTGAAACTACAGATTTTAAACTGCAGCTGCTACAGATCTTCAGTTGGATGAACAGGACAACGTTTGGGCCATCGATCACATTGTGTGTTCGCTTCTTCAACAGAACAACAACAACACAAAAGAAACGCATAACCTTCGTGATTTCCCTGGTTGATTTGAGGTCAGCTCAAGTTTAAAGCCGTCGAGGGTTCCAGACTCCTCACACAACACACAACTTCCTTTTATTTGAGCATCTGTGATGTTCTGCAACTTACACTTCAGCCATTTAGCTGTAATTGTGGAGCAACGCACAGCGAGCGGCTCACAGTGTTGCCCGCGGACAGATTAGCGGCCACAGGGATTCAACCTAAAACCTTCCGGTTGGGTCACCTTGGTTACCTGCAGGACGGTGAAAACACAACACACTCTAGAGGGTCACAGGTTCAGGGTCACAAAAAGACACAATGCAAGTTCTGTGTGTGTGTGTGTGTGTGTGTGTGTGTGTGTGTGTGTGTGTGTGTGTGTGTGTGTGTGTATGAAATTCGTAGTGTTTACCAATATTAAGGGGAAGATTTACAATAATAGTTCATGGTTCTTACATTATTTTATTGTCGATTGCTTGTAGATTGTGTTTTTCCTTCACAGAAGAGCTTCACTGTAAAAAAAAAAAAAAAAGTGCATATAAAGGTTTTGTTGCAGTTTTTGTACGAGTTAAAATAATATATATATATATATATATATATATATATATATATATAAAACAAAAATCAACTATTTGTTATGCATTCACTTTGCTGTTTATGCCGTTAGCACCGTTAGCTTCAGGTCGCCATGTTGAGAGCCATATGGAGGCAATCTCTCAATCATAGATACGCTCTGAAATTTCAAAAGCAGCAACTTTATGTATGTTTTTTTTGTTTTATGTGTAAATAGTGTTTTTAATTTTGTAGTTTTTCACTGAAACGTGGCGGGAAATGTTTGAATTGGCACAAAAGAAATATTGACTTTGTGCTTATTATTGGTGACAGAGCATAATCATAATGATTCAACGTGACCTACAACCAGTTTGCATTACTTCTGTGTACATTGTTTGAGCCGAGTCAACAACCACGGACATGAAGCGGCCTCAGAAAGAGAACAGACCTGCAGACGGCGTCCCGTTGGTGCTGAAAGTCTTTTAACCGGCAGGCTCTCTGCTCCATGCTCGCTGTGGCTCATCCCGTTTCTTTTCTTCTTCCCCAGAACCCCGACATGCTGACGAGGAAGATAAAGCTCTGTCACATCAACGCCCACATCACATGCCGTCTGTGTGATGGATACCTGATCGACGCCACCACCGTCACCGAGTGCTTACACACCTGTAGGTGTCACACACACACACACTTCCTGTCTGCCTTCTTTCCTTCGTTTAGTTTTCCTTTAGTCGGTTTTATATAAATGTAACTTTAAGATATTGGAAGTCAACGTCTGAGTTTGTGTCTTCTAACCTGAAGGATTAAATGCAACCTCAACAGGGTAAAGATTATTTTCATAAAATGTTTTTTTTAAATCAGGAAACACTTTCTTTCTCAGTCAAAGTTATCGCTTCTCTGTTTTGTTGATTTTTCAGCAAACAAATGCAGAAATTCAACATTCCTCAAAGGCAGCGAGAAGTCAAAACACTCCCTGTGAAGTGAAACCTCCTTTACATTTTAACATAACAATGGAGTTGGGAAGTTGAATCAGCAATTTGATTAGTGAGAAAGTGATTAAAACATCTTTTAATGTCAACTTCATGTGTTTATTACTTTTCAAAACAGAAGCGCTTTACAAAAGAGAGAAAAACGAAATAAAAGAAACTAAAAAATAAAACAGTTTTAAGATGAAAAAGACAAAGAAAACATTAGTTTTTGCTGTTCTTAAAGGAGCAGCCAGCTTAAAAACAAACAAACATTAAAGTAGTTAAAGTGATGGAAACATGGATCACTGTTTTTCTGGATAAAGTAAACCAGTGATTTCACCTGGATCTTAACATTTAGACTTTGGATTTCCATTCACACGATTCAGTTTGAGTCGTAGTGCGTCACAGTGTCTGGGTTTCTTTAACCGTTAATCTTTTCATCTCTCTTATAAAACTAGTTGTAGGCCATCGCTTCCTGGTGAGTTTCCCAGCCGGAAGCTTCCTGAACACCTTTGTGTATTTCTTGATCAGGTCCGACCCTGAATCGGCCGTTTTGTAAGACCTGGATGGTGGAAGGTCTCCCTTTAGTCACATGATCAGCCAATCAGATCAATCCCCTCCAGCTCGCTGCTTATGTTGCAAACGTTATGGCATTATTTATGCAAAAAACTAAAAAACTACTCACTTTTTCTCTTTTTCAAAATAATATCATTGGACAGAGTAACTGTCTGTTATCTGTGCATATGACAATAAAAAAATCAAAATCTTGACTCTATAAAAGAACGATGTAGGAAGATAAACCCAGACGCGTGCTACCTCGTCTCTCCAGCAGAGGGAGCTCTTCCTCCACAGACGGGAGCCGTTCCGCTCGCTGTAAACATCCGTAGACGCTTTGCTTCTCCCTCACTTTGAAAAGAGCAAAACAAAAGGAGGCTCCAGACACCTGAGACAAAGAGATTCACATCACGTCACCACTGCATGGAGTCTGAGCGCCGCTCTGATGGAGCCGCGGCTGCAGCGCCGGTTTAAACAAATGTGTCCCGTATTAATGCAGGCGGAGGTTAAAGGGGATTTATGTTTGAACATCATTTGAACATGATATATTATCCTTTTCGTTTCATTATCGTCGACATCTTTTTCTGCAGGATCGTCTCTAATTGCTTCGTTGGCAATTTTGTTGAAGACAGGAAATGAATCGATTTAATGCAGAATGCTGGTTCCAGCCTCTCAAATGCAAAGTTTCTCTGCTTTATATAATTTAAAATACAATATTGTGACACACGTGGACTAAACAATCAATCTGAACATGTCACTTTGGGCTCAGGGAAATTGTGACGGGCATTTTATAGATTAAAAATCGGACTGTAGTTAAATGAGAGGTTTTTTTAAAGGGACTCTGGGCTCAGAGACACGTCCACGTCTGTCCACAGGGGGCGGTAGAATCAACACAAGATGAAAGTTCCTCTTAGGATCTTTTAACATTTAACGCAATATGAAACAACAAGCAGTCACAATCAGTGACTAAAGAGGAAATACTACATTTACAGTTTAATATAAATCACAGATTAAGACATCACAAGCACAGCTGCACCAATACAGGAAAGATTTAGGTGTAATTAAAATGATTGTTGGATTCTTGATTTGAACATCGACACCAAACATTAACATATCTAAAGCGTCCCTGTCAATTGCTTATTAAAATATTGTGACCAAAATATAACCTATGTGTAAAAACAAACTCGTCAGTGCCCTCTGGTGGACAAGCCGTTTCTAAACTACTTCAAATATACGTTTGGCTCTTCTGTACTGACATTTCTTGTATGATGCGTGAGATGATAACATAATAACAGCCGGACCAGAATCGTGAGCTACAGATGGAAAAGAGAGATTTAAAAATGACGAATATGAGGTCGAGTCCCTCAAACCGTCAGAAGTGACTGTGATCAGATTTATTCAGCAGATAATCAGGACGCAGTATCAGTGTGTTTATTTATATATATATATGTGTGTGTGTGTGTGTGTGTGTGTCTCCAGTTTGTAGAAGCTGCCTAGTGAAGTATCTGGAGGAAAACAACACGTGCCCTACGTGTAGGATTGTCATTCATCAAAGTCATCCACTGCAGTACATTGGGTGAGTGCGGACCACACACACACACACACACACACACACACACACACACACACACACACACACACACACACACACACACACACACACACACACACACAGTTGTTGTCTTTTACTGACATCCTCTTCATTCTCCTTCTCTACCTTCAGTGCACTTCTTCCGTCTCTAGGTTTCTTTGTGCATTCCTCCCTCACACACACACACACACACACACACACACACACACACACACACACACACACACACAAGACTAAGTAGGCTGGTTTTAAATAGATTAACATTTATTTCAACTTAAAAAAAAAAAGTCTTTCAATTAATTAGAAATATTAATTTTATGATATTTGATATCATTTATGTCTTCAATTCATTTACAATTCTGTTTCCACGCTGAGCTTCTAAAAAAAACAGTAGCGCAATAAATAATAAATGCATATTCTATTCATTAAATACAATAAAATAACAACGATGATTTGTAAATACATTTTACTGCCAGACGTAGCGCCTTTTCTTTATTCCACACGTTCTTCTTCCTTGTCAAAACCTGGCGGCTACATTACCCACAATGCAATTCAACGGTCGACAGTTTGCGCACTTTACCGATACATCGCGTGAACGGACTTTCTCTTCCGGTCGAAATGAAAAAGTCTGCTTCTTATTGCTTTTTTTAGGTGTGGGGGTTCTGAATCCTCCTCTGAGGGAGGTTGTTGTTGTTGTTGTTGTTGTTGTTGTTTACTCCCCCTCTGAGCGCTCATGCATTATTGTCTGATTAATGCGACGCACAAACTTCATGCTCTCCAGCAAATTCAGTCATTATGGTCCAAACTGAAGCCGTCTGCAGGAAATGCTTCATTTCAAACACATTAGCGCTTCTCACAGCTGGTAGTTGTTGTTGTTGTTGTTGTTTTTTTTGCCTCATTGTTTGTAGTAAATTGGATTTGATGGGAAACATCACAAGTGATTTTTGAAGGCAAATTAACGAATAAAAGCCATCTGCTCACGGAGAAGATGGATCAGAGTGGATGTAACTAATCCAGACTCTCGATTTCCTCGACGGTTTTAATCCGGTTAATTATTTCGCGGCGATAAAACCACCGCAGAACCAAGTTTAGAACCAAGAACATCCCGGCATGCTTTAGTTATGGGGAAGGAAGAACGTGTAGCACGCATGTTAAAGTCGCAGATAAACGGCCGCTGATTTGACAGGATGTAAGGTACGAGATATTTATCACAACGAGCTGCAGGTGACTTTACTTATTTTGGCATTTTCTTATATGCTCAAAATCACAAAGACATGAATTGTCAAAACTACACTTTATGGAGAGGAAAATGTAAAATATAAGTCTTTATTTAAAAAAAAAATTGCAGCAGAGATGCACAAAGCCTGGATGACTAAACACAATAATGTGTAACTTCCTGATTTTATAAATCGTAGAAATGTATACAGTCTTCAGTGGCTTTGTAAAAGCAAGACGCTGCAATTTTATTCACAAAGCCTCTTTCCAACAGGAAGGCAGTTCAGTGTTTAAACCTGGTGAAAGTTTACTTGGGATTAAAATCACCTTTTTAATCATCTTTCCCAAGTTATCCTAAGAAAAGAAAACACAGGCAACATGTAGAGGCCAATCAAACCAAATGAGAACAAACTACCGGCTCTGTCCAGCAGGGGTCAGTGTTTCGCTTCCCTTTTTTATTTTATTTTTTAAAGAGCCTCAACCTGGAGGAGTTTATTACATAAACGACACTGAAACAAACCCGACGCGTCGATGCCCGTTCGCCGCCTGTCAACGGGCACCAGCGCCGCGCCGTGCGCCTGCGTCACCGGCGCTGTGCCGGGGTGAAGCCGCTTAACACTCCGACTGACTCAACATATGCTGCACACCGGCCTCTGAGAGCAGCTGGCCTTTCATTTCATTCCGGTCCAACACGTTTGACATTTCTAAGTAGATCTCGGGTTGGGATTTGGTGCTTTTCATCAGAAAAACTATGTTTTGTCAGTTAAATAAATTTAAACAACTTTACAGGGTTCTTACGGTCATTGAAAAACCTGATTTAAAAAAAGTCATGGCATTTTTTTAAATGGTTATTACCAAGCCTTGAAAAGTCCTGGAAAAAAAAAAATCCCAAAAGTTTAGTAAAAGTCATGTAAATGTGTTATATTCATGTGTTCATGTCGTTCTTTTACGCTGAGTTTGAAATAATGAATATGCTTTTAAAAGAAAGACACTCAGAATATAAGCAGGCGTACATACAGGCATCTATATAAATGTTTATTCTTTTAATCAAACTATTGTCTCATTCATTTGAGTCATTTAAGGTTTACTGTATGCTTTGTATTCTCATTGTTAGTTTAAATACTACATTTACTCACTTTTTCATGTTTCCACCCAGATTTCACAAAATGTTTGGTCATGGAAATTTGGTTTAAAGTCCTGGAAATCCACTGGTCAACACGTGTGTGTGTGTGTGTGTGTGTGTGTGTGTGTGTGTGTGTGTGTGTGAAGAACCAATAGTGTTTTAAACCTCATCATCACCAGAAGGTAACTAACCCATGTGTTGTTCTTTGCAGCCATGACAGAACAATGCAAGACATTGTCTACAAGTTGGTACCGGGCCTTCAAGAGGGTGAGTGTCTCTTTTACGACGCGACGCACAGGAAGTCCACGTCAGAAACCTTTCAGCTGGACGCTTCACCGGCTCCTGCAGGCTCAGAAATGAGGCGACCCGCTTTAGATCGAGGGTTTAACTTTAAATCACATTAAAATCAGCTCAAAAACAAGAAACATTAAAGTGGCGATGCTTGATGTTTCAGACCTCGTTGATTTAGAATTTATATTAGAGTTTTTTTGTTGATAAAATTCTGTGCATAGTTTTTTTTTTAAGGAGAAAAACTATAACGTAGCATCTACTTTCTGTAAATGTCTCCACAGATATGTGAATATTACAATTCTTTCAGCTCCGTCACCATTGTGTTAAATTGTGACTTAACAGACATTAACTCCTTATTTCCACTTAAAGCTTAAATTGGACTATGCATCGCTGAAAGAAACCCCATTTTAATATTCTATTCTGGTCGTCAGCACCGGGCCTAGAAGACCTAATGAATCGTGTTTCAGTGCACGTTTAAAAAAAAAAAAAAAAAAGAGCCAAAGTCGCGGTGACCTTGAGAGAGAAAGACACGTCCTCTGTGATTCTTCTCCCTCGTGCAGCGGAGATAAAGAAGCAGCGGGAGTTCTATCAGAAGTTGGGGATGGAGGTTCCTGGAGACATTAAAGGAGATCTTTGCCACATGAAGACTCATCTAGATCAACGCAACGGTACGGTCCCACACGCCTCCGTGTCTCACACGAAGAAGCATCTTTTTTTTGTTCCCCATGTTTGCATGCAAAAGGGTCACGAGGTCGACTGCGACGCTTTTGATTCATTTATCGGATTAAAACGTCTGTCGGACATTTGTAACGTCTGCAAGGAGCCAGTTTCCTCTAATCGGCTTGATCCTCTGGGTTTGATTCATACGAAAACTACGACAACACAAAGGTAATCAGAACTGTTTATTGCCAAGTATGTTGGCGGGGAGGTGCATAACATTTAACATTTAACGATAAACATAAAACAATAAAAAGGGACTATGAATATTTAGAATTGGATCTACAGAATACAAACATTACATAAATAACACACCAGGGGTCGTATCAAGGTCATATCAAGGTCATATCACCTTGGGCATGGCTCGGCCGCCATTAAGCAGTAGAAAAGAAGGCAGTTTGGCGAGCGAGCCTCGCTTGTTGTGCCGTAAACGTAAATGTAAATGCGCCCAGAGGGCCGTCATGCCGGCCTAATCGCTCACTTAATCCCCCCCGCTCCCATTTTTGGTAATTAAGGCTCAAATGGAAGTGGAACTGCTCTCGCTTGAAGTCCACTTCAGCTACAGAACACACACACACACACACACACAAACACACAAACACAGACACACACACACAAACGTGTTTTAAGGATCATTTGCACGTCAGAAATAGAAACCCGCTCCTCGGTTGCATTTCACCGTCGTTTCCAAAGCACGAAGAATTCTGACGTCTCCAGCTTGAGGTTGTGATTTAAAGATATATATATATATATATATATATATATATATATATTTATTACTGTTGACACGAGGAAAAACTTTAGAAAATCCAATGTGGTTGCATTTCATTTGGAGGCTTTACACACACACACACACACACACACACACACACACAGGATGAATACAGTGGATATTAATGTAGGAACAGCATCATGAAAGCAGACTTGATGGTGTTGTTGATGCAGTATGATATATACAGTTCATCCTGCATGTGAGGGCTTTAAAGAATCTTCTCTCCACTCAGAGAAAACAAACGCTCCTCATTAGCTCTTCTTTACCAACGGCAGACTAAAGTGAAGCGGAGATCACACGCCGCTAAATGCAGGCGACAACGGGCACTCTGCTAATGCCCACCGAGCTGAACCGCATTGCACTTTAATTAAAGTCTCATTTACCCAGATTTCCTCAGAAGCAGAAACCTTCTCATGGGTCCCCTCTCTAACGAGCCGAGGTAAATAAACGCTCCACGCCGCTAACAACCGGAGCGGGAACGTCAGCGCCGGGTAACGCGAAGTCCGATAAACGTCGAAGGAGTCGGTCGGAGAACGTCAAAGATGTTCTTTTCAAGGATAGAAAACGAATATCCTCGCTTTTAGGCTTCGGTAGAATTGAATGCTTTCCCTGTTTTTGTTCTTTATTCAACAGGAAATTGAAGAAGTTGAATCATTTAAAGTGGCATTTAAAACTTCATTCACTTTGCTTTTTCATACGCAACGAGTTTTCAGAAGAAGCAAAAACATGGCTTCCACCAGCACACAACAGACTCGTTTCTCTAAATTCTTATTCTTTAAAAATATATAAACTTTCGGGGATATATAAAATATATATACTATATAGATTGCACAAAAAGTAGTGCTACGATGTTGTGGGATAAATGCACTTTCTGATTACCGTACTTTTCGGGTTACAAGCCGCTCCTACGGCTGATCAGTGTCCCCGCTGTAGCAAGCTAGTAGCGCTACTAGCTAGCGCTGCTAGTAGCGCTGCTAGCTAGCGCTTCTGCTGCTACCGGCTACTGCTACTGCCCGCTGCCGCTGCTACTGCCCGCGTCCCCTCTGCCCAAGTCGGGTGTCGAGCCTGGTCCCGCTACCTTCGGTGGTTTTCAGGGAGCTAGCGGAAGTTAGCGGGGAAGTGACGGAGCGCTAGCAGGAGCCCCAGCTGGCTACAGCGGGGAGCTAACGGGGACACTGACCGAAGGTAGTAGCGGCTTATAACCCGAAAAGTACGGTACATAAAAACTTTTACAAACTTTTTTTCATGCATTTAGGTGTGTTTATCACAATATATTGAATCGTAACACCCGTATCGTGATACCAGATCCTTGCCGAGACACAGACGGTTATTTGGAGCCTCGCCGCTCATCACTGCCTTCGTGATGTGATTGCGTGTCACGGACCTCAAAGTGAGCGAGACAGAAACTCTTCGAGGCAGAAACGGCTCAGTTTTAAAATAAATAAAAACATCCGCAGACTTGGAGCAGACCTCCAAAACACAAACAAGGCTCTTCATCCGCGTTCAGAGTCGACCGAGATACTCAAGGGGTCGCCTGAAGGTGAGCGGCGACTATAAGAGCGAGCGCCTCCTTGATAAGCAATCAGCGAGTCTGCAGTCGGGAGGCGACATCAGAGCGGCCCGGTAATGCTCCGGGGAATTGGTGACAGTTAGTCCGAATGGAAAGCGGTCACAGAGGGCTGAGCTGAAGTAAACTGTCCACATACACACACACACACATATACCGGGTTATTACAGCCACTGCACACACTGAACGTCTTTTTGTTTTTAAGCGGTTACAGAAAATCTGTGCAGCGATTTATTTTTTTATTTTTGTCACAGAACCGCAATTTGGACTTTGATTTGACTGAGTTTCATATCTAAAAAAGTCAATGCTGCTGCAATTTTACAGCCAACAAGGAAAAAATCCATAAAAGATATATATCTGAACACACAGGGCTTTTTAAAAGTCGGTTAGGTGTCTTCACAAGACACCAGATTAAAGCAGCAGGGGAGACAGAATAGTTCTGGGGAAACTCAAATGTTCCTTCAGCTTTAAGCGAGACGCTTTTCATGCACTGATCAATTTAGAGATTTTGCTTCCTTAACATGTTTCACAAAATACACATTGAATTGTTTATTTTACTGCTTTTGTCTATTTGCGTCTGTAGAGTTCACCAAAAGTTACCATCAGATAATGCCTCATTTGCATATTGAAAACTTGTAATACCCTATTCACAGGTCGAGTTATTTAACAAAACATCTCTTTAAAGGCCGCCAAACTTTACACTTTCATTCCTAAATATATGCTGAAGGGATTTTACTGAGGTTGTATTATTTATAGCCAGATGTATACAACATTGTATTCCTAAAAACATGGAGAATGTATAATTTGCCAACGACGTCTATTGAGCTCGAGCCTCTTGAGTTAAGTGAACGAACACGATGAGAAACGCGCGTTAACGGAGACAATGAGGTGTCCCTGAACTGCACACGCTGGCCCTTCATTGTGCTCCACTCCCGGGGAGCAAATATGAATCTGTGGCAGCTCTTCCTCACTTTGTTGGTTTTTTTTATGCCGCAGGCGACGCAAAATCGGAGGAGACGGCCAATAAGGAGGCGGGAGAGGAGAAACCAGAGGAGGAAAACGACTATCACCGTAGCGACGAGCAGGTAAGCCTGTTTTTTTTGGGAGCTTTGCGTCTCTTCTCATTGTAAACATTGTAAACATGAGTTTATGTCTCAATCTCTAGTTTCAAGTCTTCTTCAATACAGCATGATGTTCATTTAGTAAATTATGGTCATTTAGAGTCAAACAGACCATAAAGCAGGAGACGCTTTAGGGGCGGGGCTACAAGGTGATTGACAGGTATCTCTACGTCGTTCCTCCACAGTCCAAATCTTGTCACTTCTGTTTATCGGTTGCAAAAAAAACAACATGGCGACGGTAAAATCGGCAAACTCAAGGCTTCACTTCTTATATCGTCTGTGGAGAAAACACAAATACAGCGAGGGGAAAATACAAACTGTTATTTAGAGTAAATAAATGTGCATGATAGATACCACTGGAGGGAAGAGAGTGAGCGTAATGTTTATATCATTTAGGTGAACAGCTCTTTAACAATAAACCAATTTTCTTAAATACAAGGAAATTTGGGAGGCAGCCCTCACCGGTTTGCGTTTTATTAGCGATTTAGAAGAAGAAAAGTGGATCAAATAATTGCGGGTTACAAAGCAGTCTATCGACAACAAAAGCACCAAGGAACTAAAATACCGTTGCTGATAATTGTGGGTGCAGTCGCCTTAAAAGCCTGCACATCAATTATTGCCGTTTATAAAAGTGTACCGGGCTGTTTTTAAATCACCGGAGACTTCCGTCTTTGTTGTTGCGTCCGTTTATCGATCCACATTTTTTTTAAATGGAAAATGGGCTTTTTTTTTCTCGATTTCATTTGTATTCTGGCTGCAAACTGATATTAATAAAGCAGAGGGACTGTTGTGTTGGACAGAAGGCGTCAGAAGCACAGAGGGTCACGCTGCACAGGCGGCTGCTTTTATACAGCATTTTAGTTGTAATTTTATAAGAGAACAAAAAGCCAGCAGGCGGATTTCTAAAAAAAATAAAATAATAATTCGTCTCCCATCAAGCGGCTCTTTGCTGACATGTGAGGCCAGAGATCTCGCCCTTTTGGATATTCAGCAGCGGTGCAGAATGCGTTCAGAATAACTAATGCAGCAGTCTGGGTGAGCCCAATGCAGTCATGTCAAATGTCACGAGGAGGAGGAGGAGGAAGAATACAAGATGACTGATAAAAATGCGAGATTTGCAGGAAAGCAGAGGGAGAGAGAGCGAGATCATGCATTGCAAGGTGATCTGGTGGGATACACAAATATACAAGATAGGAGTGAATGTGAGTTATGTGTGGTGAACATTATTGGAAGGTGGTCAGAAAAAGGAAATGAGAGGCAGATGGAGATACCTGTGATGATACAGAAAGGCCTATAAAAAGAGAAAATACCCTCCATAAACTGCACTGAAATAACAAAATACAATCTTCACATTCATTACCGTGATTTACCGCCGCCGATGATGAAATGCAGCGGCGTCGGAGACGAGTGGCGTTCTCCTATAATCGCCCTCAGCGTCACCCAGACTGCTGCGATAAACTCAAGAGTAGTAAAGCACCCTCTCAATGAATGTAAATAAGTTAAATATATAGAAGGGAGGAAGTGTCACTTTCTGCTCGTTGCGTTGCAAAGTGTCCTTTAGAAAGCAGGGAAGGCTTTAGGGCGGGGCTTCTGTGATTGACAGGTCGCTAACCAGAGACGTATAGGTCACTATACGGTTTTGCAGATTGTCCTTCTGCGTGCGGCGAGCCCGTGACGCACAACTTTTAAAGAAGTTAATGAACTGATAAATGACAGTCGGATACCAGCAGATTAAACAGCTTTTGACATATTAATCAGGGAATAATAATAATACAATATTTATACTCAAAGCTCAATCAAGAGCTAATCTGAATCCAAGTTTCCTTCATAAATTCATTGCAAACTAAACCCAGTACACTCCACCTGTCATGTGTGTTTTAATTATGAATCTGTTCTCCTATTTATTTGAATTACTGAAGAGATCATGTTCATTGTATTAGTCTCTTGAAATCTTATTTTTCTCTTTTCATGAGGTTATATTGTCATATCATCATATTGTAGTATTAATGGGTATTTATTAAATAATAAAAATGAATATATATGTTTATTTTACATTTTATTATATAATATATAATCTGTATTTATTAAATATTTGTATTTCCTTGTTGACGCTGCAGCTGACAGGAAGTAAACCTCTACAGGTGGTTGATCGATGGTCTGAAACCACGATGAAGACGGCCTCCATCTTGTTTTCGGCGCCGCAGGTTGACGTCTCTCTTGTCTCCTCCCCCTCAGGTCAGCATCTGCCTGGAGTGCAACAGCAGCAAGCTGCGGGGTCTGAAGCGCAAGTGGATCCGCTGCTCGGCTCAAGCCACCGTCCTGCACCTCAAGAAGTTCATCGCCAAAAAGCTTAACCTGACATCGTTTAACGAGGTACCGAAATGGACATTTTGTATATTCTTAGTTGTATTCTCTGTTCCTAGCTTGTGAAGGTGGCCTCCAAACCTTTTGTATGCAAAGCATCCTCTCAAACGCAAATGGCAACCACTCCAAGTAATCAATCGGCTCATGAATTAAAGGCAGGATGAAGATCTTTTTATCCCACAGGTGATAAGATCATTTATAAAGTGTTAGTAAATGATTTAAATAATGCTAAATAGTGTGTAGTTATTATAAAGTGCGACCAAAAGGTCCGTTAATTATACTTTTCCGCCCGTTGTGTTTGTTATATTTAGCAGGAAACGACTAAACGAGCCCTTCTGATATCTAGATGTGGACATTTTCTTTCCCTTTTTTCTATTTATTGTCTCTAAAGTGGCGGTGGGTGGGTGGGTGGGAGGGGGGAGTGGGCGGTAAATTTGACGGATGGATTTTTAGAACGCCGTGAATAATCATCTCAGACGCCTACGCGTCTTCTATTTTTTACTTTTCCGTCTCTTTTTTTTTTACATTTTTCTTTTGCCGGCTGTCACAGAGATGAGTGGGAGAGGCTCCATCATATCGTCGGCCATTGTTGTCCCGTCTATTGACTATCGGGGAAAAGGACAGAATCTCGTCTTTGTCAGAGAACCCGAGCGTCATTTACTCAACGCGTCTAAATGTCCCCGCAGGAAGTGAACGCGTCGACACACGAAGAGAAGAAACGCCCAAAACCTCGACAATAACGTCAGTATAAAATGACAACAGCCCGTTTTTTAGGAAGATTGTGAGCTCGGTGTAGGAGATATTTTTCAAATGGATAATCTACGGTATTGTAAAGACGAGAGTCTCACATTTTGGAACAGCGGTTTTCCAACCTTCTTGGATCGGGAACCCTTTGCAGTTAATCAATACCCTCAATCAGGGTTTTAAAAGGTTCAATTAGCGTTAAGATGTAATATAGTCTTTCTCAGTCATAAACGACAAATATGGCCGCTCTGGATTACCCGACGTTTCCTTCTTTCATTGATGGATTTGAGGGATCATGAACCCAGTTCAGGAACCAGAGAATGAGTCTTAAAAATGTTTTTTATCCAAGAGACCTTTTGTCCAATTCAGCGTGAATCTAATCACAGTGCGTTAGCTAAAAAAACAAAAACAAAAAAACGGGGTCTGTAAATGGTAAACGGGTCACGTGACACTGATCCAGCCATTTTTTTCTTTCTTCTTCTTCTGCGGGTTAATTTAGCTGTGATGGACGACCTTTCTGGTTTATTAGAGCAGTGTTTTTCAACCTTTCTTGAGCCGCGGCACATTTTCTACAATAAAATAAAACAACCCAAAAAGTTACAAAATGTCACATTGTAGCATAATACAGCATATATGGTAGATAATTATTGCGCTACCTACTGGCAATGAGGAGTATTTAATTACTAGGCCGGCCACTATATTGCAGGCTCAGATGCTCGACAATGAAAAATTATTTGCGGCAACTAAATAATATTTTTTGGGCTCCGATTAAGTGAAATTTGACGATCTCTCACGGCTTAGTGGTTGAAAATCACTGCATTAGAGGACATTAAAAAAGGATCCGGGTCGTTCTTTTCTTGTGGTTTTACCCCTCAGACGTCTCTTACGTTGACCCTCATGGAGTTTCCTCTGGATTATGTTTTAGTTTCCTCCTAATCACAGGCAGGCTGGTGCTGATCCAGTCACAGCCAGCAGGTGGTGCTGCTGTCTCTCTCTCTCTTTCCCTCTCTCCCCCTCTCTCCCTCCCAAGTATTGATCGGCAGATGGCGATGGAGGCGCCCCTCGGCCGAACATCAATGTTGACCTCGCGGGGGGACGGTAGATTTGGGAGCCGGCTTTGTGTTCAGTATCGAGCCTCCGTGTTCCCCACGGGAGCCACGCTCCACGAATAAAGCCTCCTCTCCGAGAAACTGGAAAAAATAATAAGAGCAGAGGTGGAGGAAGTGTATTTCTTTCTGCCTCGCAGCCTGAAAAACCAGAACGTCTCCGGCCAGCGGTCCTTCGTCTCAGTTGTGTCGTTCGCTCTCATTTTCTTTTTTTTGTGTTGTTTTTCCCCCCACAGCTGGACATTTTATGCAACGAGGAAATCTTGGGAAAGGACCACACGTTGAAATTTGTTGTTGTGACAAGATGGAGATTTAAGGTAAGCCGTGGTGAGAGTCGTCGCGTTGCATGCTGGGAGAGAGCGGCGACCACACGTGTTGCTGCGTGCGTGCTGGAGTCTTATCAAACTCCAAAGGAAAAAGCATCTGAAAAGCTCCCAGGGTGCATCTGTCTCTGCAGACGGCTGCGGCCTCACAGAAAACATGCTGAGGTTGTGCTTTTGTCTCCCCCCTGCAGAAATCCCCCCTCCTGCTCCATTACAGACCTAAGATGGATCTGCTGTAGCTAAAACGGACACAACGGTTATTTTTTATTTTTTTTGGGGGCCCAGTGGCCGCGGGACTGTTGCCGAAAACCTTTTTTTTTTTTTTATTTATGCAAAGACGATCAACCAACAGCAAGCAAAACGCCCGACGGTAAAAGTCAACACAAGCCAGCAAACTCGGGATGGAAAAAAAAAGAAAGAAAGAAGGATGGAGGACAAACTACAAGAAGAACTGACGACCTCCAGCACAGATACCGCAACACTGGTGTGCGTTTTTTTGATTATTTTTTTTGGTGTGTGTCCGCTACATCCTAGATATGTGAACAAAACGAAAACGAAAAGAAAAAAAAGAGAAAACTAATGGAGAGAAAGCATATATTTATACTTTTGTACAGAAGAGACACATGGAACCAAGACACTACTGGTGCTCTGTTTACACACAAACAAGATGTCGGGAATCACGCGGCCGTCTTTTTTCCTTTTTCTTTTTCGGAGCTTCGTGCAGATTTCATCCTCTGAGAACAATGACTGAGAGCGGAGGAGGAACGATTTTCTTTTATATATAAAACAAAAAAGTTTTTTTTGTTGTTTGTTTTTTCTTTTTCTTCAACAATACACTCGACACGTCTCGGGAGCACAGAAAGTATATGGAAAAAGTTATATAACAGGCATCGATTTTAAGCTGTTTATCAAGTAAATTGTCTTTTTTTTTTTTTGTTTTATTTTTCATTTCGTTGGCTTTGTCTAATTTGCTTATTTGGGTTCTTTGATGATTGTCAATTGTGAATAGGCTGAAAATTTTGTGTAGTAATTTATGTTCTATATACCAATATTGTACATAAAATGTCATTACAGAGAGAGAGACTGAAGAGAGTAAGAGAGACTTTAGACTGTTAAAAAAAAAAGAAAAGAGTGGATCCCAGAAGTACTATCTATATGTTGGGGCGATAAATTAGGATTATTTTTTTTTTTTCTTCAAGACAGACTCGCTATCGGTGTCAAAGTATATAGATGCATCTTTATGTTGTCTGAGAAAGACACAAAACAAATATATCACATCCTCGGCCACGTGTGTGTCTGCGGGGTGTGAGTGTGTCACTTCAGAAGATGAAGCTCCGCCTCCACGCTCCTCATCTCACCCGCCTTTTTCTTTTTTTTTATAAGGACGCCATTATCAAACGGAAAAAACGCTCATGCTAAAAAAAACACACCTGAAAATGCAATATTTGTTCATTTAAAATAGATTTTTCACACCTAGCCGCCCTTATTAATATCCATCCTCGCAGTTCTTCAGCAGCAGCAGGCGAGTACTGACACGCCCACGTTTACAGCTTTTTGGGTCCAGCTGCCAGCGGCGGATGTCGCGTGGTATTTTATACCGTGCATCTCTCTGCTACCTTCACTTCTCAAAAGCTGCAATAGAATTGTCATTTTTAATCCACACACTAGTCTCAACAGACGCAGCAGAGACGCAGCAGAGCGTCTCGCGTTTCACATCGACGTATTTGGACGTCGGCATATTTAACAGCCGGACGTCCTCAGTCTGAAACCGACGGTTTGGTGAAGACGTTGTGTTCACGTTGCGTTCACGTTGTGTTCACGTTGTGTTCACGTTGTGTTCTCTGGGTTCTTCGGTTACTTCTCACTGCCAGTTGGAGTCGTGCAAAGTGTTCAAGAAAATCTCTGAAAGTCGGGTGGATATCATTTTTTTTGTCACAAAATCTGTATAAAACTTGGATTGTTATTTTTTTTTTGTTGTGTTTTTTTTTTCCGCAGGTGTTTTAGCCAGTGTTCACTATTGTTGACTTCACAAGACACAAATTTCCGAGTATTTTTTTGAGAACTCGCAAATTCAGGTTTCGCACAGGGATTATTCTTTTTTTTTTTTTTTTTTAAAGCATTTTGATATTGAAATTCTGAATTAAATGACTACTGTTTGGTCATTTGGTGCTTATAAAAATGTATGTTTCTAATCTTGGGGAGGACTGTTCCTCAGGAACTCGCTGTGATAAACAACAACAACAACAACAACAACAAGTCTTTGACTCACAAACAAACGCTCAAAGCAGACTGCGAGTCTTTAACGACCACGACTGGATCCCTGAACGCCGCGTCAGACCTCAAGTATTACCTCACTGACGACCGCCATTTCCCCCGAGCGTTGCATCTGTGTTCACGCGCTGGGCTCCTACGCATCGCCAACACGCCTGCAACACGCCTGCAACACGCCTGCAACACGCCTGCAACAACACACCAACTAACCCACTTTCTTTAAAATTGGATCACGAGTCTGAAGTGTTTGATGGAAACATTCTTCTTCTTCTTCTTCTTCTTCTTCTTTTTTTATTCCAATAATTGCGACATCCGCAGTTTTTGTGTGGCGAGCGTCGGACAAAGCCTCGTGGTTTGCATCGGGGACGTCGGCGTGTAGGAGCCCCGCCTCATCAGGACCGCTGACCTTTTGACCTTTGTATTTCATGGACGTTTTATAGCCGCCGGGTCTGTATGCCGAACCAGCTCAACCAAAACTCCTCCTGCTGTCTCTCATTTCTCTATTCACCGTTTACGTTTCACCCTTAAACCAGTGACCTCTGTAAAGGGCTCCTTGTTTTTCTTTATCTTTGGTTCTTAAAATCATGGAAAAGTGTGTGTGTGTGTGTGTGTGTGTGTGTGTGTGTGTGTGTGTGTGTGTGTGTGTGTGTGTGTGTGTGTGTGTGTGTGTGTGTGTGTGTCAGGGGGGAGGGTTTAAGATGATGGCACACCCTTCTAAGTGAAAATCTGATTAGACAAATATAATTTGCAGCTCAAACATTCTGCATTTTCAATCCCTTTTTGAGTCCTGTGGTTTTTCTCTTCTCATTTATTTCTGAAACCGTTCCGTGATTTCCCGAGAAACACTAAAAATCAGACCCAGGTAAAAAATTATAAATTAGAACCGATCGACTCTTAAAGGTACAGTGTGTAGCTTTTTGAGACATCTATTAGGAGTGGAATAGAATATTCTTGAGTTTTACAAAATATGAAACACTGTCCCTTTTTAAGAAGAAGGAAAACAAAAAGCTTGCCGGTTCATGGAAGAGTTTTGTGTTGGAACTTGTTGAAAATAATGATAATAATAATAATAATGATGATGTCAAATTGGGCGCAATCATGTCTTTGTACGTGCAGTGGCGTTTTAAAGGCGTCGCCACCGGTTCTCTCACAGGAAGGAGGTTAAACACTGAGGTCACAGTTGTTTTTGTCCCGTCCCAGTTGTTGATCTTCGCTCCAGAGTCTTCGTCACGTGGGCGTTTTTGTCCCCTCATGGTTCTGAAATCTCTTTATAAAAAAAATAAATTAAATAAAAAAAATGTACATACGCTTTTCTCCTCAGGTGGTTGAGCTGCAAAGCGCCCGACACGCGGTGCTAAAAACTGTAACGCCGGCTACGACGCAAAGGTCACACAAAGGTCACACAAAGGTCACATCAAGGTCACGGCAGCACATCAAAGCTTTGTTATTCCTCCCAGCTGCTGCACAGCGATGTTTCTCTGAACATCAGATTGGTTTTCCCCTCTTTGCCATTACATTTTTTATTTTTTTGTAGTTTAGCAGATAGAAAATAAACATTTGCACAGACGCAAAGATTTAAACCGGATTCTGCAGGAACTCGTCTGCAGTAAAACCTCATTGTGTGTGTTTGGCAGCAGCCTGCAGGTTTTTTCTTCTTCTTCTTCTTCTTCTTACTTTGATGCATTCGGCACAAATTGACAAAAATAAAATGTCTGACGCGAGAGAGTTTCCACATAAAAAAGCTGCAGGTGAACAAAGTCCTTTGCCACAGTGACGGTTAGAAATAGTCTGTCTCTGACGCCGGTGCTTCCTTTGGTGCTACAACTCCTCCTTCAGACTTCAACGCAGACCGTCGGAGACAGAAAGCGCCGTGATGCTCGTCTACATCTTCAGGTGTCGGCGCTTCTTTCGTTCGGTTGGGTTTTGGGTTACGCTCTCGTCGGGAGGAATTTTAATAAAGTCTGATGCTGTGACAAAACAAGAGCTGGTGAGGAATCTGGTGTGTGATGTAGCTGCAATTTCCTGTAAGAGAAACTCTCGCTTATTAAAAAGGTCGGCTCTGGTGAGACGTTTCAGTCAGATTCAGACAACTAAACGATCGAATACAGATTTTAGTTCTAAGGGGAGACACTTCAATGGTTCGTGCGATGGTCAATTTGGTGATTTTGCTCTTTTACTTCCTCTCTTACGTCCTAAAAATACACATTTAGGTGTTTATTTTACTACTTTTATCTGTTTGCGTCTGTAGATTTCTCCTAAATTCACCAACAGTTACCCTTACATATGCCTCATTTGCACATTTAAACCTATTATGCAAAAAAAAAATCTTTGCAAATAGTCAACTAGGGAAATTTGATGGTATTCATTCGTCATTTGTTGACCCGATTCACCTGTAGAGTCTTCAGAATGTGTGTAACGTAACAAAACATCTAAAGGCCTTTCATTCATGCAGATATTCTGAAGGTTTCTACAGAGGGATTTGTTCACACGGCATTCAGAGCCGGATTTATAGAACAAGTTATTCGTAAAAACATTTTGAACCTGGCGTCATCCGAGGTTCATTCATAAACAATACAAATATAACCTGTAGTGTTTCCTCTTAACAATCCCAAAGTCTCCCTGACCGTCTCTCTCTCGATGAGAGTTCACGTCGACCTTTGGCGCCACAAAAATAAATATCGGCGCCGACATTGAGCCGTCGGCGGCGCTTCGCTGGACGGCCGAGCTAAGAGGCTTTACGGGAGCTCCGCTCCGCCTCGCCGCAGATAGAGGTCGCGTCCAAAGGTCTCGGGGGGTGGGAGGGGGCGTGGCCTGTCAGAGCCTCAACGCTAAGGCCGACAAGGTGTCAAAGGTCAGTTTGAAAGCGGCGCGAAATTCAAAGCCCGAGGCGGTTTCGAGCGAACGCTCACCTCGAGCTCGTCGGCAGCAGAATCATTCCGGGCAACAACAAAAAAGGCCCTTCTATGTTCACCATTAGTGAAGAGCAGACCGTGTTTTTTCAGATGGAGATTTTCTGTGAATCGGTCAACAGTTACCAAACCTCGCCCGCATGAGCCATACAGCCGACGTCCTCTTCTTTTCTTCTTCTTTTATTGTTATTTATTTATGCTGAAAAGTGACTTTTTGCAGTTTTTTTTTTTTTTATGAAGATTTGCTCACAATCTTTGCTCACAAATCTGTATTTCAGTTCTTTTTCTCTTTTTTTTTTTTTTTTTTGGAACCGATACCGAACTCATAAAATGACTTCAATTATGAACACAATTCCCGTTTTGTATTACTCCAGGTGTGTTCACGTCCACGCGACGCTCCGTCTGCATAGGTGTCTCTTTTTAAAACTAAACTAGAAGAAGAAAAAAAAGATATAAAAAATGATTTGGCAATCTGGTTCTTGTATTTGCAAGGAAGTTGCGCAATAGACGGTTCTCGCAGAACGTTTGATGTTTTTACTGTTTTTCCAGTTCCTCAGGTCACTAAATGCCTTCTGGTCCTGAGGGTGACAGGAAATCTCAGAACACACACTAATGCACCCGAAATACAAAGCGACTGGATTTTAATTTAGTCTCTCTCTCTTTTCACCCCCCTCTTCCTCCTCCTCCTCCTCCTCCTCCTCCGCACTTTTTTAAAATTAGTTTCTCTCCCTGTGACAATTTCTTTATTTTTTTCAATTTCTTTATTTCCAGGTTAACACAGACACCTCATGTGTCCTTTCCCTTGCCTCCTTTTGTATTATTGTTATTTATTGCACATGTGATGAACTGGTTTCTGTTGCCACATTGAATTCAAGGAGTTTTGGGTCCAGAATGGGGAATTTCTTACGTACAAAACTACAGGAGCTTTTGTCAAAACCTAAGTGTGTATTTCATCAATAAATGCCTTTAAAAGTGTTCCTGGCGCCGCGATGACTCTGAATTTATTTAATCGAGCGCTGCAACGAGCATATTTAACATTTACCACATGAGTGATTATCCATTAATAAAAGTGTGTCTGACCTGCTGTGGAGCTTCGCCTTCACATTTAAACGGTTTAACAGGATTGCACACAAACATCCAACATTCTAATTAACATGTCATGTAATCCATTAATCAACGATTGTATTTATATTTATGAAACAGACGCTGGAGGGAAGGGGGGGGGGGGCAGAACCAGGACTGAGTTAAACCCCAAACCACAGCTATAAGAGGAGTGTTAATGTTGGACTTATATTACATATTAATATGAATTATTAAATGCAAATACAGCTGCAGCTGCTGGGTAATTATAAGATACAAAACAAAGATAATCATACAAGAGCAATGCATTTATAATATGAATAATACATATTTAATGTTTTGTTTATCCATTTTATACCATCTTGGTGAGGCATTCCCTCATTTATTTAAAGTTTACCGTGCATCAGGGATAACAACTGAACTGTCTATATTGGTTGGAAACATCTATTGCGCAACAAAGGCATCATTTATGACAATCATGCATGTTATTAAGACATTTGACTTCACTTCATCATATTTTCTTCACTCAAACAGGAGCTGTGTTCATGTTTTTAGTCACGTGAGTATCGTGTATCCGAGGTCTGAAACCGGCTTTCTTCTTTGACATCTAAAGCGCTGCCAAACAGTTACTCCAAGCAGATTAAAATAACGGATTATTTTTCAAACACAATTTCACACATAACCGGTTCCGAGCGTGACAGCCGAGGCGGCTTCACAGTCTTCAGGTTTTGGGTGTTCGGAGCTGCGGCTGATAGATGTCTTCCCTCGGCATCGCTAGTTAGTTAATTAGTTAGTTGGGAGCGAGACTATGCACGGGGACACGGTAATCATGCAATATCTGATAATCCATTTGCAATGATTAATACACAACTTCATTTGTGCATCAATGGGCCCTCCTGGGCTGCAGGAGCGGAGGCTTTTTATATTCGGAGAAATGGCTCTCGGAAGACGACAGGCTGCGACGTGTTGTTTGTTTTCTCGGGACCATTAGAGATGGCAGCTATTTCGGTCGGTGTCTGTGGGCGGAGAGCTCACATGTGTGAAATGGGAAGAGGGGGAAACCGTATTATTGACTCATTAACCGAGTCCACGGCGAGGAGGCTGCGGCGCTGGCGTTTTACCACACGGCGTTTACGGCACCAGCAGGGGCAGCGAGAGGCAGTTAGTCAGGACCGGGCCCTGGAAAAGGGTTTTGGTGATGGGACGCATGTGGTTTCCAATCTTTTTAGATGATGACATCATAGAAACAATGCAACATCTGCTTCTGACTCTTCATGATGTGGTTTTTCATATTGTTTTGAATACGTTTAAGAAGCTTGAAGATGAAAACTCATCAAGCTAAGTCAGCGCTGCATTCTCTCTCCTGAACACCAGGGGGCGACTCCTGGTTGTATAGAAGTATATGCTTCATGTGTTAAAGCTGCATTCTCTCTCCTGAACACCAGGGGGCGACTCCTGGTTGTATAGAAGTCTTCATGTGTTATAGCTGCATTCTCTCTCCTGACCACCAGGGGGTGACTCCTCTGGTTGTATAGAAGTCTATGCTTCATGTGTTAAAGCTGCATTCTCTCTCCTGACCACCAGGGGGTGACTCCTCTGGTTGTATAGAAGTCTATATAAATGACTCTACTTCTCTTGATGTATTCCCTCAGTAAACATTGTAAACATGAGTTTATGTCTCAATCTCTAGTTTCAAGTCTTCTTCAATACAGCATGATGTTCATTTAGTAAATTATGGTCATTTAGAGTCAAACAGACCATAAAGCAGGGGATGCTTTAGGGGCGGGGCTACAAGGTGATTGACAGGTCGACATTCCCCTGCAAATATGGTAACTTCCATTCACTGGTTGCAAAAATACAAGATGGCGACGGCCAAAAAGCTGAACTCCAGGCTTCAAACATTATAATACTAGCTACACATCAAACAGTCTCCATGTTTAGTACTTTTACTATTGCTGCAAATACCTTTATAAAGGCCTATATCAGGACTTTTGTGGTACTTCTGTTTAATGAAAAAGGAGTTTACAAACGTCCTTCACCACTGCACTAGTTATATTTCTCTTGGGGCCAGCAGGTGCTGGAGCTGCTTGTGCAAATCCATATTTTCAGTGTGATCCTAATTGGTACCGCTGTCCTAAAACACGCCTCGTACCGGGCGCCCCGCTGGATGCGGTTCGATGCCAGCGAGAGGTAAGTGGAGGGATCAGCTAGTGTCACGCCTTGTTTTGGTTTCGTTTTTTTTTCGTTTTTTTTCTTCCTCCAACGCCCAATTGTCTCGATGCGTCTGGACGGCGAGAGCCTCGGTGCTGCTGGTTCTGTCAGCACGAACCTCGAAACGCAGGATCTCCAACCATGACATCATTACATCACAATCAGTCAGAACATTAGTGTGACATGACAGCGGTTGGCGAAGATTTGAACCTTTAGCGTTTGAAAAGATTGCCGAGATAAAGCGAAAAGAAAACCATCCTGTCTTTTCAAAATTACATTTTCTTTCGGG
The DNA here is from genome assembly GCA_038501785.1 of Myoxocephalus aenaeus. Taxonomy (NCBI): domain Eukaryota; kingdom Metazoa; phylum Chordata; class Actinopteri; order Perciformes; family Cottidae; genus Myoxocephalus; species Myoxocephalus aenaeus. Next base: position 2,915,727 of record JBAMJR010000100.1, read on the forward strand.
TCTTTCCCTTTATGGATTTGGCAATATTGTTGCTTGGGGTTATTACTGCTCTGTGTGACGCGGAGAAGTCAATAACTCATCAACCGAGACGCCGAGCAGAGAAACCCAAAACCGTTCCAGCTCAGGGAGGAAGACGCTTTAGGATGCCGCAAAAAAAACAGAGAAAAACACTAACATTTTATTGTATATCGTTTATGACGGTCTAATTATCTCTTTCTAAAAGACAGACGGAGACATGTATTGCAGGGCAGCTTGTTCATTTCGTTCTATGATGACTTTGTCTGGATGCTTGGACACACATTTACAGATATCGTTTCACGGTTGGAAGTCTTTAAAGATGAACAACAAACATCTTCCTCCGTTGAGTCTGGCTCACGCTGCGGCGTCAGGGACGGAACAACGCTGGTCTGCACACACACACACACACACACACACACACACACACACACACACACACACACACACACACACACACACACACACACACACACACACACACACACACACATCACAGGGTGTTTATTGCAGCTTGAATCTGCAGGAACATTTCCTCAATTCTGATTTTATTTAGATGTAATAAGAATAATCCCTCTACTGAATATTGCAGTAACTAAAGCAGACCATGAATAGAGACATTCGTGTGTGTGTGTGTGTGTGTGTGTGTGTGTGAGAGAGAGAGAGAGCGAGAGAGAGATGGTGAAGAACTTTGCCGACTGTGATCCATGTCGGACGGATTGAAGGCCACAGATGGTGTCAACAGTCATGAACTGAGAGTAATGACACTCAGAGGAGCATCTCCCAAAGCCCCGGTATCAACTGTCCCCATGGCAACGGCTGTCAACCTCCGCCCCTACACACACACACACACACACACACACACACACACACACACACACACACACACACACACACACACACATTCGGCGCTGTTGCAATTAGCAGCTTCACAGAGTCCTTCACAAGAGGTAAACTGTCGTGTGGCCCTGTGTAAACACACAACCTCCCCAGAGACGCTACGTGATGCAGGATGCACTGACTACATGATGCACTGACTACATGATGCAGGATGCACTGACTACATGATGCACTGACTACATGTTGCAGGATGCACTGACTACATGATGCACTGACTACATGATGCACTGACTACATGTTGCAGGATGCACTGACTACATGATGCAGGATGCACTGACTACATGATGCACTGACTACATGATGCAGGATGCACTGACTACATGATGCACTGACTACATGATGCACTGACTACATGTTGCAGGATGCACTGACTACATGATGCAGGATGCACTGACTACATGATGCACTGACTACATGATGCACTGACTACATGATGCACTGACTACATGATGCACTGACTACATGATGCACTGACTACATGATGCACTGACTACATGATACACTGACTACATGATGCACTGACTACATGATACACTGACTACATGATGCACTGACTACATGATACACTGACTACATGATGCACTGACTACATGATACACTGACTACATGATGCACTGACTACATGATGCAGGATGCACTGACTACATGATGCACTGACTACATGATGCAGGATGCACTGACTACATGATGCACTGACTACATGATGCACTGACTACATGATGCACTGACTACATGATGCAGGATGCACTGACTACATGATGCAGGATGCACTGACTACATGATGCAGGATGCACTGACTACATGATGCACTGACTACATGATGCACTGACTACATGATACACTGACTACATGATGCAGGATGCACTGACTACATGATGCACTGACTACATGATGCACTGACTACATGATGCAGGATGCACTGACTACATGATGCAGGATGCACTGACTACATGATGCAGGATGCACTGACTACATGATGCACTGACTACATGATGCAGGATGCACTGACTACATGATGCACTGACTACATGATGCACTGACTACATGATGCACTGACTACATGCTGCAGGATGCACTGACTACATGATGCAGGATGCACTGACTACATGATGCAGGATGCACTGACTACATGATGCAGGATGCACTGACTACATGATGCAGGATGCACTGACTACATGATGCACTGACTACATGATGCACTGACTACATGATGCACTGACTACATGATACACTGACTACATGATGCAGGATGCACTGACTACATGATGCACTGACTACATGATACACTGACTACATGATGCACTGACTACATGATGCACTGACTACATGATGCACTGACTACATGATGCACTGACTACATGATGCACTGACTACATGATGCACTGACTACATGATGCACTGACTACATGATGCAGGATGCACTGACTACATGCTGCACTGACTACATGATGCAGGATGCACTGACTACATGATGCACTGACTACATGATGCACTGACTACATGATGCACTGACTACATGCTGCACTGACTACATGATGCAGGATGCACTGACTACATGATGCACTGACTACATGATGCACTGACTACATGATGCAGGATGCACTGACTACATGCTGCAGGATGCACTGACTACATGATGCAGGATGCACTGACTACATGCTGCAGGATGCACTGACTACATGATGCAGGATGCACTAACTACATGATGCAGGATGCACTGACTACATGATGCAGGATGCACTGACTACATGATGCACTGACTACATGATGCACTGACTACATGATGCAGGATGCACTGACTACATGATGCAGGATGCACTGACTACATGATGCAGGATGCACTGACTACATGATGCAGGATGCACTGACTACATGATGCAGGATGCACTGACTACATGCTGCAGGATGCACTGACTACATGATACATGATGCACTGACTACATGATGCAGGATGCACTGACTACATGATGCAGGATGCACTGACTACATGATGCAGGATGCACTGACTACATGATGCAGGATGCACTGACTACATGATGCAGGATGCACTGACTACATGATGCACTGACTACATGATGCACTGACTACATGATACAGGATGCACTGACTACTGAGCGGGTGAAGTTAAACGTGTAACAATAAAAGGTAGAAAGTAGAGTAAAATGGGTTGCAGGCGCTGGCGGGGAAGAGAGGGCGCCCCGCTCTTTAAAGCTGACCCGCTAACCGTGAGAAATGGATTTCTGCAGGAGCCTTTAGTTTCAGACCGACCGCTGGGCGTCTTTGGTGAAGAAGGCTCCCGGTGGACAGACATGGTAATGACGTTGGGAATATCTTTAAAATAAAAAGCAGCCGAGTTCCTGACCTTAGAAATAGATCAGGGACAAAACATGTTGAGTTGCCTTTGACTTGTGATTTTCTTTATCACAGCTTTCAACCACATCTCATGGTCTTCATCATTGATGACGTTTGCGAAGCCTGGCGTCATCCCACCAAGAGTGCGATTTCTTTCTTTCAATCATTTTATTTTAAGTTTTTACAAGTTATACATTACCTCACATTACTAGACAACAAAAAACAACAACAAATAAATAAAAAAATACATAACAGCATAACAACCAACTATACGAACAATCAGACAAGGACAGAAAAACACGGACATAAATCAAACATAAATAATCATAATAAATCATCATCCTCCATATTGAACCTACTATAACAATTGTATTGTGATTCTGTCTCTTCTTACAAAGTTATTGCTCCCGCAAGATATTTAGACTTTAGGGCCATGTCTCACAATATGTTTATCCATCTAAATTCATCTATTCATCAATAACAATGCAGGTAAATATTGTAACATTACAATACAATATATATATATATATATATATATATATATATATATATATATATATATATATATATATATATATATATATATATATACATATACATACAGGCACGTGCACAGACATTTGAGGTGGCAGGTGCTCAAACCAAAAAAAGGGCACCCATCGCCACAATTATTCATGAAATTAAAAATAATAATGATAAATAAATAAATAAATAAAAAACACTGTAGGATATTTTCAACTTATATATTTATTTTTTGTTAACAAACTAACTTAAATTATCAAATTGAATAAATAAATGAATAACAGACAAAACAAGGCCATATTGTATAACCAAATGCACTTAAAACTTATCAAAACTCTGCTGCATCTTCACAGCATCCTTCTTGGTGCCATCTCTTGGAAGATTTGTATTACCGTACTTTTCGGGTTACAAGCCGCTCCTACAGCTGATCAGTGTCCCCGCTGTAGCAAGCTAGTAGCGCTGCTAGATAGCGCTGCTAGATAGCGCTGCTAGATAGCGCTGCTAGCTAGCGCTTCTGCTGCTACCGGCCACTGCTGCTGCTACTGCCCGCTGCTGCTACTGCCCGCGTCCCCTCTGCCCAAGTCGGGTGTTGAGCCTGGTCCCGCTACCTTCGGTGGTTTTCAGGGAGCTAGCGGAAGTTAGCGGGGAAGTGACGGAGCGCTAGCAGGAGCCCCAGCTGGCTACAGCGGGGAGCTAACGGGGACACTGACCGAAGGTAGTAGCGGCTTGTAACCCGAAAAGTACGGTACTTCACTGGGATTTATTTCAATGTCTTGCTCAATGGCAAGCAGGAGAAGGTCGGAGAGTCTTTCTTCCCCACAGAGACTCCTGAGCCTGTTCTTTATTGTCTTCAGTTTTGAAAAGGATCTTTCCACTGAAGCTGTTGTCACTGCAGTGTTGCATAGATCCTTACCATCTTCACACATGTTGGAAAGATGAGCTCACAATGGCAAGGATTTCTTGCAGGTTCTTCGAGGGAAAGCTGGAGTGGAACATCTTTACCTCTGTCTTCAGCTGGTCCTCGTTTTCCTCATAGAAGTTAAAGAACATGCTTCCTCTGGGTTGGGGTGCTTGTCCAGTACACACTGTTAGAGTGGAAGGACTGTATGATTGTGCCAGTTGGACTTCCAGTGATGCTCCCATGGAATCTCCTGTTGAGCTCCACAGTCAAGTTATCAATACATGTGTAGTACACATTCTTCCTGTATGACTCACTTGCGATGCAGTTGTGCTGTGTTGGAAACGCTCTGGCACTTTCCGTTTCCTCTCCTGAGGCACAGCAAGGGTAAAGGAATGTTGAGAGCCTCAGCTTCTCTGACGCACCTTGAAACATCTCCTGAACTTCTCCTCAGACCTCAATGCTTATTGTGTGAATTACACCATCAATAGCTTGTAGGCTGTGGAGCGGTCCAGGCTTTCTTCTTGCAGAGCGTTTGATGCAAGAGCAGTGACTTCACATGCTGGGCTGCTGATTTCCATGCAGAGGATGAATGCCAAGTTAATCGCATTTTTGTGCATTTTTTTCTAGCTGTGAATTCTCGTGACATTTCTAAACATAAATTCAACACACTTTCGAAATTGTCTGAACGGCATTTATACAACAACACAAAGAAGATGCCTGCCTGTATATCTCTCCCTCTCTCTCTCTTCATTAAACATGACGTCAGTAAACAGTTTTTTTTTTTTTTTTTTTTTTAGGAAACGTCGGACCAGTTGCAACGTAATTTTTTCAGCGCCGCTAATGTCGTGGTTAATTTATCACCGAACAATATCGGGTGATTGCACAAACACGTCATCACCTGTTTGTCAGATATCTAAACACATTTGGGGGGAATTGATGACAGAGAGAGTCATTTTTATTCTTAAATACTGATGAATGAAGAAAAAATTGGGCTCCAGCAGAAGGGGCACTTTTCTCATCCAGGGCTAAAGGGCAGGTGCTTGAGCACCACTAGGGGTCTATCTGTGCACGTGCCTGTATATGTATATACATATATATATATATATATATATATATATATAATCCCAGGGCCAGGGGCTGCTAATTAGGTTAGTGAATTAGTCTCTGGGTCCTGTAACTGTCATAATGTCGGGAGCATGAACTCAGCTTCTGTGACATTTAATATCATACTTGTAGGTCTTTCTGCATTCTGCGACATAGAGTAATGTTATCTCTAACGATGGAGAGTGTGTAGGCAAAAATATAGTTTGTTTTTTAATAATAATGAATTCATGAATGCTTTTTTTCTTTCTTTCTGTGAACCAGTGAAATGAATCCTGGCTGCTGGATATAATGAAGCGTGGGAAAAATGTTGAACTCTCTTCGGTGGAAATGTCTTCCGGGCTCGCCCGTAAGCACAAACTGGAAGAAACTCTCAGAGGATCGGTCAAACCCTTAAAAACTGACTTTATCTTATCATATCTTTGGCCGTATGAAACTACTTTTATTTATTTTTTTGAGGTATATTTCATTATATTTTAGGAATTTGGTCGACTTTATCTGATATACTTTTCACTTTCCTCTCCCAGATTTATCCTGCGAGTCCGGGGAATAAAACAGACAACATTCCGGTCACAAGTTCCCTGTAAATGTTAATACAAGGCTATCTGTGAGGTATCTGTAGTTTGCAGAAACACCATAAATACCAAACATTTTCCCAAAGTATGTCCATAACAGACTATCTTTTCCTGCTTCCTTCAGGAAAAGATTATTTAAAGATGATTTATTTGACAGACAGGGACTGACTGACCAACCTGCTTGGATCATTTCACAGTAAGAGTTGACAAAGTATTCTAAAGTATTCTTTCTTATGATTTTTCTTATGACTTTCTTATAATTTTCAGCAATACATGAAAACTTCAGAGAATGTCTGCGGCCCGACAGCTGCGATCTCAACAGCTTTCCATCATTTCATATTCCTGCAGACGGTTCTCAAGTCAGTCTGGGAGTCTGAGACATGCAGATTTTATACATGTGCACATATTTAAAACATGGGGCGACACTAGAAACTGACTACATTCAACTCAACGTCATCCTGAGGTTACTTTGAATTTCCCCCTCAACGTCAAAATGATAGAAAAACTAAAAAGCAAACAATTTCTGGCTTCACTTCAGTAATACTGCTGTTTCTATGGAATAAAGACACTTTCTTTTATGTTTGAATCAACGCATTGCATGGACAGAGAGGAAATAATAAAAGAACAAGATTTTTTTTGGCCATTTGTCATCACAAAATTGGACTCAAACATTCACGTTTCCATCGGGATGAATTTGAATGACTTTGGTGACTTTTCATCATCATGTTCATGTTATTTGATCTGATCCTCCGTCACCTGAATGCATACCTGAGTTAACCTGAATGAATATGCTCTGTAGCCTGTAGACGTTCAACTGTGGTTGTTTCAAAATGAACATAACAACTCCCATGAGCCGCTACTCAAGATATCCTCATGGTTTGAAAACATATCTCACGAAAAAAAAAAGTCACTCCTCATTTTTCTTGCAGTTTTCGTACAAAAGCCAGAAATGTCAATTTCCACTCGTTACATAGAAATGGTCTTTTCAAAATAAACTCCCATCTTCATCAGGAAACAACTTAGTTAGGTTTAGGCAACAAAACTACCGTACTTTTCGGGTTACAAGCCGCTACTACCTTCGGTCAGTGTCCCCGTTAGCTCCCCGTTGTAGCCAGCTGGGGCTCCTGCTAGCGCTCCGTCACTTCCCCGCTAACTTCCGCTAGCTCCCTGAAAACCACCGAAGGTAGCGGGACCAGGCTCGACACCCGACTTGGGCAGAGGGGACGCGGGCAGTAGCAGCAGCAGTGGGCAGTAGCAGCAGCAGTGGCCGGTAGCAGCAGAAGCGCTAGCTATCAGCGCTACTAGCAGCGCTACTAGCAGCGCTAGCTAGCAGCGCTACTAGCTTGCTACAGCGGGGACACTGATCAGCCGTAGGAGCGGCTTGTAACCCTAAAAGTACGGTACTTAATTAGTTAAAAGATCGTCGTTTGGCGTTACTGAACTAAGTTACGTGACAAATAAATCAACGTTGACTTCTCAAGGGGTTTATTTGTTGTACGTATAGCTACGAATGCTGGACGAGACCAGCGTGCACTCCTGCACAACATAGTGAAAGCTTGTCTTTTGTTAATATTTTGACTGAAGGACCCTTAGCGGCAGAAAGTACATACTGTACATCATAAAGCTTTTCTGTGTTAAATGCAGCAGGCGGTTGTGAGAAGAACGACGGTTTGAAGTAAAAAAAAGGGTTGAAATAAAGAATGAACTGACAAATATGAAAAAGCAATCATTGGAAACGTCTTCTTCTTCTTCAGGTCTATTACTCAAATCAAAAATCTGGGCTCGGCGTGGCGCGAAGGCCGGAGAGGCCGGAGAGGCCTTCGCGCCACGCCGAGCCCAGATTTTGATCAAACGGTTTTCTTATGAAAACAGTGGAAGCAATTTTCTCCGGCGCGGAGATTCAGAGGGGCGAAGATGCACAAACAGTCTGGAAGTGGAAGTGGAGCCGAAAAAGATGTGGCTGTGATTTGGAGCACTCGAAGCTGCTTTTTAAATCACCCAGGTGCAGAGGAAAGGGAGGCGGCTTCCTTCTGGGATTTCCTCCCCCACCCCCCCCAAAAAATAGCAACACAGCAAGCAACATTTTAACGGACAACACGGATGTTTATTGTGACGGCTCAGACAGGAAGCTCCAGTGGTTTCTTTCATTTTCGCTCCATGAAATATGAAAAATACTTTAGGCTAATTGGAAACTCTAAATTATTCCCACAATCCCAAAACATGGAAAAAAATTATAATCAGCCCCCCCCCTTCAAAAAAACAACAACATACAAATGGATTAACCCCAAAATAAAATAAAAAAATCAGGACCCCCGTACCCCAAAAAAACAAACAAACAAATTATTAAAAAAGAGGAAAATCATCAAATCGAAAAAAAAAATATATTAATATAAATATTAAAATACAATTGTAATCTGTTTACCTCTGAACACATTTATACACATTATGAATACGGCTATATATATCAGTGTGGCTATAACTTACAAGTTCTGTTATCTTTTCAAGTTAAGATGTATAAACAACAATATAACGATCAGTGCTGCATGATAAAAGATGTTATAAACTGGTGCTGTTTAACAGCAGCAGCTGGTTCTCTGATATTCTGTAATAAAACAAACATGTGACCTTCATCACAGACAACATTAGTCGCCCCGTCTCCTCTTCATCGGTCCACGGCTCTAGCAGCTGCCTGCTGTCCACACCTGATACTGGTCCTCTTTGACCGTACTGATGATGGGATGCCTGTCTTTTAAAGAAGATCGACCTTTGACCTATTACCTGACACGTCCCTGAAGTCCAGGCTGTGTCCTCCGGCCTCGATGGGCTCTCGGTGCGTTGAGCGTTTGAGTGTTTTATTTGTCGTTTACGTGCTAACGGTATCACACGTGCTCGGCTTCTTCCCCACAGCGAGTGCTATCTTTGCCTCATCGCCCCGCGGGCGCTCCAGCCTCCGGGGAGCTACTTTCCTTTTTCTTTTTTTTTACATTTTCTCTCCGCGCAGGAACGCAGCTCCTCTCTCTTCATGAATAGACTCGAGATGAACGCAGGGAGCTGCCAACACAAGGGGAGCAAATGGATTGTAATTGGCTCGTACTCTCTCTCTGAAAGGCGGGCTTCTTGGCGTCAATCGACAGCCATTCACTTGCACCTGTTGGCCTTTCATGGGCGAGATTGCTATTGTTGGTTTCATTCAGGGGAAGACAAAGTGAATTTGCATGCGCTCAGGCCGGGTACAGGTGCAGCTGTCATGTCCCATCAGCCCACGATTGATTTTAATTGCACCGGTGATATTCCTGCTTTGACATGTCCACATGTCTGCAGTGATATACCGATATACACATGTACATATCTACCGTTGGCTGTTTGTGGCATAAACAAGGAGATATATCGTGTTGGTTTTAGAGCTGTGATGTAAACTGGGATAGCATGAACAGTTCAGAACTGTAAAGACAGCCCTCAATCCTCATGAAATTGGGAGTCTACTCCATTTCTCCGGTTTTCGCAGTTATTACACGTGCCTCCAAGCTCACACCGTGACTCACGTGACCTCTCCGCCTTCGCATCGAAACAACACCGGCAGGAAACGGGTTGTGAGCAGAGAGGTCTCTCCTTCATTGTGGAACGCTTCAAAGGAATTGGCTCCCCTGTTGTTATCAATGGGATGTATTCATTAGCACCTGTAGGCTTCAAAACAGCACTCTTCATCTTCATCACTGCATTTCATTTATTTCTCGTGCAGTCCTGCATTTTTGCACATATACAGACAGTAATAAACAAAAGTCTTAATCAAAGTTCTTACCAATCAAATTGGATGAGAAATAAATCCACTTCTTGAGTTGTCACGCCCACCTACACACTGTACATATAGTTTTTAATGATGCTTAACCCGAGAACACTAACGTTACAAATAGTAACACCATCACTAACATCGGGTATATTTTGCCAGATATAATGTACCTGATGCAAAATACAACAATACAAGGCTAATTGAAGTACTCTTCTTTTATTTTACTCTGTAGAACTCATCAAACAATAAACAGGTATCATGGGGGGACCCTGAAAAAAGGCAAAAATCCGGGTGAAAAATTCGGGAATCGTCAATAAAACATGATACAAAATATAAATAATGGAGCTATGAACTTGTTCTTTGGTCCACATGTTCCTGGGACATGTGAGTCTTGTTCTGTGAAGGAAAAGTCTCCCTTCAATGGTCACCCTCTATCACTAACGTTGGGTGAAAATCAACCAAACACGTGCCTGTTGAAAAAAACAGGGATTGGAGAAGAGAGACACGGCCACCTCCAATAAGACACGCCTGCCTTCATTAAGACACGCCTACCTTCAACAAGACACGCCCACCTCCAATAAGGCACACCTACCTTCAACAAGACACGCCTACCTCAAATAAGAAACACCTACCTTCAACAAGACACGCCCACCTCCAATAATACACGCCTGCCTTCATTAAGACACACCTACCTTCAATAAGACACGCCCACCTCCAATAAGGCACGCCTACCTCAAATAAGACATGCCCACCTTCAATAAGGCACACCTACCTCAAATAAGACACGCCCACCTTCAATACGACACGCCCACCTTCAATACGACACGCCCACCTCCAATAAGGCACGCCCACCTCAAATAAGACACGCCCACCTTCAATAAGGCACGCCCACCTTCAATAAGACACGCCTACCTTCAATAAGACACGCCTACCTTCATTAAGACACGACTACCTTCAATAAGACACGCCCACTTCCAATACGATACACCCGCCTTAAAGAAGACACGCCCACCTACAATAATACACGCCCACCTACAATAACATCTGTGAGCAGCATGAAGCTACACAAGGACCCACACAACTCAGACAAAAGCAACACAATGAAAATAACGTAACCACAATCTCACGGGTAAAAATCCCCCAACATCAGTTTGACGCTTAAAGGCAGCAGGTGGTGGTTTACGCACCAACGTGTCACTCAGATTAAAAGAGGAGTTAAAGGGGAATCCCATTAAAACGTCTACTTTGATTCACATGAATGATTGACAGGCGCCTCCGCCGAGACTCTCGCTCTAATTGTATGCGGATCAGTTTTCAGACGCGTGGCCCGCCGATGTGAACGTCATCCATCGTGTGAATATCACTCTGAAGCCGAGCCGCTCAAACTCCTACTCCTGATCTTTGAATTTTCACAGACGTGGAGCTTTCAGCCGAGGGCCGACTCTCTGTTTACCGTACGCCACCGAGCAAACAAACCGCGCTTGAAGTTCTCAGAGTCATCGCTGCACAGACAGAAGAGAGGCTTGTTTACTCGGGCTCCCCGGGCGCCGGATCGTGTAGTTGCATAGCAACCACTCGGAGTGGAAGACGAGTTGACCTGTGCATCGTGAGCCGGCACCGACTCCCACGACTCCATCGGTCACGTACGCTGTTGTTGTTGTGGTTGTGAGGAAGACGCTGAAAGCCACTTGGCGGGATGATGCACGTTATATAACGAGTTTGTAGAGAATGGAGTCAAATGAGGATTAACCGTTATGGATCCAGATTATAAAACATGCTTTTGAAGATCAATAAGGTGAGTTATGCCGTTTACAGCACGGCAGCCTGCAGCAGCTCGACTCTCCAGGGAATGTATGCATCTCATTACTGCATTTTATTTCTTAAACTGCACTGCAACTGTTTTTTAATGTTTAAAAATGAATGTTCTTAACTGTTTTTAAATCTTGTTTTCTTCTGCATTGTGTTTTAATGCTTTTATGTGAAGCTTGTTGTTGAAATGTGCTAAACAAATACATTTGCCTCGCCTCACCTTACACGAGGATCCTGTTGATGGACTTCACCCCAGACAGCCTCTGCTCTAAACTCACCCCGCTAACTCTCCAACCCTCCACATCACAGACAGCAGAGGCTGGGGAACCATCCCATCCTGCAGCCAGACCTTCAGGGTGTAAGCTCACCCCACTGCTCTTCTCCCTGCACCCCAGCGACGGCACCCTTATGGAGACCCGTCTGGAGACCCGTCTGGAGTTTGCAGACAACCCAAAGCTCATTTGAGCCTTATGTGGGGGGAAGGAGGGTGTGTTTAAAATGGTCTAGTAGAAAGCTCTAGTAGATGACAGTGGACTTCAGGAGGCAGTTTCTGGGAACCAAGTATACCAAACATATAGGCAACACCAGGAAAGAGGCCCAGCAGAGGATGTACAGCCCAGTTCTCTGTACATCCATCAATGTGGGGTCTGAATCAGACGCCAAGCAGAGCAGGAACTGACTACAACGGACAGAAGAAGAAGAAGAAGAAGAAGAAGAAGAAGAAGAAGAAGAAGAAGAAGAAGAAGAAGAAGAAGAAGAAGAAAGTATCCTTTATTAATCCCTTTGGATTTGCATTTAACCCATCCTTACTCATTTAGGAGCAGTGTGTTGCCTCGTGAAGCTCAAGGACACTTCCACATGCGAACTATAAGGAGACCAGGGATTGAACCGGCCACCTTGTGTTTTTTTTTCACAACCAGCTACATTTCCGTGGTCCCTACACGTGTGTCGCCCCATCCGGTTGAAAGGTCAATCAGAACGGAGATGGACAAGTCGAGCATAAAGTAACAGTGGAGGGATCTACGGTGCTGGAAAATCCATTTCTCTTTGTTTTGGCTGAGTTTAGTTTAGTCAGTGAGGCTTTCTGCTAAATCACGCTCAACTTCATCATCGCCATCGACCATCGTGGCACGCATGTTTTTGTTGCTGAAAGGATGAAAGTCCCACGGCTGGCGTTTTCCACACGTTTTTTAGATGCAACGTGTGAAACTGCGTAATGCTAAGGTGCTAAAAAAATAACAACAACTGGGAACATTTTTCTTTTTGAAATGAACCTAAACAACTATTATAGGGTCAACAAAACCAGAGCTTTCAACCCTGTGTTGCTGTCTTCATCAGCTGATAGAGTTTCAGCTCATTGTTGACGTGATGCTTAGTGAACTTGGCCGCTGGCTGAAAGATCCAGAAAAAAAAAGCTTGTTCTCAGACCGGGAGTTTAAAACCACCGAGGTAATATAGAAATGTGCCTCTTGTTGTTGCTATAGCAACAGCATGTTCAACCGAAACCAAGTGCTGGTAGTATAGTAAGGTCCAAAAGTTCAGCTGGGACACTCAAAACATGATTTTAATACGCATTAACGAAAAGACTTAATTTACAAAGATGAATAGAAAATGGAAAAGAAATCCGTCCTCGTTCTCTTCAACCGTCGCTAACATCTTAAATAGAACAGGACGTTGAACCTGTCCGCTAGTTAGCGAGCTAATTCCACCACGTTTGAAAGCTACACCGTTTACAAGAACATGAGCTGAACTCCTCAGGTGACAGCGATGTCGTTTAATTTGACTCATTCACTCATTTACGCTTCGTAAAGTCGCTGCAAAACTGCAAAACTCGTGACTCGCCATCAGTCGATTTAGTTTAAACGGACGCAAAGACAACGGCACAAACACACACACACACACACACACACACACAAAATGGCCGCCGCCTTCCATCTCAACGAGCTGCAGTCACAATGTTGAGGTGAGTTGAGGTGATCCAGAAATAAAGAAGAGAAGAAGAAACCTTCTTGAATCCCTCGCTGAACGACAGCGGGACAACGAGAGGTTCCTTTCACGTGAACTCTTTCTTTTCACCCGGCTGAGTTGGACCTGCGAGGTGGGAGGAAGCGGGACGTGACTCATTCGGTGTAATGCATTACTGTAATTATCTCCTCTCAGAACGGATCAGTGCTCAGCTTCATCTCGTGCAACACTTAGAGCCGGCTGAGACTAACGAGCCTCCCGGAGCCAGACTTCTGTCCACAGAACACTAAAGAAAGGTCTCCGCACATTATCAGTACCGAGCGCCGCAGTTATACCAATGCTATGATAAGTATGCTAAATACTGGAAATGTAATGTGCTGTAGGAATTTCCCAGAGGGCATTTTAACTCTCCGACATCACACTCGGGCCCCACCAACCCGAGTGAGACGTTTGTCCTTTTATATTCTAGTCATTCCTTTTGTTCCTGAGGGTAAATTAGGCTTTTCATGGCAGTGATGCTAATGGAAATGTATTACTCAATAGATACGCTTCAATTTCAATCAATACAGCTGTCACTTCACTCACCTTTATGCACGTGTAGATGCACCTGCAGAGCTTTTTCTACACTTCGAGTCTCTTTGTCGAGTCACCTACATATAGAAACGTTACATAACTACACACAAACAATCCAGTGCAGGAGAAGTTTGGAAGCTTCAGACTCTAAAACAAGATAAACTAATTAGATTAATTAGAATAATAATGGAAAGAAACGCAATTAGAGCGCAAGCTGCTTCCCCGTGAGCATAAACGATCTGTTGGGATTTCTAAACTTTATACTTTCACACCGATCAGCGATTCCTGTCGCTCTTTAATAACCCTTTCATAAAAAAAATGTGTGGGTCAGATCTTCTGACACGTGAGGCAAAAGGCTACTCCCTCTTTCCGAAATGAAATCCTGCACGACTTTCTAGAAGATGAACTAAAAAGATGCACCAACGGATGACGATTAGCGACCGCTCGAAGGCTCTTGAAATAACCTTTAAACGCGAGAGCTGGAAACAGTAATTGGAAATCAAGCTCTATTGAACAACACTGAACGATCATCAGCAGGATTACACGACGCACACTGACATAATTTCCTGGTTATTAGCCGGCAGCGGTTCCATTAAATCACTTTGGATTGAGCCTTCGTAGGATTTTCAATGCACAGTGAGTAGAAGATGAATGAAGGTCATTTAATATAATATATTTTAATCACTCTCCCTGAGAAGATAAGTGCCATTCAGCTCGGTTTATCCATGATTTAACCACATCTCTCTATCTCGTGTGGTAATCTTGCCTTTCAGGTGTATTATTATTAATCAGGAATTGCAGTATTTGTAAATCAAGCACACAATATCAGTGCATGTCTTCACTAATGTAAAAAATAGCTTGAGAGAAAACTATGGAATAAGAATAAGAAATGGACACATCACTCGATGATAACATCCCTTTATTGCCAGCCAGCAGTAGAGCATATATATTTATTACAGAACCCTCTCAGATCCTTCCTGTTTACCCGGAGCGGATCACACAATATATCACAATGAGTGGCAAACGACAGGAGCCTTGGGGAGCAAGTATTTCATGGGCGGTTCTTCAGAAGTCGATAGCGCATGTGGCTCGACTCCAATAAGTCGATATCTTTGCGTCACCTCCCTTAAGTGCCGGCGTGGCCTGAAAACGTCTCGGCGAGTGTCAACTTTTGATCAAAGCCTGCTACCTAGATTTCAACTAAACCAGGTCACGCTTCATCTGTAATGTTCTGTGTATTTTTTTGTCGTTGTATGAAGCAGGTTTTTGCCACATTGGGAGGCCATTGCTCCCCCTCTCTTCCTCCCAGAAACACGGCTGCACGTTCCAAAGACTTACATCTCCTGTGCATTCTCTGATTCTCTCTGTGTGCGTCTCGTGTTGGAAATGTAAAACCCCGCGAGATGATTTGCATAAGATGTAGGATCGGAGCGGCGCGCCCGTGTTAAGCCTTTGAAGTCCTGGTTGTCCCTCCTCCCACAGTAAATCTCTGCCTCGTGATCGTTATACGGGCTCACATGTGATGCGATCGCAGCAAAGCTTCAAAAGAAGACGCATTTTTTATAACACAGATGATGTTGAATATTTTATAACGTTAACATTTACGGCTGACACGGGATGAAATATCGGGTTTCTTACTGTTTTTGATGCTTACATCCATATCAGAGAGCAATAAAGTTGCCCTTCTTGAGACAGATAAGATACAGATTGTTGCAAGATGGGTGTTTTTTTGTGTGTGTCTCGTGCTAAATATTGAGTATATGCAATATAGTGCTTTACTTTGCAGTCTTGAGATTAAGTTGCAGCTGTGCCAGTGGAGGTGAAACTAGGCCTCAACGCATAAACAGGAATGTGGCAACCTGATCCCTTTTTAATTAAAAGGTGCAACATGTTCATTGAAACATGAGCTGACATCAACAGAATGTGAAGAGGTTACAGTGTTGACGTTATTTCATAGACATCTTGCAGAGATCTACTGAAATAAGCATGCTAACCAGCTAACGAGCTAACCAGCTAACCAGCTAACCCGTCCTGTCCTGTAATACCACTTGTTCACCTCTAGAGGTGATAGTGAGTCACTGGCTTCAAGTCCATCCTCAGTCCAACATGAGAGGACGAAGAAGTAGAGCTTCTAATGTTATATATATATATATATATATATATATATATATATATATATATATATATATATATATATATATATATATATATATAAATATATTTAAATAGTTTGTTTATTTGGATTAAATATGAAGTGGCAGAATTGAGAAAATGGCTCGGATAAAAACATATATATTTAGAAAAAAAATGCACATTTTGCATTTTTTTTCTTCTGTTTTTCTTGTGTAGCATCAATGGGCTACAACCACATTTTGTTGTGCAACAGTGTGTTGCATAACAGCAATACATTGTCCTTTATATCTTTGAATTGTTAGTTTTTTTATCAGCATGTTATTCCTTAATTTGTAATGTAATAATTTGTTTAGAATGTTAGCAAAGCAAAGCTGGAACAAGTACAAAATGTGACTTTCTAAAGTATAGAGGCATACTAGACTTTATAATGCCTGATATGACACATTGTCGTTGACATGCAGGCTATATCATCTTTAACTCGCTATATCATCTTTATCTCGACAGCTATAATAATCGACAGTCGATTTCATGTCAATATAACAAAGCACATCCCACTCAATGTGTGATATGCTGATAAACGTGTGGATTCATGGTTGTAGGACGTTCCTGCTGGAGCACACCGCTCTCTGCAGCGCCGTCAGGATGCAGCAACGTTTCCTCGCACGCATCAAGATGATTTGTCATGAGCCGAGCAGCGTGTAGGCGGATTATGTCTTTGAGGATCCGTATGCAAGAGATGTGAGAGGAGAATATAGAGTGGGTTTGTTCTGGAGGGAAAAACTTGTTGCGAAATGCAAAAAAATCTTTTTATTTGGACGTTTAAGGAAATCTCGGAAGCGGCTTTCATTTGGATTAAGAAATGCAGCTGAATAAAATACACATTTAATGGAAAGCAGCCATTGTGTGGCATGACAGAAGGGTCTCTCGGGGGGACTTTGATTGAGTGGCAGAGAATATCCCTTCATCACCTGTCAGACGATACTTCGGGGCGGAAACTGGGAACTATTTTTAGCTAAAAGGTGACAGACCAGAATTAAAGAGTTCTGGAAATTAACCGTCACTGTCACAGAAAAAAAAAGCACCTTGACCAGTCTGACAGGTGTTAGATTTAAAATGGTAATTTCCCACCCAGCAACACGAGAAGAGAAGGTTATATAAACCATGACTATCTGTTATTTACATATTTGATATCTCTGGGGAGCTGAGAGATAGTATATTTACTCAGAGAACCATGGTTATAAATGTAACCACAGCTTAAATCTAAATAATGCAAACATTACTTTTACAATCTAATCAATCAAATCTGTTTAAACACACGATTTATTGAAGGACTGTTGGGACAGCATTGGTTTTAGCTAGGTGTACCTAATAAACCAGCTTCTGAACATACATGCTATTGTTTGTACTCTCACATTGTTCAGATAACCCTTCTACTTTATTTTCACTAGCAAAGACCACGGCAATAACGTTTAGAATAGTTTATTACATATGGAAGATGAAGAGGAGCCATGATGATGTAGGAGGGATGGATTAAGGTTAAGGTCGAGTGTGCTTGCTTAAATACTTTTGTGAGTAACTTTTGAAATAAGACAGAAGCAAGTAAAGCAATTAATGAACCAGCTTATTACGCTTTTAATAATAAAGACACCGCATCGTGCATGTTATATGATATCTGACTAAATGTCTGAGTCACTGAGGCATATTTTGACCCGTATTCTTTCAATGTTTTCCCGCCCAAATTTGATTTGCATTTTGAAATCCAGTACAACAGAGTGACGTATCAATCCTTCCCGTGGTTTCTCTCACCGAGTAACAGAAACAAAGACAGAGCCGACAGAGTACGGAGTCAGAAGGAGGAGCAACATCTTGTTTATTGGTGGCGGCGTCCAGTTGATCCGGAGGAAGGCCAGAAGTAATTGCAGTTTCCTTTCATGTTGGGTCTGTTTGGATTTGGAGACCAAGGAGGATTACTCCGCCTGCAGCAGACGCCCACGCTGGGAAGGCTCCCTCGCTGTGATAAAACATAACTTGGACGTACTCGCTTCAGAGGAGTAAAACTGGAGGTGGGAGGATTCAGGACTGGTTTATTACCAGTGCCAGATCTCATTAAGAGTCCACTTCTTCATTGTATCTGTATCTCGTCCAGCAGAGTTTTAATACCTGCACATTTGGTGATGACACACTTTGGTCTGTGGGCGTACAAGAAAAGTTAATATAAAAGATAATAAATGTGAGATTGCAAATTACCAAATTGGATTTAGATGGTTTTCTGGGACTACAAGTGTCCAACACACTTGGGAGTGTGATCATGTTATATTAGTGTATGAAAGAAACTGAGTGGAAAAGCTAATAATTTGAAATATCACAAACAAATAATCATATTTAGTGTGTAATTCATCTGATTCAGGTTTGTTTGCTGCTAGATATGATTTTTATCGTGGACCATGAATGAAAACCCCCAAAGCAGTCAGTTTTGGGGATGTAGACTTTGGTGAAACTTAAGAATATATATATATATATATGTTTTTCATTAAGCTACATATCAAGCTACATATCTTCTTTTCTTCTTCTTTTTCTTTACACTTTATTCAGGTTTCCATCTAAATATAGCAGATATTTTAACAAAAGTTCCAGAATATCAGCAAAAGGAATTTCTAATTCGATTTTTTTGTTGCTTTTCCACACACAAAAACATTGATGGAGTATATTTAATTTATTAGACATCAAGTGTGTTTTGGACACCTGTGGACCTCTGAGACAAGTCCCAGAAAAACAATCAAACCTATTTTGATTATTTGTGTATCCCCCTTTAAAGTTGTTCCAAAACTTTCTCCCCTCAAACCCATTTCAAAAAAGGTAAATGTGAAATGTACTTGTATTTAAATGGCACCTTTCTAATCTTCCCATCACAAAGCGCTGTGTACCACATGTCAACATTCATACACCGACGGGAGAAGCTTTCATACAAGGAGCCAAACTGCTCATCGGGATCTAATCATTCACACACACTCAGACAGCGATGGCCTTCAGGAGCCCAAGGACACTTCGAACTGCGGATCTTCCAATTATTGGACGAGCCTTGAACCTCTGTGCATCTCTAATATTGACCTTGGTGTGTCCTTATAACACCCCCTCTTATGAATGATGGCTGGATTATTAATACATCATTTAAAATGGTCAATGAAGGAAATACTGAACTACAATAACCCCACCAGGCACTCTACAGAATAAATATTACCGTATGCATAAGTCGACTGCCTGCAGGTGAGAAGAGTCAGAGGGTCAAGAAGATAACAATGGAGGGTTAAAGAGCTGCTCTGCCTTCAGATGGTGCAACACTGTCCATACGACACGAGCAGTAACGGGCCGAGCTGAATCACAACAATCAAACACAACTCTGAGAAAAGATCCAAGAGGGTACAGCAGCAGCAGGTCTCCTGCAGGGCTTCAGTATATAAATCAATCCCCAGCGAACTGCAGGAGCCGGGGCCACAACACGATCAAACCTGCAGCTTGGGCTCCTCTCACAATGAGTTTGACCCGCTGGAAGTCTGCAGCCTCATGCCGTTACGGAGGGGAATCCATACCACACTGATAATAATGCTGCAGCAGGAAATTGGGTGAACAAAATAAATAGTGTAAACAAAGAAATCATAACCTTAGTGTCAAGCTTTTAGCCTGGAATCCTGGGCCTACACATCCCTGCCTTCAACCCTCAAAGGGCTTAATGGTAGATTTTTTTTCAGAATAGCAAAACAATAACAAAACATTGGTTTAATTTTTATGAAATTACTCAAATTCCCTGTGTTTTATGGGAAATCTGGCGCCATTTCACAGGGATAATACCTGAGAGATCGTATATGATTTGTCCCCAAGTGTGGTTGTGTGTCTGTGCATTCACACACTGAACAATAAACCAGAATCAGAATCAAAACCATTTATTTGCCATGTACCGTAAAAGTCGGGTTACGAGCCGCTACTACCTTCGGTCAGTGTCCCCGTTAGCTCCCCGCTGTAGCCAGCTGGGGCTCCTGCTAGCGTTACTTCCCCGCTAACTTCCGCTAGCGCCCCGAAAACCACCGAAGGTAGCGGGACCAGGCTCGACACCCGACTTGGGCAGAGTTGACGCGGGCAGTAGCAGCAGCAGCGGCCGGTAGCAGCAGCAGCGCTAGCTAGCAGCAGCGCTAGCTAGTGCTGCTGCTAGCTTGCTACAGCGGGGACACTGACCGGAGGTAGGAGCGGCTTGTAACCCAACTTTCACGGTATGTTTTCACATACAAGGAATTTGTCCTGGGGGGGACAGTGCAATAAATGGGAGCATGAATATTTACAATTGAGTCCACAGTAGAATTTAAAGTTAAAATAAAGTGCATGGAATAAGCTGTCATAGATTCTGTATGTGCCACTTTAAAATGTACATTATGAGAACTTTACATTATTCAAGTTTCATAACAAATTGTGCTTCAAGTACTGAATTGAGAAGGTTTCATAACCAGTGCAAAGTTCCTCACAGTAACTTCAAACAGCTCACATTTTTCCAACTTTCCCAGCTCAACCGTTGAAACCCGCGGGTTCCCCCTGGTGTCATGTGGCGTCTCTCCTCCTCTCCTCCTTGCAGATCAGTCGAGTGCCTCTTCAAGGAGCTCCATCCCGCTCGCAGAAGGCCAGATGGCGCGATGAGCCGGCAGCTCGGCCCGCAGGGGGCTTGTCCTCGCTCGGATCCCTTTGTCGTCTATCGCCTGCTCGGATCTCCGTCAACCTGTGCCAGGCCGGCCCAGATCAAAGAGAATATTTACACGCCGCTTTTCTGTGTTGTTTCCGGCTTGAAAAAAAAAGAATCAGGAGGTTTGTCTTCTCTTCTGGATTGAGCAGCGAGCGGGAGAGCTGGAGGCGAACCTCCCACCTCGGAGGAGGATGCTGCTGATGTCTTCATACATTAGTTTATTTAAGCTTTACCTGGCCAGCAGGATCAGAGGTTCCTCACCAAGATGGCAGCCAAAAGGTTTCACAGAAGCTCCACATAAAAACACAAAGAACAGACTTAAAGTAGAAAAGGTGTTGTTGAATGGTGTCTAGCATCTCAAGCCACCTTCTATTACCACACCAGCACTTACTGCCCTTTAGATTCAGAACATATGTAACGAATGTGCTGATTATTAATTAAAACCGGTAAATGGTGTTTCCATGAATTATTATTTGTCACAATTGAGATCGATCAAGGAAGGAATAATACAAGGAGAGGTTAAATGAAGCGTGTGGTGTGTGTGTCAGCGTGTGTGTGTGTGTGTGTGTGTGTGTGTTAACCCACGTCCTGTTTTCACAGCAGCGCGTCTTCCTCCGTCGCTCTCGACAGCCTCACAGGAACACGAACATCACGGCATAAACATCACGGACGTGGACAAAATATTCAGTGATTAGAACGTTCTACATTGAAGTATCCAGGATTAAATATGCAAAGATACGCATCGCCGTGGTTCTCACCTGCAGGTTGAGTCATCGCTGGAACGGAGTCTGATCTTAAGACAAAAGAGAGAAATTCCCTTCTGAGCCCCGAACATCGTAGAGCTGAACATCTCCAGAGTCTGACTGGTCATTTAGAACAATGTGCGTGTGCTTTATTGTGTCGTTGTTGTTCACTCATTTAGAAAATGTCATAAGAAGACAAGAAATATAAACTTTAAGCACATTCATTCACATGGAAACGTGTTTCCAGCAGCTTGTTACAGCCAAAAGCGATTAAAATTCATTCACAATTATTGACTCCAGAGCAATGACACAAGCTATAAAGTAAATTATGTATAGTACTATAGAGGGAAGTCATGTGGTAGTGTTGTGAATGTAGAAAAACACAAACATATTACCTGTAACATGGATGCAGTAGTGTGTTGTACCTGCAGTCGTATTGTTGTACCTGCAGTAGATGCAGTATTAGCATCATAGTGTCCTTTCAACCCAAATATTACACAGATTATGTCCAGTGTACTTCTGACAACCTATTGTAGATTTCTGCAAACCAAAGATACAAGTTTTTAGTTTATTATTTGTATTTTACAAGATATTTTGAGATGAATTCAACCCCGGCGCTGCACTGTGTTATCGGAGACTTTTTTCCACAGAGGAATAAAACTTCCAAAAGGCAGACGTCTCATTCAGGGACGAACTCTGCACACGCTCAGTGAATCGTCTTTCGTTCCATCAAGAACGCGCCCTCCTCCGCCTCCCAGACCTCAGAGGCCGAGATAATGACTTTTGTGATGTGAATAAATGAAGTGGGCTGGTTCTTCCTCCTCACCTCTGCAGGACGCGGAGTCCTTTCCACAGCTCTCGTCTCGAACTGTAATGAGCGCCGGCCTTCTGGTGGCGATGTCATCACCCGGCTCCGGGGGGGGGGGGGGAGGAGTAGAAACATCCAGGTCTCTGCTCCTCCTGCCCTCCTCCATCCTCACGGATGACTAATTAGGCCCCACAGGTGAAGGAATTAGGAGGCGTCCGAGGAGAAAGGAGGCAGCGGAGGAGAGAACCTGAGGATATCCATCTAGCCGTGTCTCCCGTCTGACCTTTACCGGTTGTTGTTTTGAGTCAGCCGCCGTCTATGGCGGCTAATTTGTCGGTAAATGGGAGAGTTGTGTATTTTTCCACGTGTGGCGCGCTTCATTATCTCTGCTCTCACGATCCCTAATTAGCTTGCAGAAGGTCAGCTCACCTCTGTGGTGGGAAACAATGCTGGGATACACTTCGTTGGTTCTGCCTTAAGACACCCACGCTCACTTACATAAGCATGTATAAATATATACATGAACACACACACACACACACACACACACACACACACACACACACACACACACACACACACACACACACACACACACACACACACACGCCGGATGACACCGAATGTGGAACACACACTCCCGACTGTGCTCTCAGGAGGTGCTAAGTGAAAACAAATGCATGAAAATAATCGAATGTGAATGGTGATTTCATTTTTTATTTTAAAAACACACAAATATTTAATTAAGTCAGAAACACTTAAATCTCAGAATTAGTTGGAGGTGGATTATCTCCCTCTGGCTCTGCTCTTTGAGGAAGATCTCAAAGATCTGTCTGGTCAATTATGTTTGGAGGGAGGAGTATTTTCTCCTGGATTATGTTTATTTTTTGATGTACCACAAATACGTTTCTAGTCATAGTCGTGGAGGACTGAGTGGGTCAGGTTGTGAAATTACAGGTTTTCTAAAAGGATTTTGGTGATGAATTCTTACAACTTTTGTCCAAAATCCACACAAACATGAAACCCTAACTCTACATCCTTTCATCCTTTCCTCCCTTACCCTCCATCCCACGATCCTCATCCTTTCATCCCTCACCCTACATCCCTTCATCTCACAACCCTCATCCCTTTATCCCTCACCCTCCATCCCTTCATCTCACAATCCTCATCCCTTCATCCCCTACCTTACATCCTTTCATCCCTAACCCTCCCTCTCTTCATCTCACAATCCTCATCCCTTCATCCCTTACCTTACATCCTTTCATCCTTTCCTCCCTTACCCTCCATCCCACGATCCTCATCCTTTCATCCCTCACCCTACATCCCTTCATCTCACGACACTCATCCCTTTATCCCTTACCCTGCATCCCTCACCCTCCATCCCTCCATCCCTTCATCCCCTACCCTACATCCTTTCAAGTCCATCCCTCTGACTTTGTGTTAATTATTTTATTTTAGTACTCCTGTACAGACCTTTGTGACCTTTGTCTGTGAGAAGTGCAACATAAATAAATGTTACTTACTTACTTACTTCACGATGCTATCTCTGGCCAGTTGGACACACACACACACACACACACACACACTGATATGCACTCATTGTTCCTGTGTGTCGATCGCTGTTCTACGTCATTTAATTTGCTTGAATGCAAAAGCGTTCACATTCTAAGAGTCCGTAGTTTGCAGACTTGTATATTTTTCTCCGTACCACTGATCTGATGGTGTGTGTTAGCTGGAGAGTGTCCCTGAAATAAAATAAGTAAAATAAACCCCATATATAGCTGAAGAATCCAGGGTAGTCTAACTTTCCCAACAATGAATCACAGCTTCAGCTTTAATGGGATTCACTTGCATCGCTTTTTCCATTCCATTCTCCTTCATTAGCTTTCCATATATTCTGATTTCTGATTTCTGATAATCCAATTTTTTATTAATATTGATAAGAATTGGCACAGTGTCCTGGGTAACATCCTCGCTGCTGTCTTCCCCACAGGTGTATTTCCTGTGAAAACCCGAAGCGCTTCACCGGAGTGGATGAGACGCACACGTCCTCGTCCCTCTGGGCCGTCTTCACGACTCACAAGCTTTTAATTGCATCAGGTTTTCAGGGACACATTTTGAAAAAAGAATAAACAACACTGGAACACTTTGGTAACCACTTCAGCCAGTAACATCCTGGTGGTTTTCAAATGGAGGAGCAGGAGCCTCAAGCCTCACGGGACACAGTGGCCTCGCTGCTATACTTTATGTCCTGGTTATACGGCAGCAGAGAACCACAGAGGAGAGAACCACAGTTCTTGTTAAACCTCCGACTAGCAGGAGGAAAAGGACAATTTAATGAAAGCGCTTATTCTCCTCTGCAGAGCGTTTGTACAATACTTACAGTGTATGTGCTTTATTTTACTTTAATGAGTAATGCTTGGATGGAGCGCAGAGAGCAGGGTGATGAATGGTGCTGTGCATCAGAGGCAGCACCTTACCGTGTGCGGAGGAAACATTATGGGCTGTTTATGACTTTAGTCCATGTATGATGGGGAAAGGATGTAATCTGTCATGAAAGCTGCAGAAATGATGAAGGAATAAGCACCTCAAAGGAAGAGAGAGGCAATAGTCTTTATCCTCAGGATGTGTATATGTATGTACACGATATGTTGTGTGTTTATGCATGAACAACATATACGTTATGTACTCAAATCCAAATACGTGTTTAGGGAAAGTCCAAATAATGGGATGGAAACTGATATTTCTTCAACCTGAAGTTGCTCTTTATTAACCTTTAGTTTTTAGCTATCTGTGTTAATTCCTCCAGTTTTAATATTGAAGAAAAAAAACAACGTTTTAACTTGTATTTTGATTAAAAATCATCTGTTTACAAAGCCTTTACACAACAAAATATTGCCATTTATGAATGTTTCCAACTATTGTTTTGATCATGATCACACAGACCACGAACTTTACTTGGAGAAACTTTTTGGGGAGAATTAGGACAGATTAGGTTCTTCTGAGCTTTCCCTCTACAAATAAACGTTGAGGGACAGGTTGAGTATTTATGAAAGTAGAGGCTCGTAGAGGCTCCGTTCTAACCTTTCACAATAAAAGCCCAAGATACATAACATTCACAGGCTTAAGTTTTGTTTAATAAAAAATAATAGAGAGAAAGATGACCAAAAAAAAAACAATTTGAGGATGTGGAAATATATTTCATGATTAATTATGTCTTCGAAGGCAAACACATTGCATTATTTAGGACAGAAATATTTACATTTTCACGATTTCACATGACTTCCTGGAAAAAACACACACAATGCAGATAAATAAGTCTCTGAACGCTGATAATATACACATACACAACAAATATACATCGTAACTCATGATCATTTCATGTTTTAAACAACTTTGTTTCCTACAAAAAACATGTATACTAATTTATAATAGCTAATATCTGGTGAAAAAGAAGTATAATGCTACCGGATTTCATTTTTTATCAACATAACGAGGAAACATTTATAATAGATGATTATGTGTAGATTCACAGAATGCTCCTAATGGTGTCGGTTAGTAATATATACATTCAAGTTGTACACCCACAATTATGGGAAGCTCCCACATAAATAGAGTTTCAGATATAGAACATAATGAAACAATGGAAATGGACCTGCATGTCACAAAAACCTTCATAAATCCCGCGTATGAAACGCAGAACGTGTTCGAGACAAAGTGTGATTAGCGACTCGTTTGTTTCCCACCGAGAAACCCCGGGGGAGCGAGCGCCGCACGGTAATGGTGTTTTTCTAAACTCGCATGAGGCATCGACTTTCTCTGCAATTATGACTAAACTTGATGTATTTCCCCCCCCAACTTTAATAATATGTAAAGGACCGATGTCGCCACATGTTCCCGGTATAATCCCTAAATCCTCTTAATGTTTTCTCTTTGACAGGAAGCATAACAAGGAGGCCTTCACTGGGAGAATCCCCTGCACTGAGAATCCATAAACCATGAGGTGCTGCTGGATGATTTACATTTACAATACTAATGAAACCCAGGCTCGTTATAAACGATCTGCCGGCAGCAGAAATTCATCTTTTATTCTACACCTTGATTTAAAGTTGGTTATCGACGGTTATTTAAGTTGTGAAACGGTAGCGGTGGGTCGCGTTTTAACAAGTGAAGCGTTCCCGGTTCTGTTGAGGGAACAGAACAACACTTCTTGGTCAAGGTTGGAAAAAAAAAACATCCAATGGTTTTAAGATATGGTTCGGCTTAAAATAAGTACACTTGTAATGTTCAGTAAAAACTACGGATGTGACGTCACATGACTTAAAAAAAACCACTCAGCTTTTGTTCTCTTCGTCGTACAGACGCTAAAAGAGGCCCTTTGGGTCGTTATCGAGACGCCGAAGGGCCACTGGTGAGCAGGGTCGTCCTTCAATCAGAGGATCGGCGGTTCGATCCTGGCTCCGCTAGCCCATGTCGATGTGTCCTTGGGCAAGACACTTAACCCCAAATTGCTCCCATAGCTGTGCCTATGGTGTATGAATATGTGTGTGAAATCATGTCATATACCTAGTCTATTTATTAGTTATTTAACACTTAAAAAAAAGGCTTTCTAATACATTTCTGTACCTTTTGTACATATACCGTATGCATAGTGTTTTTCATATTTTATATTTTTTTCTCTTTCTTATTATACTGTGTTTTTATTTTCAAAACCCACTCATTCCAATGTGTCTGGACTGTTGGTCTAGGGCAAAATAAAAATAAAAACTTATATAAACCTTGAATGTGATGGGCAGGTGGAACCTTAGCCCCTCCCATCAGTGTGTGATTGGGTGAATGATGACAAGTAGTGTTAAAGCGCTTTGAGTGGCCTCTACAAGTACAGTCCATCACAATTTACCTTTCTACTTATTCGTGTTTCTTCTGCTTTGCATCACTTTCGTCTTGTGACTCATTCGCTACCTTTTCACCAACATCATCAGCCGTTAGATTTTTAAATGAAACATGTTGGATTAACAAGCCAGAAGAAAATGCCAGAACGCTTATCAGCTCAGACTTCCACGTTCTAATCAAAAGCTTCTCAGAAACTGTGTGAGAGAGAAAGGTTGTTTTATTCATTAGCACTTTAAAAACATGACGTTTATTTTGCGTATTAATGCTGCACATGCGTTTCCGATCGGTCCCGCTCACTCGCCGACAGCGATGATTGCACCCTGGCGACCTACCGTTATGCCGAGGCGGCAATTACGTCACAGCACGGCGGTGATTATGTGACAAGAAGAAGAAGAAAAACACAACACAGCAGCTGTGAACTTGAGCTCCGTCGTGTGTCTCATGCACCTGAAAGAGACGAATCTGTAAGTAACAAGTAGCACCGAGATGACCACGATGGAGGCTTTTATTCCTGGTATCAGTTACTTCACTCCTCACAACTCCTTTTTAATAGTCCCTTCTGTGCAATCACTCCTGTAAACAACACAAACAGAAACTAGAAGGTTTAGATTGTCAGGAGAAGGTCAGAAAGATGAGTCCTCACGCAGGGATTTTGCATCGATCTTTGCTTGAGAACAGCAGCAAACAGCGAGCAGGAAATTAAAAGTTTAAGGCTACCTGGAATAAGAAGTGACATTTACATCACAGCAATTTAGTAGAGAAGCAGACCAGTCACACCACATTTGACCTACTTCTACATCTAATAGTTAGATAATTATAAAAAAAAAAATGTAATACTGTTTGCTGCACACAAGACATACAAGGGAACGCAACTTATTATCCCAAACTATTATACTAACAGCTGCATGAAGATCTCTCAAACAGCAGCAGACTGTGGCTGGAAGTCCAGAGTAACGTTTGCAGAGCATTTGGCAGGTTGTCCAGCCGCAGGAGAGGAGAACAAGGGCCCCCGGGGTCCCGTCCATCTGTCTCTGGATCCAAAAAAAAAGGTGGCGAAAGAAAGATGGTGGATGAGCTGACAGGAGAGCCGGCATGGGGGGCCTCCGCTCGGCTGCCGGCTCGGCTCCACTCGGCGGCTCTGGAGCGAAACACATCTGTGGTCCGCGTGGTCGTCGTCGTCGTCGTAGAAAACAAATATACCTTCAAAATGTTGCGTCGGAAAATTAGCGAAGCGCTTTCAGTATTCACAGACGAGATGATTAATGCACGATGCTCTTCTCGGTTCCAATACTTAACCCCCGCCCCCCCCGGCGGCGAGCGCATTGGCGGCCGGTGGGCGTTGAGCTGCAGATGGCAGAGCGGAGCGCGGGGGAATCCGACGCGAGCTATTTTGGAGCCGCTGCGTCGGCGAGGTCACGCTTCCTCTGCGTTCCCAAGTCTTCACTGGAGCTGCGAGTTTTCACAGGAAACCAGCAAGCGGCTGCTAAATATAGGAGAGCGAGGCTCCGAAAGTTTCTATAGGAACGGAAGTTTGGTGCAGAGTAAAGAGCCGAGGACCTTTTTTTTTCTTCTTCTTCTTCCTCTTTTTCTAATGAAGCGGAGACCAAAAGGGCCAGATGGCTTTGAACCGCGGGGTTCTCTGGAGAATGTATCTGTTGAGCAGAGACGCCGCGGTGATATTTCGAGGGCCAGTTTTGGAGATGGTGTGGGAGTGAATGCTCCACGCTGGAGAAGCAGTGAAAAGCCACCGTTCCATTTTACACAGAAGACATCCTTATAAAACTGTATTGATTCATTTATCCATTCGAGGTTTCGTGAGCTGCAATTTGACCTTTTTCAAGGTTCTTTTTCTTCATCTTCTTTCAACTGCGTGTCCAATTAACAGTTTGGGTTTCAGTCTTTGCAAAGAATGGCTCCTCACCTTTTGTTTTTCACCCCACGACTCAGAGGCTCCGTGTTCTTTGCCGCTTCAGGATCTTAAAGCACAGAAAGCAGAAGGTTTGAATATTTATTTTTGTACCCGTGGTCAGCAAGTCCCTCACACATCCGTGCAGTGAACTGACCACAAAACAGGTTCACGCCAGCTCGACACTGTCTCATTGTAAACATATTGTTAGCGACACCCGGCCCTCCAGTTCGGTCACCGGACCTCTTGGTGTATGAGCGAACACTGACTTGTGGTGGTCCACTCTTTGAACGGAGGCACTCAAGGGGAACTGGGGCCGGGGTAAGCATCAAAAACTGATTCAATTACACTCCAGGAGCATCATTTGTTCAGCTTCGGTCGGTGCGGGGGTTCTGTTCTGTCTGTTTTTTGGTTCGTTAGGGAGGTTTATATTCCCACTTCTTTTTGTTTTTGTTGTTATTCTCCTCTTTTTCCTCTTGTTGTTGAACTTATTTCTTTGATTTGAACAGAACCCACAAGCCTTCTTCCTTTAGTCTGCCTGACCTTTCTTTCCTTGTCATAACATCTAAAAATCCTTTGTTTTTTACGTAAAACATCAGTTTTTCATGTCATAACATTTATATATTACACATTTGTTTCGCCATTATGTGTAATTGTTCCACTTGCGTTATGTTTCTGGAGCTCACGATGACTTTTCTCGAGGGTATTTACTCTTCTAAATTGCCTTCATTGTCTTAATATTTATTTTATGCACCTCTTACCAAATACATTTCTCTTTTGGATAATATTATGTTAATTTGCAGGATGTACATAGAGCAGCACTTGCAGCTCAGTCCAAGTTATGTGTTTGTCATGTGTATTACATACATGTTCAGCCAATGGCAGGAGCTCATGACCTCTCTCTCTCTCTCTCTCTCTCTCTCTCTCTCTCTCTCTCTCTCTCTCTCTCCGCCCACTGGACTCCTTCAAGGACTATGTGGTATATTTTACTTTATTGCCATCTTTTTATCTTCAAATATATTTATATTAATTTGCTTTGATTCCAACCTACATTATAGGAGTCGCTGCTGGTGTCCGGTCATCTGATCAGGATGCTTTCCTTTAGAGGCGGTCCGGCCGCCTCAAACTGGTAAAAGGCCCCGGGGGGTTTAGATCCAGAACACGCTGGGGGGAATTATATACCTTATCTCGGGGTTCCCGGAGAAGAGCTGCAAAACGTTGCTGAGGAGAGAGACGTCTGGAAGCTAAGCCGGCCGCCCCTCGACCCGGCCTCAGATGAGAGGAAGATAACGGATGGGTAGATGGATTATTTATATGCTAATAGATTGTGCGGCACCTGAATTTCCCCAGGGGGATGAATACAGATATCTTCTAAAGTCTTTCTGATGCTCCAAGTCACTCACTCAGTTTCAATATTTAACCAAGAACACAAGCTTTTACGATTCTTAACCACATGCTTAGAGCGCCGAAACAAAACCCATGATGCTTTAGGAAGAAAATATATCTTAATATGTTCAGGGCAGAGGCCTTTTAGTGGCTTTAAAACTAGGAGAGGACTTGAAAATATAAGATGCAGGGAAGGAGTCAAGGGATATCTCGTTTACGTTGTTGTTATAACCCAGACAGCAGCTTTCTGGATGCTTCTGTTTCAAGTCAAGATGACTTGAAACAGAAGCATGAAATAGCTTCTTTTTTTTATCTGTAGAGGGCTCATCTTTGCTTTATTGTGCAAATGATAAGAGGCAGTTTTGGTCGGGAAATAAAAATAAGTTTTAAAATGAAGGTCAGAATCTTTAATGACACTAAACCCTAAAGCTTGTCAAATATACTTTAAAAGGAAAGCGCGTAAGTTCGGTGGCATTTCGAGACTTCGTTCACGCCGCGCTTGTGAAAGCGTAACTGATTTAGGTTTCACTTTTGTTTACACGTTCACAAATGTATTGATAACGTATTGGCTTTTTACTCGCAAATACTTTATTGCACGTACAGTAACGAGCCGTGGAAACGAGGAACACTTTCTTAGTTTTGGGTGATTATAGACGGATTAAAACATAGTTATTCATATTTTATTCAATATCTACCAATAACCCCCTCTTCATGTTGCACACTGTCCCTTTAAGGTTTAGTGTGTGTAACACAAGTGTCTCTCAAACATGATATCCAAGTCTGTCTCCTCTCTGAGACCTTTAAAGAGCAAAGATCAAGCCTCTGCCGTTCTGTATTCTTCTCGCCGAAGCCGACTCTGTAGTGCGGCCGGAGCAAAAGAGCAGTGAGTCACCAGCTGGGTGGTCTGAACAAACGGAGGGAAACGTCTCCCGGCATCGTGTTGCCGGGCAGAATGCAATTAGAGACGAGGATGCTGAACATAATTGGGTGTGACACATGCTAATAGCCTTTCATTAAGACAAATCTGGAGCCGCAATCGAAAGCGGGACGAGAGGGCAGCGATGGGAGTGGGTGCTCTTGGAAAAACAACAAGCCATTATGTTGCAGAGCCAACGCCGGCTGCCAGAACGCGTGCAAAGTCGACGCCAAAAGGACCGAGCGGGCCTGAACGCTCCCTCACACAAAGATAAAACAATGAATCAGTGCGCTTGCATCTCTGTCACTGCTGGAAAATTGCATTTGTTTATAATATGAAGGGAGCACTCGCGGTGAATTACTGTGATTCTGCGTGGCAATAAAACCAGCACAGGTTTTTGATGAACGAGGCTTTTATGGGATGAACTGCGGCGTCAACCCTGAGAGGGAATTATCTCAGCGCCGGCTAACAGGAAGAGGGCGCCGGTCGTTTCACAGGGTTCAGCAGGTGAGCTCATGCACAGGAACAAGAAACATATTGCATTTTATAATAACTACACACTATTTAGCATTAGTAAAGCATGAATACACACTTCATTCATCATTTATAAAGCATGTTGTGTCTATTTCCATTTTCTGTTGAGAAGATAACTGAGACTTGTGTTAGCTTTGAGACACCGCTAATTAATGCTTTGTAAAGTATAAATAGTCTTCACTTTAGATGAGGTCACAGAACATACTTAACTAATACTTAACTAACGAGTAACTACCTGAAATAATCAGGACATTTATTAATGCTTTGTAAAGCATAGATAGTCCTCACTTTAGATGAGGTCACAGAACGAGTAACTACTGAATTCATCATGACATTTATTAATGCTTTTACGGTATAAATATACTTCACTTTAGATGAGGTCACAGAACATACTTAACTAATACTTAACTAACGAGTAGTAACTACCTGAATTAATCATGAATTGCAGCATTAAAACTCGTTTATAAAGTGCATATCTAAATCATTATATGTGTAAATAAATGCATGAATAAATTACATTTAAATAAAAAAAATTGTATCATTTACTAACACTTCATAAATTATCTTATTAATCATATATAAGTCCTTGATACTTCATTTTCAAATGGGGAATCCATCATTTATAAAGTTTGAAAACCCAATCATGAAACGCATAATAGTCAAGTTTATTAATAATATTGAATAAAACATTTATAACTGTGTTTATGAATTGCATACTAATGAGTTACTAATGAGTGTTCATGTTGCTTTATAAATGATGCATTAAGTGTTTACTCATGCTTTACTAAAGCTAAATGGCGTGTAGCTATATTATAAAGTGTTAGCAAATAGTGTGTCATAAACCAGGTCAGGTGTTTATATACTGCTTACACATTCTGATTGGTTGGTGAATAAAGTGTTACCAACAAGATGGTCCTCTTTAGAAAAGGCCAGGTTATAAGCTTCCAGGTCAGGAGAGAAGTGAATTATTACAGTAAGAAAAAATAACAACTCCATTTAAAGCAGCCAGTATTTAATAAGGGATCGCTGATGAAGAAAATGTATTAAAAAAAACAAGTATTTCAGAATCAGAATCACCTTTATTGGCCAATTATGTTTTGCTCTCTATTACAAAGACATTAAATAACAGCTAGAGACAAGGAGAACATATCACAGAGTAAGATAAAGAGACAGGACTCATGTACACAAGTAGGGAGAAATATCGGTGTGTATATATATATATATATATATATATATATATATATATATATATATATATATATATATATAAAAATACTATATAAATGTATATAAGCAGCACCAATGACCCACAATAAAATAGGACCTAAAACGTTAATTCAGGGTTTCTGTTAGTTTTAAACATAAATATAGAGCATAGGAATAATATACATGGACTGGGTGATTATGAGCAGTATGCACATATAAAGATGTGTATACAGTATATACAGCATGCAGAACGGTGACATTACATACAATTGTAATAACGACAGCAGTGGATATTTTAGTGTTATACGTTAATAAACTGTTTTATGGAGACGTTAAACTGGAATAATAAAACCACTTGTTGTGCAACTATGTTAATCTTTTCAATCTCCGATGAGACCAAAATAGTCGTATAAATAAAGCGAAGCTGTATAATTCATAGCGGTGAGTCGTGACCAATTACTACGTTTGTTTATTTTCCTCATAAAAGTTTTGTGGTGTTTTTGGAGGATAATTAGAAGATGTCAAAGCATAATTCAAAAGTTCTAAATTCATATGAGCTGAGGGCTCGAGCTCCACATTGCTAATGTGCTATCATAATCAACTTCCCACCACTAATCCCCTGTTTAGGATTCGGAGACGGAGGCCAAATTTATTTTTTCTTCTTCTCAGCCCATAAAAAACGGAGCCAAATTTGTTCGCCCACATCTCACTGAAGACAACTCAATATAACAGCTGCTGCTTCCTGCCGGTGATGAAGTTCTGTCGGGGTTTTGTGCCACAGATTCAACAATTATGAGCTCTATCAAATAAAGGATCAAAATAATAAAGTCACTTTAGAGACATGTTATGCTTTGGTTCGGAGCACAAATGTCTCATTTTACTGATAATATTTCTGCCAGTAATATTTATTTATATAACAAAACCTTTAGAAAAGACAATCAAAGCAACGTAATGATATAGAAGTGTCACAAAGCAGAAATAAACCAACTAAAGTAACATTATTATTTGTTAGATAAATAGAAAAATACATGTGCGAGCCTCTAACATTCATATTGTTAAAAAGTTTGTATCCATGATGCACTTTTAGATGACGATGTTAAAAACGCCTTCATTTACTTCAATGTATTATAACTTCTCTCTGTTTTGGGGATTCTTTGGAAACAAAGTTTTCTCACGTGTTTACAGTAATTTGCACATGAATAATTCATGTGCAAATTCAGGCTATAAAAGCCCACAAAAAAACAATAAAACATGTTTTGCTCTTCCATTGTTCAACATAGAGGAACACTTCAGAATCAGAATCAGAATCAGAAACTGTTTATTAGCCAGGAATGTTTTCACAAACGAGGAATTTTTCGAGGCGGAAGGTGCATACATTGGACATGGGACGTTAGACGAGACAAACAACAATCAACAATCAACGACAACAACAGTGCAATGGGTATTAAATAAGTGTAAGATAAGATAAGATAAGATAAAGTGCTCAGACAACAGATACGTTAATGTGAGTGTACGTTAAAGTGACATGTGTGTTTAAGTTAAAGTGTATGTTAAGTGGCATGAGTGTTTAAATATGAAGTGTGCAGAGGAGTGACCGGTAAGGAGAAAGAAAGAGAAAAAATAAAAATGAAAATAAGAATAACTGGGGGTGACAGAGTCAGTCAGTGGGGGACCCAGGCCCTGTTGATGAGCCCGACTGCTGACGGGAAGAAACTGTTTGTGTGGCGTGAGGTCTTGGTCCTGATGGACCTCAGCCTCCTGCCAGAGGGAAGGGACTCAAACATGTTATGTCCAGGGTGAGATGGGTCAGCTGCAATCTTCCTAGCTCGCCTCAGAGTCCTGGAGGCGAACAAGTCCTGGAGGGATGGCAGATTACAGCCAATCACCCTCTCAGCAGAGCGGATGATGCGCCGCAGCCTGGCCTTGTCCTTGGCAGTGGCTGCGGTGTGCCAGACGGTGATGGAGGAGCAGAGGATGGACTCAACGATGGCAGTGTAGAAGTGCACCATCATTTTCTTCGGCAGGTTGAATTTCTTCAGCTGCCTCAGGAAGAACATCCTCTGCTGGGCCTTCTTGGCGATGGAGCTGATGTTCAGCTCCCACTTGAGGTCCTGGGTTAGGATGGAGCGCAGGAAGCGGAAGGACTCCACAGCGTCGACGGGGGAGTCACACAGGATGAGAGGGGCGGGTGGGGCTGCGTTCTTCCTGAAGTCCACGACCATCTCCACTGTGTTCAGAGCGTTGAGCTCCAGGTTGTTCTGGCTGCACCAGGTCTCCAGGTGGTCAGTCTCCCACCTGTAGGCGGACTCGTCCCCACCAGAGATAAGTCCAATGAGGGCGGTGTCATCCGCGAACTTCAGGAGCTTGACAGACTGGTGACTGGAGGTGCAGCTGTTAGTGTACAGCGAGAAGAGCAGAGGGGAAAGAACGCAACCTTGGGGGGAACCGGTGCTGGTGGACCGAGAGCCTGAGACGTGTTTCCCCAGCCTCACGTGCTGCTTCCTGTCAGTCAGGAAGTCTGTGATCCACCTGCAGGTGGAGTCGGGCACTTGCAGCTGGGAGAGCTTGTCATGCAGCAGAGACTTCCCCTCAACTAAATGTTTCTGCTCCAATTAGCCGTCTGGTTCGTACCGTTCTGTCCTCCAATGGCGCCGTGCTTCTTCCTGCTGGTCCACCGGAGGTCACAGATCACTTACCGCCTCCCAGACGGGGTTCATTCTGTATTTACAGCAGCGGCCCGGGGGGAGAAGCACGCAAGTGAGCGATAAACCCGATGGGGAATAAACACATTTGTTTCCTTCATGCTGGTTTGCTCTGCGTTGAAAATGCTTACAAACTGTGATTATTATTTTTATTTTTCCCGGAGCCTTTATTCAAAAGGTTTGCTGGGCGGGCAAACTGCCTCCGCCTCCTGCACAGGAAGGAAATGAAGCTGCCCAGTGCAACCAGTGCTGCATTGATTTAGAGTCAGTGGGAACAACTTATCCTGCGACATTGAGCCCGCAGCAATGATTTAAATGTGATATTGGATTGCTCAGTTATGCTTCCCTCGCATCCTTATTGAAAAGAAGATATCTGTACTTCATCACTTTCACACTTATCTTTTCCCTATTGAGCATTCTAACCCTCTGATCAATATGTCCACATCGGTAATGGATCAAATGACACCACACTTTAAAGGGGACGCGTTGTGTTCATTTTCATTTCAGTTTAAGTTCCTGTCTCTTTAAGCCCCGCCGTCGTAAAAAGCCCAGTCTGCTCTGATTGGCTTGCGAGAAACATTTGGTGATTGGATGAACCACCTGTCAATCAAACTCTTGCTGAAACGAGTCGTGGAGAAGAGCGGGAAACACCTTTTCCATCGAGAACCGCCTCCAGTGTCGTCCGTTCTTCTTTCAATGAAGAAATACTCTCCAGTTCTGATATAAGAAGAATTGAACGATAAGAAATATCACTTTAAAACGTCTTTCAGCTAATTGTTTTGGTTTTTCTGCTGCTCTCATTTGTGTCAATTTAAATTTTTTATAAGTAAACACCTCATGTTGCCAAATATTGAAGAAAAAAAAAAGTCTGACATTTGTGTTGTGTTGCACACGTTTAGATAACAGATGGACTTCTCATTCTCATTAAAAACATTCATGAAAACTATTTCAGTTTCATGTTTTTACTTTAAAAAAGTTGTGTGTTCATTATCGACGAGTCAACACACAAAACAGACGATGCTAAAAAGCTGTTCAACTGGTCAGACACCAAAAGCAGAGGTTAGCAACCTGAAGTCCACAGTGAGGGCAAAGAAAACCCTTAAAAATGAATGTGAGGCTCCAATCAAAGCATTTAGAGGTTGTAATGAAGGAGCTTCTACTCCCTCTGTCTTTATGAATAAAATAAATATTACAACACTAAAACTAAACCGAATGAGTCACCCATGAAGAGACAATACTCTTTTCTGGGGTGACTCATTGGCTTTAGTTTGCTTCACTTCAGACACTTACTTGTTCAAGGTGGTGAGTGGAATATAAAACGAAGACTTTGTCAAAGAAAAGTACCGCCCACGATGTTTGACTGACGAGATCCTCATGTAGTGCAGAAACACCACAGAAAGAGCAGTTATATATATATATGTATATATATGTGTGTGTGTGTGTGTGTGTGTGTCCTGTTTGATTCCGGAGAGCTCGCTTTGTGCGAAATCGTGGAAACGGATCCTCTAATTATCAGCGAGCTCAGTGTGACGGCTCTCCCTCACGCTGGCTGACATTTTGATTTGAGGGGGAATAATGAAAGCAATCAGAGTTTCACCCCGGCTCTCCCACTGGGCGCACAACCCGCCCGTGACATGTTTACACTCTCTCGCTTTCGGAGACCTCCGACTTTTCTTGCTTGGCTTTTTCTTTGGTCCGCTCTCAGAGGACGTGACTCATCGTGTCTGTTGCTGCCGTTGTTAACAGTGTCGAGCTAAATCTCAGTAGGACTTTAAATTGAGTCAATAACTACAGTTGTTTCTCTACTATTAATTCACTTGTTTATTATTTCAATGTTTAGTATTTTCTATAGTTATTTCCTTTGTTTTAAACACATTGGCAACAATGTAGACAGCTCAAGTTTCAAGTTTTCAAGATGATCAGTGGAATAGCGGGAAGCCAGTGGACGACATATAGCGTGCACCGGCGATCTAAAAATCTAGCTTTGTTTTTGCACATGTAGTCAGTATTTATGTTAAAACGGTTGTCCATATACCTCGACCATGGTCACCAGAATGATTGTGAAACAACAGCTTTTACCTCAGTCAACCAAAAAAGGTAAAAAAGAGAGGAAAGATATGTATATATATATATATATATATATATATATATATATATATATATATATATATATATATATGTAAAGATATAAAATACATATATATATATATATATATATATATATATATATATATGAATATATATATACCGTACTTTTCGGGTTACAAGCCGCTCCTACGGCTGATCAGTGTCCCCGCTGTAGCAAGCTAGTAGCGCTGCTAGCTAGCGCTTCTGCTGCTACTGCCCGCTGCTGCTGCTACTGCCCGCGTCCCCTCTGCCCAAGTCGGGTGTTGAGCCTGGTCCCGCTACCTTCGGTGGTTTTCAGGGAGCTAGCGGAAGTTAGCGGGGAAGTGACGGAGCGCTAGCAGGAGCCCCAGCTGGCTACAGCGGGGAGCTGTCGGGGACACTGACCGAAGGTAGTAGCGGCGCGTAACCCGAAAAGTACGGTATATGAATATATATCTTTTTTTTTATTATTCAATGGCCAAAGTGTAAAACCTTTTTTGAGAATAAAAACAAAACTTGTTGTTTTCTTGCAGAATGCTATTTGTTAAGGATACCTAATGCCTAATACTTTTCCTGGATCATTTAGCAGATAGGAGGTTTTGCACTTTAGCCATCGATATTTATATATATATATATATAAACACTAATGTGAATTCCCCTGTGTGTTCAAAGTGACAAGGAGATGGCAGCGGGGCTGTCCAGATAAAAAGGAAACCAATCACTCTGAGCCAGATGACATGTCAGATAGGACGCGTCTGTGATTACTTTCCGGCTGCTGCTCGTCAGCTCATCTGGAACATCGTTTGAGGAGCACTGGACGGCATTGGCAGACGGAGGTTCCTCTGTTGGGCGTCGACGTGGAGACGTACC
The DNA here is from genome assembly GCA_038501785.1 of Myoxocephalus aenaeus. Taxonomy (NCBI): domain Eukaryota; kingdom Metazoa; phylum Chordata; class Actinopteri; order Perciformes; family Cottidae; genus Myoxocephalus; species Myoxocephalus aenaeus. Next base: position 2,955,153 of record JBAMJR010000100.1, read on the forward strand.
ATCTGGACGATCCATCTTTTTCCATTGCATCGCAATGTGGACGACAGCGTGGTTGTGATCTCCAAGATCGTCCATTCTATGGAGAAGCTAACACTGGATTCTGATTGGTTTGGGTCGATCCTCACTCCGCATCCCTTCGCTGAAAGGGAATCCCCGTCAAGTGGAGGATGATTTGCAATTCCTCTGATGCCATCACCAAATACTCGCAGGATTAAATGTTCAAATTAACGCTCGCCGGGTTAGTCGCTGCTGTAATTACGCCGTATTTCTGTGTGTGTTCGGGCACAGAAAGACTTGGATCGCAGCCCGCACATCAGACAATGTGGTTCTTCAGCGAAAGCCGTGATTTCCAAATGGAGGCCAGCGGGGAGGACTTGAAAGGGCTCTCAAGAGCTGAGCGGCGGGGGAAACGGGAGAGACTGAACCTGTCGAGTGGAACTAAGCTCCCAAAACATGATACATCGCCACGTCGGGAATCGTGTGAATTCGCGCCAATTCAATTATGATCAAGAAGCCAACGTCATTAGTTTACATCAGAGCCGGAGCAGATGATTAATGTGCAGCCATGTTTGGGTTTGTTTTTGTTTATCCTGGGTCGCACATTGCAGTGGGAGGGCCTCCAGTCACGGCACAATCATTAATATGAGGATATATTGGCACCGTCTACTTAAAGCCTCGTTTCATAACAGAGCGTTGGCATTTCATGTGGTTACAGAAGCCTCGTTGGGAAAGCAAATACAAAAGTGTTGTAAAAAAAAACACAATATCCAGCAACAGTGAAACAACAAACAGCCGGCAGTGTTATATCAGTCATATATTTGGTATTTTTGGGGCTTCAAAAAGCTTCAGCGAGACATTTATGATAATATTCTCAGCTTTTTGTTGGTCAGTTAGACGAACAGATCTCTCGTGGCAGGTTGTACCTGGTCGATTTCCAGTTTATTGAAATGAAGAAGGCTACAAATAAATTACAGCGGTAGCCGCTAAAAACTAATTTGCTCATACGTGGGCAAATGAATACATGAGACTGAAAAGACCTGGCCTTGTCTGTTATCTTTGAGACTATTGACGCCCCAGACTGCATTTTGGCGCCCTGGACACTATGCTATCTGTCTGGGAATAATTAATAATACTTCATGTTGATGTACAATAAATAATGTGAGATTACGATTCCTTATTGTGGCCTATTTGGGATTTTTGGGGGAAATACATAGCAAAACTTCACATCCACGTCAGTCCAAAACATCATCACTTCATAATGTTTTTCCCTAACCCTATTTTTTCAAAATTATCCTAATTGGCATATCTATTCTAAAGTTCTGGCCGAAGTTCTGTTTTTGTGAGGCCACAGTGACGTTTTACCACCAACGTTTATTCAGTACATCTTTGAGTCCAGGTCCACATTTGTGCCAAATCTGAATAAATTCCCTCCAGATGTTCCCCGAAAATATCACGTTCACAAGAACAGATCTGACGCACTGACACCTGTCACTCGTACGGAGGCGACAACATTATATTTGGACGTTGATTACCAATCTGGCCAGCCTTAATCTTCAAGCTCGCTGTTTTGGCCCCATGCGTCCCAAAGCTGTGGAAGCGTTTCTTTAAAACCTAGACCGTAGTTAAATAAGGACTGTGGGAGCATTAGTTCAGTAGGATGCACGTTATCACGACGTGAGCTCCTGAATAAGTCTGCAGGTCTGAGAGCTAATGAGGGGAAACGAAGCCTCTCCACAGGACGCAGGCGAAAGATAACCGAGCAACTTCTGTTTGCTTGTTTCAGCTCCGAAACAACAGCTGCTCAGGTGCAGCTGCACAGCGGCCGACTGGTGTCGTGTACTGGGCAGCTTCCTGTGAGCCAGATCCGGCTGTAAAAGTGCCGTAAAGAGCACGCTCAGCAAAACGCCTGGAAAAATGAATACGGGTTTGTAATAATGTTCGATGCAGAGCAGCCAGCGTGGAAAAAACAAATGTGTTTAATTTGCTCTCCTTCTCTTTATTCCCCTTTGTTTTAAAATAACTAAAAACACTCTTAAAGAGGCTCAACATGATCCATTTTGTGTTAATCTGCACATTAATTGTATAATTCTCCTGCGAGAAGACAATGGTAAATTACTTTTATTGCATATAGTATATTTTATATATTGTACAATTTTAGTGAGAACTGGATATTTTCTGGTAGCTTTACCAGAAAATATCCCAGTCCACAAATAACCGGAAGTGGGAATAAATATATATAAATATCTGCGAGCGAGCGTGCTCACAGATATACACACACGTGCACGCCGCCGTGCACGCTCTCCACCGAGGAGCTGGAATGAATTGAGGCCATTTGTTAGCATTCCCATCACGGCGGAGGAGCTGGCTAATTAGCAGCCATAATTCAGGGAGAACGACCCGGGCTCCATCTGCCCCGTCACGTCCTCCGGGCGCCGGGCGGGACCAGATGAACGATGATGAGCTTCTCACCGGCTCCACACACACTCATCGGCTCCACACACACACACACTCAACGGCTCCACACACACACTCAACGGCTCCACACACACTCAACGGCCCCCCAGCGGGCGAAGTCCAAAGACCCCTCCGGTGACAGATTTGTTATGAAGATGGCGGCGAGAGACACGAGGCTCCCGAGCCCCACAATCAGATTCCCGGCACGTCGTCACTCATCAGGTGAAGGCGGGTGGTAATTAATGATTATGCTGGACCGTTAATCATTGCGCAATTATGTGCAGTTTCTGTTAACTGATCGCAGCAGCCATTGGCCACAGAGGAGGTTTGAACCTCACTGAAGCCAACGAGTCGTAGACGGTTTATAACGAGCTGAAGCAGTCAGGAGCCGTCGGGCCTCGAGATCTGCATCGCCGGATTAAACTGAAACTCAAAGGAAAAGCAAAAAAAAAAAGCAAAAAAAAAAAAACTTCTTCAAATCTCCAGTGGAAGGATCTGCGAGGGCGAAGGCTCTGAAAATGGGGAATAAAATATTAAATAATCATGAATGACAAGAAACCCTGAAAGATGAGATACATATGAAAATATATTTATATAAATATATAAATAAAAATACCTGAATAGCTTCCACAAGGTTGTCGCGTCTCCTAGCAACAATAGTTTGGATAAAACTCTTCACGCCCCCACACACACAAACAGACACACACACACACACACACACACACACACACACACACACACACACACACACACACACACACACACACACACACACACACACACACACACACACACACACACATTGGAGCAGCTTGCAGTGCCTTGCTCAAACAGACTGAAGTGTCATCTCAGTGATGTGCCGAAGTTGAAATCTCTCGCTGTCACACGTCAGTTCTCCCTCTGTGGCGGAAAAAAATAGGCCACTGCGGATCTTTCCTCCTCCAGGTAAACGAAAAGACTTGAAAGGCTGCGCGAGTGATCGCCGCCGCCTGTGAGAGAGCAAAGACACAGACGTGGTCAAACAGATCTCCTCGGCCTACAATAAAAGGTTGGGTCCTTACTTCTGTGCAGCGGTCCATCTTTGCAAAAAACACCTGCAGGATTCAAACCCATTTTTCATGGTTTGAATACAGCAACGGATAAATCAATTACAAATGGCCGCAGCTCAGCTTTTTATATTTCCGATTTCTTCTTGTTTAAAAAGCACTGCGGCAAACCAGTGTGCTGCAGTGCAATATCATTTTATTAATTTGAGGTGTTAAAAAACTCTGCAGAGCAGCATAAAACTCTAAAACAATCTTTTGGCCCAAATTTCCCTCCTGACGAGTTCAGCAGCTGCGGGAGAGACGGACAGAAAATGTTTTCTTTACTCTGGAAATCGCCTGGAAATGAGAATCGTCATTTATTAAACTTTTTTATTTCCATACTTTTCATTTTGTGTTTGTATTAAAGTTATATTGCTGAAAAAAAGCCTTTTTATTGAAGTAAATATATATGGGTCGAAATTGACCCGTAACACCATAGATGTTACTATAGTTAATAATATTAAAATAAAAAAATAAATAAAACAAATGTATTTAAGAGATGTGTTCTAATACCCCTCAGTAATAGTCAGGTAACACAACAACCTTTTATTTATTTATATGATTCTCTTGAGGTTCATTTAAAAAAATCTTTTTTTTTAAATCGAGTTATACTGACAAAGAAAAGGCCCACACCAAAAATATTAAAACATACAACAATATGTTCATGGATGAGGAAGCCTAACAAGGTAACCAAGAGACGAGAAACACATTGGATGATAGATAATTGTTTTTAGTGTATTTTACAGCTGATTTAAGATATGGGTCAAAACCGACCAGTTAACGCAAGAGATGCTAACAGAAAGCTAACACAAGAGATGCTAACAGAAAGCTAATGCAAGAGATGCTAACAGAAAGCTAACGCAAGAGATGCTTAACAGAAAGCTAACAGAAAGCTAACACAAGAGACGTTAACAGAAAGCTAACACAAGAGATGCTAACAGAAAGCTAACACAAGAGACGCTAATAGAAAGCTAACACAAGAGGAAGGTTAAGGGGAAACTGTGAGTCTGGCTAACAACAGTGATGTATTGATGTAATTACACCATTCACAGAGCCGGAGGAGAGGATGTCAGCCAAGCAAGGGGAAGTTAGCAACTGCCCTTTAGCTATTAAACTTTAATCTTTTCAAACTTCCTCCTGTGACCCTGCAGCAGCCACATCACCAGGCGAGATTAAACTCAACCATATTAATGGTAGGTACCAGTGAGTAATGGGACATCAGGTGTATTAATGATGTATGTTGTTTTAAATGACTGAAATGTTCCCATTTCTCTAAGATGTATGGCATGTGGAAAAAGGGGGAGATGGCCATCAACGGGCACCTGGAAGTTATTAAAGGATTCATTATTATTTGGCGAATGAGGCAAGACTTGTTTTGCAAGCTGCTTCAGATTTTTCCTTTTTGAAATGATCAATTCTAATATTCTTGTGTAGATGCTTACCATATCTGGGCATGTCTCGTTCATGGTGTTAAGCAGTGGAGGGACCTACATTTTCTGAAAATCTGATTATATACAATAAATCATAGAAACTGGTATCTTTACCTTTTTAGTATTATTTGAAAATGTTTCCGCTGCTTTGTGTGCAAATGACACAATGATAAACAGCCTAATCATCATCATCACAAAACAGAAAGGGGGAGATATTTGACATTGACTTCCTTCCTCTTGTTGACTGCAGAGGAGCTGTGTGTTTGAACAGCGACGTCAGTGTTGAGCTGCCTAATTCAATTAAGATGCTATCACTTATTCATAGTCAATTAAACCGACACAGAGGTGTCGCCAGGCAGCGGGCTGCTGCGCTGGCGGCCGGCCAGCTAACCCTTAAAGCCACCTTCACTGTTCGACAGCCAGCGTGGGACGATGTTCACAACGCACACGGCAGCAGAGGGTGGAGGTGACCGGCGAGCCCGAGGAGGGCTGGCAGAGGCCGACCCGTGCAGGAGGGTTGGGTTTCGGGTCAGACCACATCGGATCAGCAGGCATTCTAGTCCTGGTTCCCATTCTGGTTTTATCCGTCATTTAAACACAGCAAACTAAAGGACTTTGAAAGCTTGAGCACATCATTTTTCGCAATTTACTGTTTTTTGAGACGTTTTAGGAACACTTGCAAGCGCTCAGTCCATTTGCTAAATGTATGACATGTGTGTGTTGATGCATACATGATGGTCAATGTTGACAGCAGCATGTAATGAACTTCTCTTCCTGGAATCAATTTGCGGAGTTGAAATACACAAAGAAGTCCAAACAAACACAGGATTTCACCCAGGAGACCGCTATTTGTGTCCCTTGTGAGAGCGAAAGTGAACGTTGACTTTACACTCGTAACGTTTTAAATTATATTTGATATGTCATTTTAGGTATTCAAGTCCACTCAGGGCGGTTTCTGTTTATTCACGGTTGTTGCGCTACATTGTTGTGCTACACTGTTGTGCTACATTGTTGCGCTACATTGTTGCGCTACATTGTTGCGCTACATGGTTGCACTACATTGTTGTGCTACATTGTTGCGCTGCATTTTTGCGCTACATTGTTCGGCTACATTGTTGCCCCACATTGTTGCGCTACATGGTTGCGCTACATTGTTGCAATACATGGTTGCGTTACATGGTTGCGTTACATGGTTGCGTTACATGGTTGCATTACATGGTTGCATTACATTGTTGCGCTATATTGTTGCGCTATATTGTTGCGCTACATTGTTGCGCTACATTGTTGCGCTACATTGTTGTGCTATGTTACTATTTGAACATAAACTATCTTTTTGTTCTTCTAACCTTAACGCAGTTTTGTTTTCTGAAACCTATCCAAACATTTCACAACGCTAACCACGTAGCATTGTGTGTTTCTACAGTGATACAAGGCTGATATGAAACTTATAAACATATTTTGGGTTTAGAAACATAAAATGCCACCATTTCCTTCTGGCGACTGGGTTACAGGATGCCATGTTTTTTCTCACCTTGTGTAGGAGACAGTAAAACAGAGTAGCCTAACAATTTGTTTTATCTGTGAAGCAAGATCAAGTGTTTCATAACAACATGAACACTGACCAGTCGGTCTGTGCATTACGTGATGACACAAAGAGCTTTCTCATCTGTAGTGTCTTTGCAATAAAAAGTTATCTTTGCTCATCCTCTTCGTAAAAGACTCACACAACACGAGCAGAGAGACGGTGGTTTGGTTTCTTTTACTGTCACACTGTTGTTTCTTCTGTCAAGTGACCCGATTCAAGCGATTCTCCCAAATATTTGCATTTGTTCAGCGGCTGCTCGGCACGGCGGGCGTTCCGAGTGCCAAAGGCTCAGACGGCAGACCATCCTCCGTACGCTTTCTTCCAAGTCATTAGATTGACGCTGAAAATAAATGAATAATTAAGCCGCGTTTTTCTTATATTTACATTTCTCGCAGACAGAAAAGTTCACGAAGTCGTGGGGATCAGAGCTCGGCTGGAACATGGCCACTTCAGAGAGGGAGAGGGAATAAACAGATGCCGATCTCAGAAGAGGCTTTTCCTCACCTCGCAGAATGAGCCCATTGGCAGTCTCCTTTATTTATTTATTTGGAAACAAACACAGACGTCTGCCCTCCTGGAGGCCTCAGTTTCCCACAGAAAGCCCCAAAGTAATCTATGCTAACGAGATCATTCTCTGACTCTCAGAAAGTAGCGCTGCGCCCTCAAGACTCGTAAGAATTGCTTTAACTTTAAAAATACCCCCACAACCACTTTCATATCGCCAAACAATACCCTCTAATTTCAGATTCTCCGTTATGAATGTACTGATTACATGCAGATTTGTCGGCTTTAAACACTAAATATTACAAAGCCGTTTTGTGAGCAGTAGAAATGCGGAACCCGTAACAGCTATGAATCATTGAAAAGGGAGGTTTTTGCTTTGATGCTGGTCTGTGACGGTCTGCTGACTTTCCCCTGCACGTCCCCCACAGGGATGGAGAACCTCCGCTCGTCCAGATGCGGCGGTAACCCGGCGCGACCCGCCGCTTTCATGTGCTCGTAGCCGACAGATCGGGGCGCCGCCACGGTTCTCGGGTCTCGGTCGCCGTCTGGCCACAGAGAGGACGCCGATGAAGAGATGAAGCACACGGTGCGTTGTGCAAAAACAAAGGCCTTTTCACTTTAATGTTACCGAGATGAATCCCACTTCATAAATAGGTTGTGAAGATGTACGGCAACAGACTGGGTCCTTTTAATGCAGGAACGCTTTATTAATGACTTTGGATACTCGCAGTACAAGTGCAAACAAAATAAATTATTTCCCAGGAGAATAGATGAAATGATAAAACTTGAGTGAATAAACAAGTCTCTCTCATTCCCAACTCACATCCGGGTCACGTCTTTGAATAAAAAACATTTAATAAATGATGTGTCTTTAGGACCAGACTATAGTTGCATGAACTATCATCTCACGAGTAATGCTACTCACGTTCAGCTCGGCTGTAGTTTCAGCTTCACGTTCAGAGATGAGTTTGAGCATCTGGAATCCCACTTTCTTTATGCCGGTGTTTGACACCCTGCAGGCTGGAATAAACACGGACATTTACCTCTTTTTCTCACTCTGCAGTAATTTGGTTTCAAAGCAATTATATTCCATATCTGGCTCTACTAGAAAATAAGACAAAACGTTGCACAGATGAGCTCTCTATAGCTTTCCTGTTGGCTGAAATTCAAAATGATATAGTCTGTGAGCAATTTATTTTTTGCACATGAAAGCGACTGCCAAATTAGGAAGTTAAATGCCAATTTGGAGGACTATTCATTGGATGGCACTTGGCGGAGGAGAGCGTGCGACAATGGGCTCGGCACACACAAACACACAGGTTCCTATGCAGATGAAATGTCACATGGGATGCAGCTTCAAGTGGGAATTATCGGCTGGTATCTACTTCATTGCTAAAACTGGGCCATTGACCTTTTTCATATTTATTCTTGCTTCACATTTTTCACACCTTCCCTCAGTACCACAGGAAGAGCCAAGAAACCTCAGTGGTGGACGTCCCCTTCATAGTTTTGATTCAAAGACGCACAATTTATATTTACAAGGGTACAAATAACAGTAAATAAAAAGCCCAAGAGTAAAGCCAGAGGTTCCTATTTGGTATTTACCCCCACACTCCAAATAAGCAGCTTTGCAGAACCTTGAGTCCCAATTATTTTTGATTTATTTTAAAGGGGAGTTCAGTTCAGTTTTTTTTTACTGTATTGTAAAAAAAAAGCAGTAGAGTACACTGAAAAAAAAACACAGACATTTGTTCTTTTAATCTGCAACACAATACCTGCAGTAACTGCTGTAGGTCAGATATTACGTAATGCTCCTTTAAAGCTACAAATCATGCCACACCTCGCCATGCAAATGTAATCATGGTGCGTGTTGTCCCAATTTTCTGTCACAGCTAACTTTGAAATTGAAATTTGGCTCGCCGTCAGACCACACTGAGGTGCAGCGATCGCAGATGGAGGATAGAAACACGGTGGAAGTTTCACACGAGCTGCCACGAGTAAAATGAAGCGGCTGTTCACGCCGGTGTAAAGACTGAAATATACTTTGTGTTTTCATTAGAGCAGTAATAAATATTTTAGCACAACTAGAGGCAGTGAAGCCGTAAACTATCGTCTGTTTATGAATTGGCCTGTGTGGAGAGGACGGGGTGAGGATGTTAATCTCCAAAACACCAGATATCAGATTTGTAGCTTTCTCTTAAATTAATCGTATTTGTTGTTTAATAGCAAAGTATTTTAGACGTCAGAGTGATTGCTTGTATAGAGACAGGTGCATCCCGGCTGTTACACCTGTGTTTCTCAGACATCACTGATGAAGAGCTACCGTCTCTGGCGGACAACAATGAGGGACTCGATGCCAACGAGACGGTGCTGATGAAGACGAGGAGGAACCAGCTTGAGGACGCACGCGTTGAGCTGGCACATTTCAAAGACATCTACAGGAAACACTGACAAACAAAGTCAACTTCATTTTATTTAGCTGATGTCGTTTATTTAGAGATGCCCTCTGTTGGCCCTTCTTCGGTTTCAATATGTGTTATTCACGGGTTGTCAATAATTCATATTTTCAAGATTGTCTTGTAAATTATGTGCCAATTTTCATAAAATGTCCTGCATGTAGATACAGTTTCATGTGAACACGTCGCTTAAAATGTGTTGTCAATGAAATAAAAAACACAAAAACAAATGAATATGGCATCTTCATTCACACATTAATATTGTAAATACATTTACACATTGTGCAAATACAATGCACAACTCATTTGACAATCATCCGCTTTTACCTCATGTTCACTGTTTTATTGGGTGTATTTATGAAACACTAGATATCAGATGTGTAGCTTTCTGCTAATAAATTAAATATATTTTGTGTCAGAGCAAAATGTTATCAGATGTCAGAGCTTTAAAATGAATGCCAGCAGCCATTTCTTTTTTACGTTTTTTTTTTTCATCTATGAATCAAGCTGATGACACCTCTGGGTCTTCATCCTGAAATTCATCCGGTGATGAGAGACACAGGTGCATCCCGGCTGTTGTACCCCTCCCCCGCCTCCTCTTCCTCATTCATTGGCTCTGCATCTCCCTGCCCGTCCACGAGCCGGCCGCCAGAAAACAACAGAGCGAGAGACGGCAGAAATTAAACCGAAATAACAAAATGGGGTTTAACGTGGCGCCGTGCCCCGTCGTGACAGTTCAATTGGAAAGACCCGGCCTCTGATAGGTTTACACAGCCTCTGTGTTTATCTCTCTCTCTGTAAATGTCATAGACGAGGCACAAATGCCAAGCTTTTGTGTGGGTTTTTTTCCCTAGCTGTCTCGCGTCAAGCAGCAGAACAAAAAGCGACATTTCCATAAACACGGTGCCGATGTCCGTCACGCATGTGAGTTAGCGTCATGCAGGAAGGAGCGTGTGTCACATTGTGGCTTTAGAAGGCAGTGTGTGTGCCACTGAACCGAGAGGGGGTCAGTATGTGTTTCACTCTACGCCATTGTCTATACTCTTAGGTAGAAGTGTCATTAACAAATGTCTTTGTGTGCTTTCTTTGGAAATATATTTGATATGGGTCTCAAGGCGAAATTGTAAACACAAGCCATGTGGTGGAAATGTCAGTCCATTATCCGTCATTATCATTCAAGTGTGTCTGAGAACTACGGGGCCCCTTCAGGTCCCGTTAAAGTGCGTTTGGTTTGTCCGTTCTGGGTTATTATTCTTCGTTTCAGACAGTTATACTCGAAGGAAAACATTCATTTTATTAATTTAGCGGCTGGCTTGTTAGCTTGCTAATTCCACCATGCTTTCATGCTACCCTGTTTAAATTAAATCAATGTTCTTTCCCCTCCCTCTTTACATACGTTATATTCAGAATATGGTGTTTCCATAAAGGTATCCTGTTTTCTTATTGGTCCGGTATATTATGAACTAGAACCATGATACTGGTGCAAATGTAAAACACACTGAGTGTGTGTCACTATGAGAAATATTCATGTTTACACACACACACACACTCTCTCTCTCTCTCTCTCTCTCTCTCTCTCTCTCTCTCTCTCTCTCTTATTGGTGATATAATTTACACTGCATGTTAATTTGAACTGCTGAAATATTTTTCTCAGAACACTGTATTCAAAAACTGTGACACTGAATAACAAAATCTTTGAAGAAACTTTTTCTTAAAGAAGACAACCACAGTAAGACAAGATGAATTAGAAGGAATGGGATGTAATGGGGACATATTATGCTCATTTAAAACAATCATCTTTAAGCTGTCTGAATATACCTGTACTGTGTCTGAAACGCTCTGTTTTAGCACCTGTCTCCTTAAAAGCCCAGTCTGCTCTGATTGGCTCGTGAGGTAAATATGGTGCAAAGGCAGTTCCCAAGCCGAGGTTAGAGATAATATTAAACGTTGCATGATATGTCCCACTTTCAACAATGGTTTATCTCTTTTTGGAAGAAGATTCAAAAGATGAAATGCTAAATGCACAGCTGTGAAACCAATCTCTACTCGGTTGTGACTTGTTGTGTTGGCCTCCAGAATAACAAAAGGAACAGTCCATGTATTATTTGTCCTGCTGCTACTGTGTAATGGATGTGCACTCTTGTGCAACGACACGTGAACAACCTCATTGCCGTTTATCCTCAATGGGTAGAAAATGATAGGTATTGGCTACGATAATACACCCCATCCATACCACACCTCATCATTGTGTTGTACTTGTGAGGACCCTAACTGATAACAATTTCCTGATTGTTAACACATTCAATAGACCACAGAGGCCTCCTGAAGTGCTCGTTGGAATGGATTGGATTGACGAACAGCATCTGAAAGTAGCTTCCAGAAGGTTTCACTCCCTCTTTCTGCAGCAACTGGCCAGGTGAATATGGTAAACAAACAGATAACAGTACGTTAAAACAAATATATATATATTATAAAATGTAAGTGGCAAGTGTATTTTAATTAAAGAAAAGATGTGCAAGGGTGTTGGAGGAAATTGTCCTGGGGATGTAAGAGACAGAGTCAGTTAGTGGGGGTCCCGGGCTTTGTTGATGAACCCGACTGCAGCTGGAAAGAAACTGAATCGTCTTTAGTTCTGTCTCCTTAAACCTTTCCCTCCAATCATTCTTTACCACTTCTGTCACTCTTTGTGTGTAAATCCAAGTGCAACACCATGAATGCCTATGGGAACAGAATGTTAAACAATGGGCATCATCAAGCCTGTTGGTATGATTCCTCCTCAAAATCATGACTAGTTTGAAGCACACTGGTCCAAACCCAATGGAGCCCTTATGGTCAGAAGGCCCTTAACCCTCTAAAACTCAACTGACATCACCTGGTACATTTTTTTGTTCGAGGACTTAAAATGATGTAAATACTAATTGGATGACACTTAATGGCAACATCTCACGTTACCTTAATGACACCAAAATATGTTATGTACAGTTGTGAGTTTTTGATTTGCCCTGTTTTTAACGTCTTCCAGGCACTTGCCTTACGAGGAAAGGTAATTGTCAAATAATATATTCTTTTATTTGTCAAAACAACAGTAAGCACATTGAAAATAAATGGTTGATGAATAAACCGGGGCAAAATATTCACCATCTTCAATCACTCCTCACTCTAAAATGCAAAATTGGTGCTCAAATAGAAAGAAGTACAATATCTCAAACAGAGACATTGGGTTACACCTAGCATAAAGTTAGGTAAGTTAGCAAAAATATCAACTTATTGTATGAGTTTCAGTCGTTGGCATGTTGGCAGGGCCTCATGGGAGCTGGATCAGGAGAAGATGCCTTGCCAGGAAATTGTTTAATCTTTTCAGAAAGACTGAAATATATTGTGAAACAACACCTTATTTTAAGATTTTCTTCAAGTGCAAGTGAAGGTCTCCTTGAAAAAACCCCACTTAAGGCTAGCTTAAGGTTTTATTAAAATGTTCTCTTAAGTAATTTATTTATACTTTAGGAATGAGGTGAATGGTGGTCCGTCTCTGTCTGTCAGCCTTGAGGTAGTCTGGCGACCTGTCCTTCGCCTTCGAAAGTGTGAGAGGTTTTTCCACAGAAAACGTACCCGATCTTCAATAATTAACATTGCAAATAGATCCATCAATAAGTAAATAGTTAAATCAAGTTGCGGGAGCGCTGTCACATTAGAGGGAAATAGGCTTAAAGTTGATTAGACTGAGTGAACAGATGATCAATGTCCATTTTCCAGTCTGCAGGCGTATTCAACAATGTTTAACACGACACATTTGTGTGAATGCAGCTGCACCGAGAAGTCATGTTGTTGACAGTGATGCATTTAGTCTACACAGGTTACCACTCTACTATGCAGCTCCAGTACATATTTACATGGAGAGCCTGAGGGGTCAACACGTAAGAATAGAACATGTGTTGGTGTTGAGTAAATGGACTGATTAATTTAATGTATGCTTTGGGTGTTGCACTGGGAGCAGTAGATTGATTGCTGCAGTGTTAATAGGAAGGAGAAGAAGACCCTTAGAGCTGCAATGATTTGTTGCCTGTGAAACAACCAATATGCACACACTGCCAAAGAGTTACTGTATGCACATGCTTTATTTAGACTCAATATATACATATACTAGTAATAACTTTTGAAAAGGTATGGTGTTGGCTGTTATTGGCATTACATTCAACTATGTAGTCAAAAGTAGGCTCCTTCAAACATATTTTCGACTTAATAGAATCCAAAGCTTTTACTGAGCCATAAATAACATCAACGGCAAAAAAAATCTATGCTGGAAGGACATTTTACCACATCTTCATTATTGAGAAGTTGCCTCAATTTCTGCACATATTTAGTCTTTGTTATCGTTAAAGAAAGCAACACTGGTTCTTATCCTGCATTTTTTTGTCGACATTGACAGTGAAATAAGAAGTATGATGCTCTGAACAACAATTTTTCTTTAAAGACTTTATTTAAATGCTGAAAATGTGACCATGCAAATAATAACAGATCTATTTTTTTAGACGCAAAAGCAGAAGTGACAGAAGTGAAATTTACCTCAGTTCATATCTCACCGCCAACCAACCTTCAACGTAGGTTTCTTGTAACTATGAAAAAAATGTGTCCCTTGCAGGTGTGCATATGAGTAATGCATCAATAAGAAATGTTTTGTTGTTTTTGGTATAAAAATATGCCTTCTAATCATCAGCGTATCAAATAATTAATAACATGTGTGTGAATACTCACAAGTACCGTAATCTTGCAAATTTTTCCCATCAATACCTGAAGTCGATCTTGACATGAATATTTCATAATCGGCTCCTTTGTTTCCTGCGGGTGAGCATCACATTTCACGCCAGTCTCTGTTTCAATATTGACTCTATGAGACCCTGTTCTCCAAAAGCAAGCAGATCATTTAGTCATTTAGGCTGCACAAGAAGTTAAATCAAACTTTGTATTGTGTTTGCTACGATAATTGCATCACTGTTTCTTACAGCTGAGCTTTGTGTTCAAACTCACCTTTTGAACGTATACTGTCTTTGGTGGTTTCCCTGATTTACCTGCACAGATGTGTGCAAAACGTAAACGTTGCATCAGTTCCTCTGGCCAATATCCCGCATGGGGAGAGAGCAGAAAGTTCAAATGGTCCGGCAGAAACCCAGCATCTCTTTCATCTTCCTCCTTTTGCTCGGTCCTTGAAGTGAAGATGGTGGACTCTTTCTGTCGGAGAGTCCCGAAGGCAGCCAGGCTTTTGTCTTTGATCTCATTCTCTCTGTCTCACATCTGAGAGACCTCAAGCTCAGAGAAAATGGCTGGAGTGTTGATAGATGAGATACATGAAAAGAAAAAAAGTCAACCATAAAGATTGCATTAAATAAATGTAATTTTAAATGACTATTACACTGCAAATACCTCCTTCTGCTGACATGGACCATGTATCTGGACCGTGGTCCATGCCTACTACTCATTATATGAATAATTTCTGTCATATTCATTGAACGTGCTGTAACTCTGTTACGTTATTCATTCTGTACACATGACATCTATTGCTTCTGTCCATCCGGGGAGAGGGATCTTCCTCTGTTGCTCTCCCTCAGGTTTCTTCCCCTTTTTTCCCTGTGAAAGGGTTTTTACTATCTTTATTGGGGGAGTTTTTCCTGATCCGATGTGAATTCCCGGGACAGGGATGTTATGTGTACAGATTGTAAAAAAAAACGAGTACTCAGTTTACGTTATGAAATCATTCATGCATTGTCTTTGTACTGCGATACCTCTGTGGACTTTCTCCTGACTGCATCTCACTTCATAAAAGGTCTCTGTATTTTGTGTCTTATTTGTAATTAATCATACTAAGGAGGTGCAGACCTCCTCACCAAGAGGGAAAGGAGGCCCGGGAGAACCAGACACAGGAACCAGATTGTTCTGCATTAAAATGAGAGAGTTTCTTTATGGATTCTGGTGCTCAGGACACAGTACCGCTTTTGTCCACAGGGGCCACCACAATCAATACAAAAAGGTTACCATATTTGACCACAAAACATAAAATGGTGTCTATGAGATGGCAGCACACTATGATATTTCCAGGCATCATCATCCAACTCATCAGTGGTTTCACCATTTCATCACCACCCTCAATTGTAGGCGAGTCCCCACAGTCCAGGAAAAATATGTTGGTCCCCACGATGACATTAATCAAAAGTACACACACACAGACCCACTCTTCCTATTCGTCACCATTGTTTTTGATTCCTCAGTGAATTCATAACCGTGTGTGTGTGTGTGTGTGTGTGTGTGTGTGTGTGTGTGTTTGTGTGTATGTGTGTGTGGTACTGCAGTGGCTTTGAAGTGCAGCAACATGAATGCGATGCACCGCTGTTTGTGTGTAAATTCTTATTGTCCGGAGTCTTTTGTCTCTGATAATGAGCTGCTTTGTTCTCAGCGTTTGGTCGTCGCTCATCCGTCAGCCGTGTCTCTGCTCATCTCCCGGCAATTCATCATCACGAAGAAATCCTATCTAATAATTCATATTGGGTGTTGTTTCCATCAAAACACAGACAGTGGCTGCACATTGATTTGTCAGCATTTACACTACAGACATCACACACTCTTTGAGTTAGTTTCTTGAGACCTAATCCCAAATGTGCAAATGTTTTCAATCATTTCGTGAGCCATCTTCTTGTTGATTTAACTAGATTAGTGGCAGTGACTCATCTCTTCAATTCCATTCAGTTCATTTTGTATAGCCCAAAATCACAAATACAAATTTGCCTCGTTTTATGTGTAAAATCTGTACAATCTGTACACATAAGACCTCTTACCTCTTACCTCTTACCTCGTCCATTTCTGTAATTAAGACTAGCATCTACATATTAAGGTTCTTTTCAAACCTTATTTTCCACACTTTTCTCTCTGATGTTTGGTAATTATTTTCATAAATCATACTGTGGCATACATATGAGAAGGGAATTGAAAATTGTATTATCCCACAAACCCCTAGATTTGGTTGTGCCTCTTAACGACACAAGTGCTCCTAATGAAATTCAAAACAACCACCTTGAAAATATCTCACCAGTCGAGCTTCTTGGAGCATCGGTGATCTTGCAGAACAAATCCCGCCGTATCTACATGTTGGTGAACACTCTCAGCATGGAGGTGGCAGAACAGGCAGGGCACTATTTGGCAAGAACAGAACGTCTCTGGGAACGCTTCATGTTCCTCTGCCTCTCTGCAGCTTTTGGTTGAGTGGAACAGAATATTTTTTTGTTCTGTTTTTCCCTGCAGCCATTAGCACATTAGGGGATGGAAAGTATATTTTTAAAAGGCATCTTTCAACAACAAGGCAATTGAAGAGCTTTCCAGAAGACACACGTGATCGATGGAGAAGATGTCGAAGAAACACGAGGCGAAACAAAAGGAACCCTTTTATACAAATATCAAATTTTTTTTTTGCTATGACACGCTACAAATCCGGTATCTTTTTTCGTCAGAGCTCCAATGACGTAGTGAAGCTTCCACCGATCATATACGTTGGTTTCACTCTTCCTCGTTCCACCTAAAAGACGACGTTAGTCACTTCGCAGTGCCATTCAACGACATAACGCGTCAACGGCGTCTCGACAATGTACATCACTCGTACCTGTTTTGTTGCTTCTGCTGCTCGCAGTGTGAACAAAGCAGAACGCTCACTTGAAAGCCTCATGCAGGCGCTAAAGGGTGCCTGGTGTGTCGGTATCAGATGCTGAGGGCAGTGAGAAAACGTCAGTAATTAACGCTCTGAGAATAAAACCGGGCTGCTACTTATGGTTGCATTAAATTCAAATATTAATGCTATCATTTGAACCTTCAAATACATATTGTGATGTTGCAACACAGATTTAATACAGAATATTCAGACCGTAAAGGTACATTTACAACATAATCGCCTTGTGAAGAACGTTGTCTGCATGTGTAAATACATGGCGCAACACTTGCTGCTCTTTTGAAGCTCCCTCGCTTTGTAGGGGTAGACTGTTTTTCATTCAGGGTTTATTCAATGTATAATGAATGCATTCCCCCGAACAATCACTTTTATCTGTATATATACAGCGCAGACAGCACACCCCACTCACTGTTCTTCTCCTGCTGCTTTTGCTGCTTACATTTACTCTCGCTCTTCCCACTTTGACTCGTTTTTTTCTTCTTTTCTCTGCAGAGGGGAAGCTGTAAATGCAGCTATACGGCTTCAAACGATAAATGCAGTCTTAGGGGGAAAAAGAGGCGGGCGGTTAAAGGGAAATATAAAAAATAAAAGAACATTTATCTCTTGACTAAGTATCAACCAAAGCCAACGAAGCCTATCAGCGTTTCTGAAAATGTTTTCACCACTCAAGACTGTTATCACCATTAAATCAGGTTCAAACTGAGAACCTTAATTAAAAGTAAAGCCATGTCTAAAAAAAAATGCATCAGACCCACACAAAAAAAACAACCTTTTATCAGTTGTGCGCTTAGATCTTTATGCAATGGGTGAAACACCGTTAGCTCTTTCGGGCCCAAAAAAGAGGTAAAACATGTCTTTGGCAAGACACAAACAAACATGGACGCATGCTCAAACACAAAACACCACACTGCAAGTATAGCGCTGAACGGCTCGAGCGTTGTGCAATAACAGCATTTGACACACTGTAGGGCTCGGGTGCTCGACTGGGGGTAATGGATTTGGAGGCGTCGTTGGTAATCCCGTCGGGAATTGGAGCCATTATGGAGATGTAGCCGGCAGCGCCCTTTCCCAGCTCGCAGTGTGGCGAGTGACCTCTCAGCGCTGGCAAGGCAATTAGAAGCAAATGAAATCCATGGAAAAGCCTGATTGGATTATTTTGGTCATCGCTGCGCTAAGTATTTTTTCTTTTTCAGGATGGAATGAGGAAGGGGCTTTATGGCGCGGGGGGGACTTGTTTTTTCCCTAATAAATGGTCCTTTTCCTGCCTGAGTCTGTGTGGCAGGAGGGAGTGCACCATGCAGCCTGGTTTCTTAAAAAAGACATTCCCATACAACGAAACAGCGTTGTGAATTACGTTTCGTAAGTATTTTTTTTGCAATTTTTGTCATTATTTCAAGCCAAACCATGATTTTATTTTAACTAAACCTAATAAAGTAGTTTTGTTTCAATCAGAGAAAATACATTTCTTTCATAACGTCAACGAGAGTGCATTATGGTTGAATAGGAAGGTTATTTGATAGGAGACAGGGTTGCACCATGATAAAGGCCCCACACTCAATGCTGTCACGGCCCAGTGAGCTACTGGACTACTGCAACATCAAACCATCAACAGACTTCAAAGCTCCGTGTCGTCATCAGAGAGATTTCCCTCACAGGCTCCGACATAGTAAACAGTCTCTTTCTCATCAGTATGCTCTCTTATGCCTTGAAACAAGCATCCCCTTTAACACAAATCCTTCCTCAGCTGTGGCAAAGAAAAATGAAGGTCTGAAATTGATCATATTCCACGGTTTGGGTCGAGACCAAAAGCATCTCTGCACACACACACACAACTCTACACTAGCAGCTCCTGTGACATTGGTAGAAGAATCGTGGGTCAACGCTCGAAGCCACCCTGCTGTTATCCATCTGTAGCCTTTGGCACGCATTGTGCCTTTACTTAGTTTCAAGAGTTCATCTCTTGAATATGCACAACCTCTTTACTTAGAGGTATGTCTTCAGGGCATTTATTCAAAGCCGCTATACTTCAAAAGCATGCATACATAGTCTGTACTATACTTGACAACGCCATTTGCATAGATTTGTATGCATTTATAAATCCTCGTATTCCTTTACGTGCATTCTCTGCATTCCATTGGACTGGTTTTCAATAAGCAGGAAGGTTGGGGTGTGCAGGCAGTGAATAATTTATCATTTGAATGCTGATGAAAATGGGTGTGTTGGTCTTCTTTGCGATGAAATTATGCAGCGGGTTCAAAAGCTGTGCACATCTTAATGCCGTAAATGATGTGCACCTTGAATGTCACCAGAGATGTATTCGAGATGATGTCATGCCATTTGAATAATGCATGTTTAGAATGTCAATTCTGAGGGAGAATGGGATCCTCATGAAGTGGTGATTGCATGATGCAACATTTGCAATTCTAAAGGATTGTCATGAATTTGAATGTATTCTCTTAATCATCCAAATTACACATTTTTAAAGCATATATATATATATATATATATATATATATATATATATATATATATATATATATATATATATAAAAAGGTTTGGTTGGTTGGCGCGTGCTACCAGCTACGACCAAACCGGACCAGCGTTTCAAACTGGTGTCGCTCCAGTCACAAAAGATATTCGGTTACCTTCCGGCTCCAGCTGACCTTTGAGTCAGCCAGGAGCAGAGTGATTATTCCTGTAGAGATCCCTAAAGAGCTTTCCTCAGAGACAGTAGCCATCAAGACTGGGGGGGAAATAGAGTTAGAGAAGGACCGCAGCCAGAAGAAGAAAAAAACGGTAACGTGAGCCGACGAGTGCACAGCCTCGCTCAAAGGCCATCCATACCATAATAACAGGAGTCAGACGCAGGATTGGCAGCCTTGGACTTGTATTTCCACAAGTGTGTCATAAAACTACTGTGGCCTTCAGGTAACATAACAATACAAAGGCTCTCTCTAGAGCCAGTGTTTGGTTTGTCCCTTCTGGGCTTCTGTAGAAACATGGCCGACCCCGTAAGTAGGACTTACTTACAATTAAGTAACTGTGGGGGAAAAATCTATTCATGTTTTTATCTAAGAGTCTGAGTCAATTCACACCTTTCAAAATCAGTGTACAACAAAAAATCTGTGTAATTTTGCGAACAATTTTCTAAATTGCCAAGTCTTTGAGGAATAAAAAGTCGTCCAGCCTAAGCCTGCCCTATTGTTAAAATAAACGAATACATCTTTTTCTTAAAGTTTCTGAGAATTTAGAGATACTAAAATCTGTGTTAAGTGTTCATTTGTGCAAGTTTAACACGTGTAAATGTTGTCCTTTGTCCAGTTTGTGTGTTTTACATTTGTGCAACCATTTAATCAACTTTTTTCAAACATAAAAACTCATCTTTTACACACTTTACTGCGCTTTTATGCCACAATTTATGGACAATATTCAATTGCATTAAATAATTAGGTATTTCTATTTCAACCCAGTCGCCAGGAAATAAAAATGTTGGCTTTTTACGTCTCTGCAAACCATGGACATGTTGAATGTGGACGTTTTTGCAGCAAGTGATCAACAAGTGGCTTTTATATAAGGTGACCGTGAGAAAAAGATACACGTATAATTACTTGAATAAGAAGGAAGCAAACAAACACATTAATTTGAATATAAAGCAAAAGTAAACAATGATTTTACGCTTTTTACGCAATGTTACGTTAGAAAGTACCCAAAGGGTGGTAGTAGTTTTGTTGTGATTGTTACTTTTATTACCTTATTACTTAAACACAGACCATCTTTTTTCTCACCGTAACCACGTTTTGTGGCCTAAACCCTCACCCGCCGTTTCACAACGTTAATTACGAGGCAAACATTTATTCCGCCAACTGGGTTGACTATTTGGGTCGGCAAAGGGGCAAAAATGCAAGAAAGAGAAGACAAGGGGCCGAGAGTAAAAACTAATATCAAAGATTAACAAAACAGAAAAAAATACTTTATGATCTACACAGAAAAGTTGCCGTATGTAAATCGACCCTTCAGAAACAGTCAACGCCTTCAGAGACCAAACTTGTTAAGTTGAAGGAGGGGAGTTTAAGCGTATGCATCAGGGCTGTAATTATGCTTCTACAACCCAGCAGAGCTCTGCGTATTGCCCCGGGAAGTAGATGAGAGGAACTGATGGAGGACGCTCCCTCCCCAGTCACTTGTTCGCCGCATACATTTAAATATGGAACCCCTCTTACTCATCGTGACACTCAAACATAAAGCCTGAGAACTTGTTTTCATCTTTGATGATTCATTACAACAACTGCTGCAAGAAAAGATAAATGGTAAAATAACACTTTGAGGATCACCTCGGGACTGAAATGAAATAAAGACAACCCACTAACAAGGAATAAGAATGTCAGACTCTGGAAATAGGAAATGTGATGCAAACTGTGAACGACATCTCGGGTTGGTTTTGGTGTGAATTCATCAGTTTTAGGAGATGAGGTTGGCATTATTTTGTCTCGTTGTAAATGAAATTGTGACTTGAACTGAATTTATCTACGACAACGCTTTTATTTCTTGAAACCCCCCCAGTTAGCAACAAGCTTCTCATGTTAGACAGCCATGCGTCTAATTTAAACATCAGCGTCAGGAGAAACACACACTGAGTGAGTTCAGGCTGAGGCTGAAATTGATATTGATTTATTCGTCTGCAAGAATCAGGCTTTTCTACAATGTCCATCCATTTACAATATATACTCACAGCTAGCGGAGTCTGATCGTCGGCCCTGTGCAGTCCTGGTTCTCCCGTTGTTTCCCTTCCCTCCTAATTTGGGGATTATTTTGGGACTATAAAATTGAAGGATTAAGTGTTTCCTCATGGGCTGTTCCAAGTTCTCAAGACGAAACGCATTAATGAAACGCATTGTCACAAAGCTTAATTTTATTTTTTCCATATGATTCTGTCATCTTAAATTACATTAAACTGTTCCGTCACGTTGAAGAATAATCCAATACTCATTGCTAAAACATGTGAAGTCAGTTGTGAGAGAGGTTAAGTCTCAAACCATCAAAGTAAACAGATGCGAGGGCTTATGCTGCCATATTCTACTGGGAGTCCTCTTCTGCTAAGAAGAATGTAGTAATACTGTGTTTTGTTGGGCTGGGACTCTGGGGACAATAATAATTTACATATATATAAGAACAGAGAAACACATTGCATATTGGGTTTTAGGCCTAATCATTCAGAGTCCCATTAAAACATGCTTGCAATATTGGTTGCAATCAAATATGAAATGAAATACGGTATGGTTCAAATGAAGAGGTTACTGCAGTAAATTAGAATTTTCATCTCACCATTGAATTAATTGAACTGTATGCACAAACACCACATTGCAACAACAACATTGGAACTTTGTCGGGGAGAGAAAGGGGGAGGGAGATAGAGATAAAGAAGAAAAATGAAGACATGCAATCACTCCATTTCAGTTCATTTGTAGATATTTCTGATACAAAAATGAAGTCACGTGCTGATGCTGCTCGCTCTCCATCACTATGATTGATTGAAGTTGTAACGGCCAAATGCCAGGCTGGTTTGCTGATGACAGAAATGTACTCAGTCATTAGGGGAAATTCCAACTGAAAGTATATTTTCCCTTCTTCCTTGCCACAGTTTGTAAGATGTTTCCTGTCTCGTGTCGTGAAGTTGACCCTCATACAACCTGCTGGGCCCCTGCAGGCCGAAAGTAACTATTGGGAGATATTGAGCTCATTTCCATCATTCACTGATTTCCATTTGATTCCTCTTGACAGACGGAGAGGCAGAGGCCCATAAATCAATCCATCTGTGAGTGTGCCTCAAGACAATACGTTCATGGAACACTACATTCACAATGCTAAATTGGTTGGACGAGGACAAAGAAACAAGATTCAATACTTTTCTTGTAGCTTGGAGAAGAGAACAATGCCAACAACACAAGCTTGTGAGGTGCAAAATCCGTTGGAGTGAATGTAGGTCCTCATCCAAGAGTCACAAGGGTGCTAGATAACAGGACTTCACCTTCGGATGAATCCATTGAAGAGTTACACCTCAAAGAGAAGCTGAAACAAAAACTGTTTTATAAATCATCAGCCATCAAAGATTACACTGGTCTAGCAGGGAAGCATGGAAGCACAATTGGAGACATTTTCTTGTAATTTGATCTTCAGCATCTGTTGATATTAAGAGTTTATGTATAATCTTTCAACAAAATTATGAATAAACTCAAATGCAAAGTAAAGATTTCGTAGCTATGAGAAAACTAACCTAGTCGCTAAGTCGTACAAACGTACAAGAACACATCTGTCTATTATTTTTTGTTCACTCTTGTGCACGAGAGATGCTACCATGAGACCAGAACTAGGATCTTTTCTTTAACGCAGATTAAATTCCAGGTCAAATTGAATCTGATTGTACAGAGGCCAAAGGGAAAACGGCCAATTATTTGCTCCAAATACAATGTTGATAGGTGTTTCGTGTCAGAAGCTAATTAATCTCCTTCAAGTTACAATCTCAAAGATCCCTGTTGTGCTCTCTTCCCCGATGGCCATAAACTGTAATTGCAGGATGATATTTGTTTTACTGTTGCCACAAACATCCAGTTCATAATACTGCAGATGGCAAAAGACTCAGTGACTCAACAGAAATGTCAAAATTAAAGAGTATTACTTAAAGTCCATATTGTGGTTCATGTTTTAAAGAAGCTCCATTGTAGAGTATATCCGTAAGTATGTATCCATTGTTTGTCACATCTTGGATTTTATGAAATGATCATGGTGAGTCATAACCAAACCCAAAAGCTCAAAATGTCCTCTCAGAAACCTTTTGGTGATCATACGTCCGTGTGTTTCTTTCGGCCTAAATATTCACGGTATAAGTGTAAGCTAGTCATAATGTGCATTAGACTTGAAATGGGATTCTGGGCCTTTCCTAGTCAAGAAAACGTAACGCCTTTTGTCTTTGTATCTAAGCCCTCGGACAAAAGATTGCAGTTCCCATTTAACTCCCAATCTAGAAGAGTTAAAGAGCCTTTGCCTCCGAGGCCAAGCCAGCAGGGTAATGGCAGCCAGAAGGTCACTGATGTTTTAAGAAAGTAAGTACAAATCCAGCTGGTGGACTGTGAAGTCTTAGATGCTTCACAGTCATTCAAACCAGCCAACTCTTGTTAAACTGATTCATATTTATCTTCTTCTTGTGTGACAACATGTTTATCACAGCAATGATTGGGGACGATAATACACTTTCTATTAATTTTGCAACCAGTGCCGAGGCATCAAGCACAAGCACACACACATCAACTCACTCTATGCCGGTCACAAGAGCCGGAGCACCAACGGCCATGTAGAGAGGAAACGCTCGGTCCTCCACGGGCTGAAGGGACATAACCTGACCTATAGAAGTGAGTTCCCCGACACCTTCAATGGACGGCCTTTGTTCAGGCTATTCTCATCCAGCGTTCATAGCTATACCTACAAAAAAGAATGCGCTGTAATTCATAGATATCCAAAGACGTAGTTTCTGAGGTTATTCACGTCATCATGAAGATCTCAGCTAGAAGACCGTTGTTTGTTCCCCAATGAAAACGAGAAGTCAACATTAATGTCTTTGTCACGTAACTTGTGTACTTCAGTAACGGCATTTCTGCAGTTATTGTAACCTTTTCCTAAACCTTACCAAATACTTCTGTTGCCTAAGCCTAATTAAGTTGTTTCTCGTGAAGACTTAAAAAGACTCCATGCATGTTGTGGGCGAGATATGACAAGTGTTGCTGGCTCGCACAAATGAGAGTATATGAGAATAGGTATGTTGGAAACCGTGTTTTTATGTCGTGAGCGAGTGAAGCGGTGCCTGGACTTGAATTTGGGAAAATTTGGGGATAGAAAAATCACATTGAACCTTTATTTTCTCCTTAAAATCTGTATAAGAAAACATTCTTATTAATATTAGATCGTTTTTCTGCCAATAGATCCCCGCCAAATGCTTCACACTGTTGCTTTAAAACCCGTGACGACGTAACCTCTCTCTTTCACATCCTTTCTCCATAAATTGAGCACGATATATATGATGTCTGTTAAAAACGTGGGCTTCCTGCCTTTCATTTACAATAAAGCTCGGTGGGTTTTTACCAAAAAAAGGAAAGCTGGCCTTTCAGGGGTGTCTGGCAGGGCTGAAGGGGTTAAAATAGATGGGGGGCTGTCAAATGTAGGCAAGTAATGGAAGCTAAAAAGCCTGTCAGTGTACTTTTACATAATAAAACTTGCCCGGTGCTTCTGTAAATTTGGGTTAAAAATATGACTTTTCACATTGAGGCCTCAGGCTCTGCTCCCACCTCCTCCTCCTCTTCCTCCTCTTCCTCCTCCTCCTCATTCACATTCTTGTTACTCCTCAGCTTTTTGCCCTCGCCAGGATGTTCTCCCTCCAGGCCCGGTGATGACAGTCGACAGGCACCGTGACCACTGATAGGGTGTCGCTGGCTGTTTTGCTCCTTCTTTTTTTTTTACAGTGTCATGTGTAGGAGTGGGGGTGTGACTGGCCTTCCAGAACAGCAGGATGTTGTTGCTGCCCTCGGAAAGCCCACGAGTCCGTGCGGTACTTTGTGAAACTTTATGGCAGGCTGTTCAATCAGATCCAGGCGATCTCCGCTGGAACCCACGAGAGCTAATTCTGATTTATCCGTTGTCACGCCTCATTACTTGTTTTTATACTTCTATGCTCTGGGGATGAAACACTTATTTTTACTTTTCTGTATTTTGATGGAAAGACAAAAGAGAAGGCAAAAAAAAAATAGTCCATTTTATGCTGGAGGCTGTGTGCCAATTAGGAATTCAGGAAACCGTGGAGGCAAAAAGACGAGTTCTGAGACGTCTCGGGGTGCGAGGACTATACCTATCTCAGCATTTTCAGATGCCTCCTGGAGGCAAGAGCTCATATTAGCCGTGACACTTGGAGTTCCAGCTGACAGCAACACGTATCTTGTCAGGCGCAATTACAGAGGTTGTGTTGAATTAAATGACACGTAAAAGGACCTATTTTAGAAATGTTGAAAGTTGTGGCTGTCAAATGCAAACTCGGTGTTAACCAAAAATGATGTTGGTTTTGTAGGAGCCATTTCTTATTTGCATTATTTGATAACTGAGCCCATATATTTTTGGTTTAAACCTCAGTTAATGAACACAAATCTATGTTTTCTTTCTTTCTTCTATAAGTGGTCTTGTTTTGTAGCCTTGGACTCTTATTTTGAAGTCAATGACATGACAAAAAGTCAAAACATCTCAACATCTCGCACAACCTTGACCTAAACCCTCTTCCATTTTTCAATTCCCTGCATTAAATGCACGCTACATTCTACATCGGACATTATTATTGGACATAAATGATTTTCTGCAGAATCATCCAACATGGTCACAACTCCCATTGAAACCTGGACATGGATCGCTGCAGTCAATTGAGTCACACTTAATCACGTGAAAATGAAATATAAGTTGTTTCTCTCCGTCCATGGATAATTTCAAATGGGAGTTGATGATGGTTGACGATGGCCTGGCAATGTCGGGCCACTAGCTAAGCGTATGTATTTGAACAGCAAATACCTGCCAATACTCACTCATATTGCTGTTATTACCACCTTTACACTTCATGTGTCACCGACAGCAGCGCAGGCAGCTGAGCATCTTTACTGGCAGATAAATCTCCATTAGACAAGTGCTTCAGTTGATCGTCTCATTTGTCTGATGTCTGCTCCATTACTTAGCTGTCGAACACTTGACAACTACAGAAAAAGTAGCCTAAAAGTTAACAATAGCTACCAGGGAAGCGTTGCCATGGTCCAGACCTCAGGGACCTCACTGTGTCCAAGATCCGCCAGGAAAAACCTCTTCAAAAAGCACCCTCTTCTTTAACCACCTCCTCCAAATATGCAATTAACCGAGGGCGTCATCCATGGCCAGCAGTGTCCGTCAACAGTGCAGGTCTGCCACAAATAAATTAGTCCTCGAGGTACCTCCGCGCGCCCCACTTCAAACATCACACAACTAATTGGGCACTTGAAAGGCAATGAAAAGACAATGTAAGTTGAATGTTTGTCCCTCAGAAAGTGAACGAGCGTAATTGGAATGCAAAACAGATGCCCCAGGAGAGCCGTCTCCACCTGAGCGGCTTCCTGGTTACATTTATTAACCTTCATTACATCAATAGATGATGAACGTGAACTTCTCGGATGACCTTTCTCGCGGTATCCGTTAGCTGTGCGGCAGGAGGTCGAAGGGCCAGTTCCCCCAACAGCTTCGAGAGCGGCAGTGAGAAAGGTCACTTAGTCGGCTAAAAAAGTTTCCCGCCGCCCCGGGTGTCAGCTGTGGAGAATGTCACGTCGGATATTTCCTCGTTGCTTTTTTTTGGGGGGGGTTCCCAGCTCAAATTAATGAGCCTCTGTGCGAATAAAACGCAGGGAAAAAAGATTGATGTGCTGCCATCCTTCATGTACCGCTGCCTCCCACGCCTGAAGGACGACCCCGCCCATCACAAGCCGAGGTGGACGACAGAGCGGCTGCACACGTCTTTAAACCAGAGCGCTGTCTGTCGAAAAGGAGCCCGACATACTTCAGCGAATTGAGGTTCTGCTGTTGTGCTAATAGCTGGGCATGAAGGATTTTAGGGCAGACATATGCTGTTTCAACTGCTTTTGAGTTTGAAGTGTTATGTTATTACTGACGGTGAAAGGTATATAGAGGCTATAGAGGGGCGAGTGGAACCATCGAGATGACAGAAACATGGGACTTTTTGGTGAAATCAAATGATAATTTTAAGTCTCTGAGAGTATTCTTTTTGTATTTAAGTGCCAATCAGAAGAAAAAAATACTGCTTTTAAACGGGATTTTTTTTATAAATTTAAAAACTTAGATTTTTCCTCAAGGTTCCACGCTTTGCACTACAACACTCACACCTGTTTATCAGTATATTGACATTAGGGAAGCACGTTCCAGCCTTGTGAGAAAAGATGAGGACACGATTCTCCTCCTCTTAGACAAGTTAGAGCCAATTAAATGTTAGATGTTCATGACGGAAAACCGTGTATTAAAGAGCCGAACTTCTGGCTGTTCAGGGTGTTTTTGGACGGTCAACCTGCGTGTTGACTGGACGACTCCCTGCTATCGCGATTTCAGCGCTTTTTACTTTACTAAGTTCTTCCGGAGGCTGCACCAGGCATTCAATCGTTTTTACGCGCTTTCACTACTCTCTTTATAAACACACTATAACAAAACAAAAGATTGGAGATGAGCGAAGCTGTCCATGTATTTCCTTTAATCATTGTTGTACCAACAAACAAACACAGGACTTTACCCAGGAGACCGCTGTTCGTGTCCCAGGTGAAAACAATTGTTAACTTTAGGCTCGTTATGGGCGGTATAGGTCACGGTCTTGGGTTTTGTTTCATTTGTTTCCTGCTTTATTTTGAATTTCCATGCCTCTTGTGTCACTTCCTGCCTTTGTATGTTTTCCCGCCTTTTTGATTATCTGCCCCAACCATCCACCCTCACCTATTCCTCCCACATTCTCACCTTTGCAACTTGACTTCTGTTTTCAGACATAAAGCGTGACTTCCTCCCATCTCGGCCATTTCGTCGGCAGCGGGCCACTCTTCCTCGAAGAAGAGGAAGACACAATATTACACAGGCGCCCGAGGACCACAATGACACAACATGTATTTTAAGCCTTGGAACATTAATTTCCCATTTTCCTCTCAATCATATCACCCCGCCCGTGTTTGGAGTGAGCATGCTTCATAGGGAATCAATTAAATTATTCATGGGGACAAATTGATACTTTGAGCTGAAGGTGGTCCTTATCATGAATTTCCCTCCTCTTTATTATCCTGTTATGATTCAAATGAATAATTGAAAATGTAATATCGTCACTGTCACCCAAAATGTCTCTGAGCGCCATGTCAGCCCTTCATTTTTTTTTAGGTATTGTATTGTATATATAGTATCATGGGTGAAGCAGGCTGGAAAGAGCCAGGGTTTAGAGGATGGAGCCACAGCTCTGCTTTTATCCGCCTCATTTCTAATTCTGTCAAATCTCTTTTAATTGCCGCTGCCGCCGCCGTTGTTGTGGAGACACTGATCAGATGATGCTCTTGATTAAAAGATTTCACCCTGATGTTTTCAAGGCTCTCGCTGCGTGTTTGCCTTGCGAGAGGTTTAGTCGGCCTCATAAAACGGGGAAAATTAATTCTGCGTTTTTAGGATCCGTTACTTCATGTCACTTTATTTCAAATATTCATCCGCATTTCGGAATTCATTTGGATGGTTGGAAATGCATTGTGAAAGCTGTAGGAAAATATATTCAATCAGAATATAATATATATATATATATATATATATATATAATCTGTTGTTTATGTCTGCATACGTTTTCTTAAAAAAAACAGTTTAAATAAATGATTCCTCCTAACTGTGACCAACACAACTTACTATTTTACTTAGGATCGTTGACACTTAGATATGGAGTTTTTGGAGTGTGCTGGTGTAAATTACCTTCAAATTTAGGCGGGAAAAACTAGCATGGCCATCATCAATGGGATCTCTTGCCCTCTGACCTCATGATATCTGAACGAAAATGTGTAGACATGCCTACTTTAAAAAACATAAATAAATATATATTCATGAGCATGAGAATGGTTCATTTTTGCCCCAAATCTTTGTCACAAATGGTAACAAACCTCTAAATTGTTGCAACAACTTGTGAGACATAACTGAGCATGTGAATGGCCTTCGTACACTTCTACAATAATGTTCTTATAAAATTATTTTACACTATTGCAATTTGAATAGGGGCCTGAACAAAACACAACGTTTATTACTAATTTACAACGAGAATCATTTAATACTCGGCTTCGCGACATTTCAAATGAATCTTCAGATTCCCAGCTTTCAGGCTGTATATATATATATATATATATATATATATATATATATTACACACCCCAACTCTATGCAGCACATAGTGTTGACCTACTATCTCTACCTGAAGATCCACTGTCCCTCATAAAAAGGACAAAACCGTGGGCATCTAATGTCTGGCCGGAATTTCGTTTCATGTATCTAATTTAAGTGAATTTTCTCCTCACTTCGAAGCTCCATATTGATCAAACCCACATATTGTACAGCAGATCCTTTGATGCTAAAAGGCTCCACAAAGGCTGCTGAGGCGAGAGAGGAGCAGTGGGCGTCGGCCTTCGAGGGTGTCAGGAGCTGCACCGGAGCGATCCTTCATTTTGGATCTCCAAACCTTTCCCACACCCACTGCATATTGACATACTGGGTGATACATGGTCACAGGGGTACTCAAGATGTTTGATTTCAGAGTGAAGCCTATGGATTTTTGTCTTCCCTTCTTCAGAGACAGCAACACACGTGCCCTTTCAACCACTCCAGTGGTCTGGTAAATAATTGATCTACCATCTATCCTGCGAGGGGGCTCGAGTAGAAGTAGGCCAACATGTCTGACAGCGCAGCGAAAGACCTCATTCTGCCTGCACGTGGTAATTCTGTGCATTAAGACTTCACAGCGTTAGATATTAACTAGCTCTGTGTCGGCTCTCTGCAGCCGCGGCTTTGATGCCAGGTCCGTTCAGCGTTCTGATCTCGGGAACAGAGAAGCCTGCTAAAAGCAGTCATGTGGTTTGGCGGTACCGTTCGGTTCAGATGGCAGATCAGGAGAAAAACAACACTATTCACAAGCTGGAAGGTAGTCTGACGCTCGCTCTCTGGGAAACTCCCCTCAGTCTGTCTGCTTGTTGTTGTGTTCTGAGCACAGAAATAAAATGTCACGTTCTTTACTAAAACATGTTTTACTCTCTTCACTCACTAGTGTTGTTTCTTATCTTTTCACAATCAACATGAATAGATGTTAGCTTCAGTAGTGGGACAATTTCTGTGTTACTGTTGTCTTAGTGGTATTGATAATGTCAAAAACATAGAATACCTTAAGTTGTTAAATTATCATTACGGGTCTAATTGTTTCATTTAATTTCCAATCTTCAATGGCCACAAAAATGAAAAAACAAAACCGACTTTCCCTTAAGTCCTGAAATATAATATAAAGCCTTCTCACTTCACAATATGTGGGTTTCATTCAATAAAAGTAATACAGGGATTATTCTAATGCTGTTAAAAGCGTTCAATGCCCACTAATGCCATTATGGTTGCTATGCGCTTGTGATTTTAATCAGAAATGATCCAGCATCAAGCAACTAATTAACACAAGGATATTTGGTGGCTTTCATAATGTGCAATCTTCATAATGCTGACCTGTAGATATCTATTAGGCTACTAGGGAGATGATTTTTGGTTTCACAGCAACTGTCAATTAAACCGAAGGTTACCCGAGTAATCATTTTCAATACACAGTAAATGTATCGATTTATTTCTGTCTGTCTATAATCAAGGCCTATAATTAAAATTTGATTCAATTTAAAGGCAATTACTTTGCATTGCAAACTACACAGCTCTTTCACAGTTCTTGCTTTGAATAAACAATATTTTTTAGGACTCAGTTACAGACAAAAAGGATTTGATTATAAAAAGAGAAATCATTACTTTGAAGTTCTGCAGGGCATTAGCAGCCTAGTTGCCAGGAGAGAGAAAATGTTGGCATGACATGTTTCTACAAACGGATGTGTTAAATATTGACTTTGTTTGATGTTACGATCACAATGTTATTTAAGACTGTCCAAAGGCATTTTTTTAATGGTAGCTACGTTGTTACGCTACGCTATGCTATGTTGTTAAGCTACGTTGTTTGTTACGCTGCGTTGTTACGCTGCGTTGTTACGCTACGTTGTTACAATACGTTGTTACGCTGCGTTGTTACGCTACGTTGTTACGCTACGTTGTTACGCTACGTTGTTACGCTACGTTGTTTGTTACGCTGCGTTGTTACGCTGCGTTGTTACGCTACGTTGTTACAATACGTTGTTACGCTGCGTTGTTACGCTGCGTTGTTACGCTGCGTTGTTACGCTACGTTGTTACGCTACGTTGTTACGCTACGTTGTTACGCTACGTTGTTACGCTACGTTGTTAGGCTGCGTTGTTACGCTGCGTTGTTACGCTGCGTTGTTACGCTGCGTTGTTACGCTGCGTTGTTACGCTGCGTTGTTACGCTGCGTTGTTACGCTGCGTTGTTGCGCTGCGTTGTTGCGCTGCGTTGTTGCGCTATGTTGTTACGCTGCGTTGTTACGCTGCGTTGTTGCGCTGCGTTGTTGCGCTGCGTTGTTACGCTGCGTTGTTACGCTGCGTTGTTACGCTGCGTTGTTATTTCAACACAAATCATAATCTTTTTCTAACCTTAACTGAGTGGTTTTGTTGCCTAAACCTAACCAATTGTTTCACAATGTAAACAATGTGTCATAGTGCGTTTCTGCAAGTTTAATAAGAGGCTAGTATGAAAGGTATTTATTATTATTATTATTTCTGGTTCAGCAGTGGTTTACTGAACTATACAACGTATGAAAGTAGACAAATATTTACCTCCAGTAAAACAATTAAAACTTGACACACACACACACACACACACACACACACACACACACACACACACACACACACACACACACACACACACACACACACACACACACAGAATAAGAAAACTCTAGAATAAACCACGATCACTTCAGTCAAAGCAGTAAAGTAAAATGTAATTGCTGGTTCTCCGGACTGTTTTGGCAGCTAAATGTGACACTTAATAAAACACCAACTTCCCCAAAAAAAAAAATCTATCAGGAATTATTTGGCATTTTTATGTTTGCCAAGCTCCCTCTTTGGAGCCAAACAGTAAAGTCACTTTCCCACTTGGATCAATGTGTCAGCTTCCTCCGTCTCCTGCACAGAGATAATTCTTCAATCAGTGTGTGACAAGATAAAAAAAAAGAAAGAAAATACTTGGCAGCTGTCACACATCATCAGGGAGGGGGAGCCAGACGTCGTAAAGGTCCATGATAGAAAAATAATGAGATCGTCACAGTTTTGTCACAGCTGGACTGAGTGGTTCAGTGCCCTCGTTGAGGATGTTTCACTATAAATCTCATCAATGTGCACATATGGATAACTATGGCACATCACATGACTATCGTGAGCCATATGCATTGCTCGGCTGAAGGGAATTCAAGAAGAATCACAGTAAAACAATGTAGAGGAGCTGCTGCTCTAACAGCCAGCTACCCTTCTTATTTTATGAACTGTAAATACGGATATGACTTATTCAGCATCGCTGCGTCTCGCTCTGGAAGACTCTGCTACTTGCTGGAGGTGACTGAGAAAGCGTGCAGCACCCGGGGAACAAGTACATGTGTGCCAACCGCATCAATGTTTCAGGATCTGTTCACTCCGCCGGTCCCCACAGAGGCCACGGCATCGCTCTCTGCTGCCGCTCTGCTTCAGGCCACCGGCAGACTCTGTGCTGGGTACAGATCCAAAGCTGGTGTGAAGCTGAGGCCACGTTTAAGGCAGCACACAGAGAATATGCAAATGTGATAATGAATAATAATAATAATAATGTAATGAATTTGCATGAAGATCGAAAGCTGGCATTATTGTAATTCATTTTCTGCCAGTTTGTGTTGGATTTTTATTTATTTTGGAAAGCATGCAAAAGAGACAGACCTCCTCCCATTCATATTTAATCATAAACAGGTTGGTGTGTTTTCTCAGTTTGCAAAAATCTGTGAAAAATAAATCGGCATATTTCATGTTAACCATTTTAAATATTAGAAAATACAGCAGAGGAACAATAGGAGATTTGATAAAAAGCTCTAGAACGGCAACTAAATAAAACATTGCGGAGAGATTGTTTTGTCAAGACTGTTTTCAAGGTAAACTATGAACTTAGATAATGTGGACAAGAAGTCCTGAAAGTGCTGTAAACATGCACAACTCCATCGGCTGAGGAAGATCCTGTGACACAATTGAAAGCTCCAGAACAGCTACTAAACCAACCTTTTCGTGGGATTGTTTTGTCAACTGTTTAATCAGTTATTGAATTCATTGATTTATTCTTTAACTTTTGAGAAGTCTGATAATTGTAAATGTATTTTAAAGAAGGATGCTGCACCGTTTAATTACAGTTGATTATAATCAAGATGATCATGGATGAGCTGAATATTTATAAAGCCCAAGAATAGAGATACTGATGTTAAGCAAGTATTAAATGAGATTTAAATGAGCAGGCTAATTAGATGTCTGAGAGGACTGTCTTCATGAAGGGTGCATAAAATTTAGATTCAAACGAAGTTCGTTGGATGAAAGTCTAGTGCACCAATATTAAAGGCGACATGTTATGCCCATTTTCACATTTTATACTTGTAGTTTGGGTTTCTACTAGAACATGTTTTGTGCTTGAATAAAATAAAATAAAACTTTTCCTAGTGAAAGAAGAAGAAGAAGGCACTCAATACAAGTACATTTTACCAACCTTACTCGCGGTGGCTCATGGGTAGAGTGACCGTCCTGCGGAGGTATTTTAATCTTGAATATCCATTTGTGTTGTTATGAAAACATCTCCTTTAAAACAACTGTGTGTGTTAAAGTTTCTCCCCAACACTACATTTTAAGAGATTACATTTGAACACATCATAAATTACCTTCGCCTAATACTCATTTACTGAACAGAGCCTGAACAGATCATAACGTAGCTAATTTGTTTTACTGAATATTGGCGGATAACGATCGTCAGTAAAACGTTCACACTGTGAAGGTTAACGTTAAATTGTGTAATTAATCTGCGATTTCTATGAATGTGTTAAATGCAGAGACCAAATTTCATGCATGTATGTAAAAATGTGTAAATACGATGAACATAATATAGTTTAAGTTTAAACAAAACAAAGCTCAGCATCTGAGGACCTCTTGACTGCACTCTCTCGGCGGGTCAAGCGTCAAAGAAACGGGAACACAAAATCTCCCACGTAGGTGAGATCTTTAGACGCATGCTTGAGGGATGGTCGTGGGTTGAACCAGTTTGGTTCCACGCAGGCCTCTTCCTTTGTTTCCGCCACATGGTGAAGTCCCAACAGATCCCTTGTGACGATGCAACACGTCCTGTTTGCGAAACACGAATCAATCCAGAGCAAGTCGAGACGTGATGAATAGCAGTCCCAAGAAGCACGGAGCGATTTGATCAGCCTCGCGAAGAGGCAGGCTGGAAGTGGGTGTCAGGCCGCAACCAGAGACAGAAGCACCCTCGAGGTTAATCTGAACTTTCAAAGAAATCCAATTAAAATGGCCGCGCCAAAGAGACAAACACTTGCATTGCATCTTTTGTGCAACATTGCTTCTGTACAAGAGAAAAGATGGTATTTTCTCAGCATGACACCTGGGGAAATAGGGCCCAGTTGCGGCGGTGTAGGTTTTTTTAAGCTTAGTTTGTCACAATTGGACTTGTACAGTGTAAGGTTTATTGTGTACATTACAATGCATGGAATATGATAATTAATAAGGGATATTATTATGAAGGATTTGTAATTGTATGCATATGAAGGTCACTTTTATTTACTGTGAAATGATTAATGTGTGAATGGATGTTAGATGCTGCATGCTGCATGTACTGCCGCTGGAAGGACTTGTAGTTCTCTTGTTCGCCTGAGGTGGCGGAGCTGAAGATTGACGTTTGAGACTTTACCGGTCAGAAGAAGCAGAAGAAGAGGAAGAAGTGGACGGGGCTCCGTCACTTTAGTTGCGGGCCAATAGCGAGTTAAAGCAGCGACCAGAGGTGTGTACGCCTGACTGTTAATGAGAGGGAGGGCTCTAGGCTCCATGAATGAGATAAAGTTAACTGTATGAAGGAGGAGCGCTCTCTTCTTCCGGCTACGAGTGAGCGACTCGGACCTGCGTGCCCGTGGTGTTCGCTGGTGGAGTAAGAGGAGCTCGATCGAAAGCATAAGCTGTCTGTCTATCACTTTCTATTAAATATTCTTTTATTACAACTTTCTTGGACCCAGGACCTTATTTTCCTGCATCACCTCCCAGGATTTTTGAGCATTTCCACAGCGGCTATTATAAAAGTCAGCATTTGCTTTTGTGCAGTGGAGATATGGTGTCTGCACTGACACAGAGACTCTTTGTTTATCGGATCCGTTTGTTTCTTTGGGGTCACATTGGCTTTTTTCCTCTTGAGGTGACGGAAATAAAAAGATAAGACCACGGTAGTATCCACAATTGAACTGCAGCCAATTGTATCTCCGATACCAAACCTCTTGTTACTGCCTCCCATTGTGAAAAGTAGAACATTGTAAACCGTCCCTTCTTTTATGACCTGCAACACTTTTCATGTGAACATCTTGTGCTTGTTGAACAGTATGTGGAAAGAGCTTTGTTCCAAAATGACACATCTGTATTTCCACAAAAATACCACACGAGTTGTTGAAACGTGCTCCCAAGGTGTATGAATTTATTATCACCTGTGCTGTGTTGCAGATGCATCGCTGAAACAGTTAAATAAAGATGTGTTGATGATTGTTCTTTAGAAAACTTTATGAAGGGTACAATGTAGCAACGCAGGCAAATTTAGCAAATCAACTGGTGTTAGTAAAGTCTCTGCAGGTGTTTTCACCAGGCGGCAACCTCTGGTTCTGAAGAATGAAACCAATGCGGAAGTTTCTTAAAGGTGCATTCACAGGGGGCGACTCCTCTGGTTGTATATAAGTCTTCATGTGTTAAAGCTGCATTCTCTCTACTGACCACCAGGGGGTGACTTCTCTGGTTGTATAGAAGTCTATGCTTCATGTGTTAAAGCTTCATTCTCTCTCCTGACCACCAGGGGCAACTTCTAAACAACTCTGGTTGTATAAAAGTCTATAGAAAATGACTCTACTCTACTCTCTTGATTTATTCCCTCAGTAAACATTGTAAACATGAGTTTATGGTCCATTTAGAGTCAAATAGATCATAACGCGGAATATGCGTTAGGGCGGGGCCACCTTGTGATTGACAGGTCGCTACCCTACCAGAGCCATATACGGCACCTCTATGTCACTCCTCCGCTGTCCAAAGACAGCCACTTTCGTTCATTGGTTGCAAAAAAGCCAAGATGGCGACGGCCGTATCACCGAACTCAAGGCTTCAAAACTGACAGTGACTACATCCACTTCCTATATACAGTCTATGGTCAAGACTGATTAGACCTCAGCTATGATTGGGCGGGGCTATGCAGAGAATTGTGCCAAACTTCATGCACTAATAGTCCAAAAATGTATGCAGGCAGGAGGGGAAATTAAGCTGATTGGGATTTTCCTCTCAGTCTCCGCCCCGCTGAGTCCTGGCTCTGGTTCTTCCGTGCCTCCCTCCCCTCCAGTGGGCCCAGCAAACCAGCATGGGCCTCCAGCAGCGTGGCGTCGGCTCCCAGCAGGGACTGCCGGCCGGTCTGTTTGAGACGACTGGTTGCTCACTTGCATGATTTTGTCTGAATTTTAATTCACCAACACTTTTTTTGTATGAATATTAGATTATATAGATTGGTTGAATTAGTGTTTATTCCTTGAGTCCACATGTGACACGACTTCTTCCTTGACACTCCCTGTGGTTTTATGGGGACTGTAAGTGTTAAAGTGCCATGTCTTCCCCTTCCCTTTATCCCAATTATAACCTCTCTCACCACTCCTTCCCACCACTCTGTGGACAGTTTAGCCAGTGGACCATGGTGTTCTTACCCCCCTAGCCCACGCATGCTCAGCTCACATGTTGCATGGCAGTGCTCACCCGGTCTACTTCAACCTCTCCGCTTCTATTTTTAGGTCCAGTTTGAACTGTGAGAATTGCCATTGTTGCACTATCGGCTGGAAATATTGCATGTGTTTCAGGTGCAGTGACCGTAATGTAATGCATTGAAAGCAATCTGGTGCAGTTTCTGACTCGCTGGCTTAATGAGCAGCCTTATCTGCATCTCATGATAACGCTCCCGCTTTTTAGAATTTGTTTAATGAAAGTTCATGACGCCGCGATGCCACCGCTCCCATTTTGTTTTTAATTAAAGAGGAGTCGGCTTTATTGGGTCCCAACAAGGCAACCGACCTCAGGAGTGATGTGAGGTTCACTGGCACTGCTGCTACCAGCATGTTGTAGCTCTGTGAACAGCGACTGTTGAGACTTAACACCCATATTATCTACCGTTTCATCTGCTCTATCATTTCTGGGTCAGGAAATCCAACCGGATCCCCAGAAAATCCTCCTGAATATCAGCACAGCCATTTTCCCAACCTTTTGTCAGCTGAGTGTAGCCAGAGCTAAACATCCATATGGTGTGACAGATAAAGGAGTGTGCCAAACAAAACACAACCCAAAAAAAACCTGCTGTCCCATTTTCATCACCAATGGAAAAGTGTTTGCTAATTGTAAGCGGACTGCCCTAGTTTATAATCAGATATCTGTCCTTTCAGACTTTAAAAAGTAGCTCATCAGAATCAGGTATTTAGGTAATGATACAACTATTTTAATAAATTAGGTTACGATCTTTTTAATGGATGGGAAACTTTCTGGAGATGTGCTGTGCATCAGAAAGAAAATCATTAATACTGAAATGCCAGCAACAAACTGCCATATTTAATGTTGATATTCAGTATTAACCATTTAAGGCACATTATGCCTAAAGTAACAGGGGCATTTTAAGCACATACATCTCTTTGAATATCATGCATTGCCAAGGATCTCAAAGGAAATGACCTTCTCTTTAAGCCACTGACTCCTGAGTTGCCTCGTGCTTCATACACAAAAACCAGCATTTCAATTTCAAAGCTGGCCATTTGCGTGCAGCAGCACAGGGCCCCTCTGCATAAATGTTGGCCCGTCTCTTGACTGTGGAACAAATGAGTGTCTTAAATTAAATTTGAGACAATTAGGCTGCCTGCTACATGTAATTGGTTTTCTGGATGGATCAAACGGTCACAACTCGGGCTTGGATGAGAGGAAATGTGGGCGGATTACGAGATGCAACAAGGGATCTTGGGCTGAGGGGTCCCAGATGTTTCATCAAACAGTTTGGTAATACGATATCACAGCGTCTCCATTGGGACAAAGTGTGCATCTCAGACTCTGCGTTTCCTTCTTTTTCTCTTCTCCTCAGTCAACTCCAGGGCCGAGGCCTTGACAGCCACATAGGAGCTGTTTTATTTTAACACAACTCTCTGCCACAGCTGCTTCAGAGTCAAACGTTCAGGTGTCAGGCAGAGCATTACCCTTCGTTATCAAATTTCCCGAGACAACTGGCAGTTCAATTTTGCGGCTCAGCAGAGCTTAATCCAAAAGGATGGCTTTCTGGGAAGCCAGGCTGCAGATTTGGACCAGCGAAACGTGCTGTAATATTTAGTGAGTCTGGTTGAAAAGTAATTACGTCATACTGAGGAAAAGACCCGAACAGAGCATGTGATGCTACAAATAGGCCTGTTTAGGAACATGTCATGTAAAGGGCAGTTTTGGCAGAGACAGCGACATGTTCTGCTCCCTGTGGAACGTATCCCACTTATACTTACTAACTGCAGGGTTGGGTCAGTCCTTCAATATTTCTATTAAACATTGAGGGGACTATGCATAACATATTTCAGACAGCGGAAGGTAACTGAGGATGCTTGCTATAAATTAATGTATTCTCAACCGATGGATTCCCACAGGCCGTGGAGTTGTGGAGTTGTATACACGTTCCAATTTTAAATAGTTTTTCATGAATAAATAGTTTTTCATGAATAAATGATAATGTTTTCAATAAAATACTCCTTTGGCTGGCTGCAGATACTGAGGCGATTGCTATGGAACTTACTGTCGCAGTTAGCATATTTCCTTTTTTCCTCACAGGTAACATTACATTAATTACTTGGCTATGTGTTTACAGTGTTTGTATTCAGCAGCCACTGAGAATCGGTCCAGCGTTGCTGCACTTTCTCCGGGTCCCTGATTTCCGGTAAAATCTCTCTGGTGTCAAGACCCATCAGATAAGACTAGTTTTTTTTTATCTAGTTCTGCAGAGGCAGCTGCTTAATGTATTTCTGCTGCCTTCCTGCTTCCTTGCATGTCTTTTTTCTTTATCATAGCAGTATTATGTGAGTTTTATGTCCCTGCTATTAACCAATCAGATTGTTGAACCGTTCCTTTCTCAGCTGTCGTTTCAGTTTCCCATCAATGTCACCTTCTTCCAAAAGAAATGAAAATACCCAAATACCAAAATACCAAAACACAAGCATTAAACAAATAAGATTCTAACAATATTGCATTTAACAAACATGATTGCATCCCTACTCGCATTCTTTTCAATTCAATTCCGTTTATCTTGTATATCCCAACATCACAAATTAAAATTTGCCTCGGAGGACTTTACAATCTGTACACATACGACATCCCTGTCCCAGGACCTCACATCAGATCTGGAAAAACTCCCCCAAAAAATTGAAAAAAAACGTTCATCTTCTGGAACGTATCACGACGCTAAAGGTCGTGCGTGTCGTTAACATTGTGAAGCAGTGGCGGAGAGGTTTTGGCATCAAAACCACTTAATGAGAGTTAGGAAAAACATCTTAGTTTGATTTAATTAAGATATGCTACGACCATAAAGTCATGTGCAATAGTGACTCAACTTCTGGTGAACACACACTCGTGTTAATACTATGGATTATCTCAAACGAGTGATATTCTGGGCCACATTGGTTGATTCTGCACCGCACCTGTTTTGTGTCGGAGAAGCAGCAAAGCAGAGCAGTCTGTGAGTGACAGCTTCCCTGAAGGAAAAGTTATTGAAGCACAGCAGTATTTATAGACGGAGCAAAACATCCTGTTTACTCCCTTCAAGTCTTTAAGGAGGAACATGAAGTATTCATATTCCCAGTCTACGGCGCATCTTCTATTAGTGGAGGAAATGTTGTATATAATGCATGCCTCTACACAGGATTAGACGGTTTAGAAGTTGTGTGACAAAGTGTTACCACCATCATATGCCAGCTAGCACTTTGCACTCAGAGGAGAAACGCTCACTAATTGAGGTCAGGAGTGCTCTTTAGCCAAACATTTTTTAATCCTTTTCAGCCCATTTGTCCGCTCCCTTTTAAAGACGGTGAAATGGAGGAACGTCCCCTCGGAGTCCTGTTCTGAAATGAAATGCCTTATAATACGTCAGACCTCTTGTCACTGAGGTGGAGGGAGAAGCAGCTCCCACGTCTGTCACTGATACGGGCGGGCAAGTTCTCTGGGCTACTTTTATTCATTAAACAGACCCATTATAGCTTCATCTGGGCCGCCGCCGCGATCTAACGTCAATGGACCTGTCAGTCAGAAACTCTCCAGGAAGCTGCGATTCTAATCGAGGTCCCTTGGACTTGCGGCTGAAAGGTGGAGAAAGAGACTCTCTCAGCAGTCAAATAGCAGTCCGATGGATTTAAAAGGAATCACACATCTCTATTGCATTATTTTGCATATAATCAAAAGATTCCAAAAACAGAGGAGAATCGGTGTGCATGTCTGTTTGGAGCACATGTGTCCACTGGATGAAGTTTGATGAGAAACATAAACGTAGCTCTTTCAGGTTGGTTGCCTGTCTCCGAGTATTAGTCTTGCAATATGGAAATGAAGCACTGCTGGTCATGCACTGTTGGTCACACTTTACATTTCACATCTTCAGCTGAGAACCTATTGTGTTTCACGCTCTCACACACAAAGCAATGCCATAACCATACAGTACTGCATGTGGGATGCTGCGTTTGTTGTCTTTCTGTGCAGTCTGTTGTCTAGAGACTTTCCTTTTTGTTATACAAAGGTATACGTGATCTAGATAACAGGCTGAATTTACCCAGTTCGAGGTCATACTGCTATGATATATAACATTAACTTCTTTCTCTCTTATTACCTTTGCCAAGGAGGCGTAGTTATGGATCCCACTGCATTGCTTGGCAAGATCCGCCCCGCATAGCTGGCTGAGGTCAGTGTCATTTGTTGAGGTTTGGCATCGGTATCTAGTGGTTAGTGTCAGGAGGGGTGACTCCTCTGGTTGTATAGAAGTATATGCTTCATGTGTTAAAGCTGCATTCTCTCTACTGACCAGCAGGGGTCGACTCCTCTGGTTGTATAGAAGTATATGCTTCATGTGTTAAAGCTGCATTCTCTCTCCTGACCAGCAGGGGTCGACTCCTCTGGTTGTATAGAAGTATATGCTTCATGTGTTAAAGCTGCATTCTCTCTCCTGACCACCAGGGGGAGACTCCTCTGGTTGTATAGAAGTATATGCTTCATGTGTTAAAGCTGCATTCTCTCTACTGACCAGCAGGGGTCTACTCCTCTCGTTGTATAGAAGTATATGCTTCATGTGTTAAAGCTGCATTCTCTCTACTGACCAGCAGGGGTCGACTCCTCTGGTTGTATAGAAGTATATGCTTCATGTGTTAAAGCTGCATTCTCTCTCCTGACCACCAGGGGGAGACTCCTCTGGTTGTATAGAAGTATATGCTTCATGTGTTAAAGCTGCATTCTCTCTCCTGACCACCAGGAGGTGACTCCTCTGGTTGTATAGAAGTCTATATAAATGACTTCTCTCTTGATTTATTCCCTCGGTAAACATTGTAAACATGAGTTTATGTCTCAATCTCTAGTTTCAAGTCTTCTTCAATACAGCATGATGTTCATTTAGTAAATGATGGTCATTTAGAGTCAAACAGACCATAAAGCAGGGGATGCTTTAGGGCGGGGCTACTGTGATTGACAGGTCGCTGCCCCTATCAGAGACGTATATAGCTGCCCTACGTCACTCCACCGCATTCTACATATGGTCACTTCTGTTCATTGGATGCAAAATAAAACCAACATTCTACGGCAGTATGCATGAAACCTCCAGTTTCACCCTTGTCACTCGAGATGGGTGACATCACAATGACAACGTCCACTTCTTATATACAGTTTACGGTCAATATACCCCGTTGGTCAGGGGGTAGGACCTGAATTAATCGGGTTGTGGTACCTCACGCGGAATGGTGATCTTCCCATGAATACTATTGGGATCCATAATAACGCGCAATGACCCGATGTATATGAAACTTGTTGCAAGGGTGGGGCATGGGCCAACTAAGAACCCATTACATCTTGAAGCAAAACCAAATCACAGATGGGATACACACATTCATTTTCACTTATGGCTTTGGCGGAGGTCTGCTCTCTCCGAATGCCTTTCTCGCTAGTTGTGCTTTTCTCAGGGTTCAGGCTAACGTAACTAATGTATGTACTTCACACATGCTGGGGAACTTCCCACTCTGCAGCTTTGTACTGGCATTCAATGGTGTGTTCACAAATGCTACATGATGTTTTTACAGTACTCATTTAACCGTGTGGGTCCACCCATTGAAGCTTAGGTCAGTCAATGGGGTTATTTCTGACTCCAGAGCAAATATTTTAACCAGACTTCAGATCAGCACTGCAGAATCAGAATCAGAATCAGAATC
Source organism: Myoxocephalus aenaeus (assembly GCA_038501785.1). Lineage (NCBI taxonomy): Eukaryota > Metazoa > Chordata > Actinopteri > Perciformes > Cottidae > Myoxocephalus > Myoxocephalus aenaeus. Next base: position 2,998,834 of record JBAMJR010000100.1, read on the forward strand.
AGAATCAGAAACTGTTTATTAGCCAGGAATGTTTTCACACAAACGAGGAATTTTTTGGCGGAAGGTGCATACATTGGACATGGACATGGGACGTAAGACGAGACAAACAACAATCAACAATCAACGAAAACAACAGTGCAATTGGTATTACAGTCAATATGTCACCAATAAACTGCCACTAATGTCTGAGAGTCTGACACAGTAGGCCTTCAGCAAATTACCGTATAGTATCAGCAGTCAGAACCATCACTGATCACAGTAATTCTGTCCAAAGGAAAATATCTCCATCCGGCCACAAGAAGAAAGAAAAAGAGAGCAGTTAATTGACATTGACTGTTGCATGACTACAGGGCACCAATAGAGCCGAGGCTCCCCTGCAGCCTGAGTGCTGCTCTGAGAGCACAAAAGGCAGCTCGACCTGAAAAGTCTACCTCAGAGCATGAATACTAATGGCATTGATTTATACCTCCATTTCCTGCAGGGAGAATTGTGGACTTTCATTGCAAAGGAGGAGCCAAGACCCTTGTGTGTGCTCAACAGCCTGAAGTGGTGGGAAAGCAGCTGCACAGTGAAACCCACAGAGGCTCTGCAGCGCTACGACAAACCGAACAGCTAGATTTTGAGCCATTATGGCGCTCCACTGGAGAAGAAGACAGGTGGTGAGGGTACGTCTCAGTTTGGTGAATGAGCTGGTAAGGTAAATCAGTAATCAAATGTAGGGTTTATATGGTAAAGAGAACTGTCTTGTGTGTAGTTTTAGTCCTATTCTATACCATGTTACTAAATGTTGAAGCTTGAAAATGGTCAGCACAGTTATTCTGATTACAGTTTAACACAATAGCTCAGTAGCTGTCTGGCCAATTAGTTTTCATTTAGTATCCATCAACGAGGGTAATATCCACTACCAACACTTTACCACCCTCAACTCGTCAAATACGGAGGCTTTAGGTACCTTTCTATCATCAGAGGACTTTATAGGTTTATAGGTTTATAGGTTTACTTGTTACGTTTAGTTATGCAACAATGTGTTTAGGCTCATGCAACAGAAGTTTGAGTTATGTACATAAGTTACACAACAAAAGTAAGGTAAAAGAAGGCCGTCTTGGTTTCACCCAGGACACAGTGGTCTCCTGGGTGATGGCCTGTGTTGGTTTGACCCATCCATCCTCCTGTCCCACCGACCTACGCTCTTGTTCGTTACACAACATCACTTGTCTGGTAATGAATGTACACGGTCATTGACAAACACAGGACTTTCACTCAGGAGACCGCTTAAAAGGCCACCTGCCAAATATATTATTTAATGAATTATGTTGAGAAGCGTTTGCACGCGACAAACGATAAATGGGCTGTTTAAGTCGATTATCATACTTGGAAAAGAGTGGGATTATATAATGAACTAAAGCATGTTTCTTAAAGTCAGTCAGACTTAATTTCCTGTGGTCTGAGGACATTTTCTTGGGATCTTGTTTAAAGCTGAATTTGCCTTTTGTGGACCACCCCTTGTGGGTTCAATACCCAGAAGTAGCCTCACAACTCAAGATTTATGACTTTTCATTGAGAGGACCCTAAAGGCGATTGTACTCAATAGTTTATCTGACTGCCATTGTCTCCGGTACCATGCTAATAATACCACGCTGCCTCTTGGATGCGGGTGTCTCTGTCGAGTTACTGGACGAGCATAAATCACTCGGCATCTGATGTAATAGACATCGAGAGATTTTGTTCCCTCCTGCTCCGCAAACCACATGTGTTTATTGAAGCACGACGGCAAACCACCGAGTTGTCTGATGAAAATACTTATTTATGCACCGACTGAACCACTAAATAAATTACATTTTTTGTACATGCCTTGTCGTAAAAACACAGCTGTACTAATACGATTACCATGGCGGCTAACCTTTAACAGAGCATTTCACTGATGTATGAGTGGAGGGTAAATACATGAGTGTGTACGCTGAAGGGCGACGCCAGCTACCTTCTGAAAGAACCTTTGTTTAAAAATACAAACCGAAACTCTGACGAGCAATACACCTGGAAATGTCAAAGCATCATAATACATTTATTTCATTTTAATGTGGGCCTCCCTTTTTCCCTTTTTTGTGCTGGAATTAAACCCAACTCTGAAGTCGTTGCCTGATCCTTTCTTGGCGCTCCTTCATTATCTTTTAAGTGGATTTGTTTGATATGAAAGGTTCGCCGATGCCCGTATCACAGATTCACTTTTGAGGAACAAACTACTCTGAGAGATTTGCATCTCTTTAATGTCCCTGTGACACAAAAGTCTGTTTCTGTAAAACTCTCCAATCACAATTTGAACAACACAGTGCATTCTGTTTGCAGCCCTTTTCGCTTTTATTGAATAGATGTTGAAATTCCTTCTGAGGAAAAAATTAAAAATAGAATGCACAACAGCCATGTTGAGATGAAAAACAGGATTGACTGACAAACAGTAACATGTGATATACATTGAAGGTCTTTGCACATATACTTCCTTGAGGAAGTCTGATCCATGGTCAGAGATGATGTCGCCTCCCAAAAAACAGAAATAACACGGTACGTCACTACCACCCCTTCAATATGTGTTTTTTCTTTCTTTCTTTCAGTATGCTGTTTGAATGCAGAAACACAAGACGATGAAAAAATTATATGAAATCACTTTTATTCTCAGAGTGTGCGGTGATTCCATTTTTGCAGGAAAGTTACAGACTGAAATATCTGTCTAAAATGGCATGCAGTGAGGCTAACAGGTGGAGCTTCGAAACACAGAGAAGACACGGAACGATTATCAACAACCTTGCCTACATTGCACACCATAAGCATGCATACATTTTTGTCAACAAATAGGGAAAAAGAGAGAGAAGGACGGTGAGAAGATTTCGCAGTACAAAAGAATGCACCAACTATATATATATATATATATACATATACATATATATAATTTTTTTTTCAAAATACCAACCACCAGAGGACAGAAACAGGACCGGCTACAGACGAGAAAGTACACATCTTCCCAACGCGTACAGAACAGAGAGAGACAGATGCGAGTAGAGAGAAACATCAGACAGTTTACATTCAGGTCACATCCAAGGAGTATTTTTTTAAAGTCGTATTTTTCAGGCAGTTTTCTTAATCATTTTAATGGCTGTGTGAGCGGCACAAACGAGTGACTTCCAAATGAACGCCGGCGTGGATTTTTTTTGGACAATTATTGATCACAGCGTGACTTGTGCGGTTGGTTTGGGCAGTGGTCTACAAGCCATTTATAGAGCGCGATCAATCGGCCTTCACAAGGTGATGATGGATGGGTTCATATGAGATGCAAAGGGTGTGGTCTGATTTCAGGGCTGGTGGCCTGAAGAACCGCACACGCTGTTGATGTTTGCGAAGGTTTTTTTTGTTCTCTCTCTGGGAAAGTCCTCTACTTGGGTTGACTGGGCAGTAATCGTAGCTTTCTGGAATATTCTCGGGCCAAACAAGAGATAAGTCGTTCATAAATGAACGTTGGTTGTTCGGGCTCGCGAGGCCCTTGGCAATGTTCAATTTTAGTTTGATGCTAATTATGCTAAAGAGAAGGCTAGTTATGGTTTGAACTTCTACTTTGCAGCTAAAATACCTGAGAATTTCAAAAGAAATACGATGCAGTAAATAAAAAACGGTGAAACCTCTGTGACTTAACCTACTACTACCAGCACTATTCTTTGGTTTGATCGGATAACTGCTCTGATGATGGATTTGAGTGTTTTTGATGCTCGGTTCCAAAACTGCAAACAACCACCGGTTGCCAACTATCTGATTAACGCACTGAAAGGAGGACAATAAACCACGGGGAAGTTGGATAAATGTGCTCTACAGGTTTTTTTTTTTTTTTAAATATACATTCAACATGATTACAGAGCTCACAAAGCATCGATAAAAAGCTAAATTTCCCTCGTCCACGCCACAGGAACACACACGTTCAGAATGAGTGTTATTTCATGTTCAGCTAGCTTATTAAAAACAGTGGCAACGCGGTTTAGAAAACCTTAACTACGCCTACGGCTACTGTGCTCACGTGAATCACAAACGTTTCCGAACAAAATTTTATCGCAATCGATCTCTGCTAAAAGCACATTTATGCTTTCCCTTAAACTTCAAGTGGGATTTTCTTCTTCTTTTTTTTCTTCTTCCTGTACATGGCAGCTAAAATAACTCTCCGTTTACTTGGTCAAGTCATGAATCTTTATATTGGATTCATTCTAGAGTCTGCAGGTTATAAGAACATCGAATTTAAGTTTGAAGTTTCTGAAGGCTAAGGCATACTCTAAACTGTAAATATCTACGTTTGTGTGTTGTTTTTTTTACCAGCACAAGTCTGGTGGAATGTTTGAAATATCTGGAATGTTTAACAAGACACTGTGGAATGAAGGAGAACTATATGAATACAAAACAAGGCATATGGAGAAACTTTAGATTTCATCCTCATATGATACTCCTTTTTTTTTAATTTGTGTCATTTACAATTTATCGAGCAGGTAAACATTTTGTCAAGAAACTCTCATGCGAGGACTCTTTAAAAAAAAAAGCCTCTTCGTTATTTCATTTCATTTCTTTCACATCTATTGTTGGAAACCGTTTGGTTGGACCTTTGTGACGTCGAACACAGATCCTTTTTTTTAAAATCCCGACTAACACATTTAAGGAGTTTATTAAAACACACAAAACGATGAAGATTGTCTGTTATTGCTGATTCGGGACTTCACTCCTGATCAGTTTAAGCAACGGACACAGGGCAACTTCATTTCAACAATATATTGCACTATTGTCACTGTCTGTTCACATATTAGTGTGTTCACAACATTGTTGTGTTTGGTGATTATTCTTTTTTTGTGTGATTTTCTTTTATACAAAGGAAATTTGATGGCAATGTCGACATAATGAGATGAACTAGCCTGATCTAAGATGAGCATTTATGGTCCAATGCTGTGAGATAAACGTCACGTATGGAGAACATATACAGCTTTCCCCATGGAAGAACATTTTAGACAGTCAATTATCGCCTACTGGACAAGATGCCGGTTAAATAACAATGTAAAAACAGTTATTGCCTCAAATGTATTTCGCTTCATCGCAACAAAATGAAATGTTATCCAAATGTGTACTCCACTTCACAAAAGTTTACCGCATGCTGAAAGAAACGACGACGACGACGACGACGACGACAACAACAACGAAAAATTAATTCCAAATTAATTCCATCACTTTCTGGTTTTACAAGGTGTTGTTTTGGACTGCACCAGTGCTCAAAGTACAAATTCACAATAAACCAGTTAGCGCATGAGAGACAGTCGATGGGGTGAATCCTCACAACGGAGAACTGATTAAAAACGCAAGTATCTATATACAATGTATGTATCAAATATTAGCAAGAACAGAAACAGGAAAATTCAATCAAATTCTGATATGATTTGGATAATTTCTTAAAAGTTAAAAATATGGCTTATACTCTTCGTCATCTTGTTATACGTCATATTTCACTTATATATAGTTCTCTTCTTCTTCTTTTTTATAACCCGAGGCTATTTACAAACAAAAAGGGTGGCTGATGGGTGAGATCTGATTTTATATATCTGAGTGCCTGACAATTTGAAAACATGACACAAGATTTCCCCTTGAAGTAAAAGATCTGTGTAGGTGTTACATACTCTTGAGTTATCAAGTACATAACATTATCTGTATGAGAGATTATAAGTATGCATCGCCATCAGAGACCAGTTGTTTTACATCAAGGGCAAAATCACGCCACGTTGCTCCATTCCAGGACACTCATAATTTAGGGTTTGAAGAGGTTGGCGGGTGGAGAAAAAGTGTGACTGCAGGTTTGGGCGTTTACGGCAGTGGTCTTGGTCAGATGAACGCTTTAGGAAGTTATTAATCATATTTCACCCCAACATTTTTTTTACTTCTTATTGAACATATCCATGAGCGGGGTCGGGATGAATTTCATGACCGTATCCACGATGCTCTCCTCTTCCTCCTCGTCGCCGCAGCCGGTGGGCACCGCCTTCTTGGGGCGAGTGAGGCTGCCCTCGGAGGCCTGCTCCATCGCGGCCGCCGCCTCGGCCTCCTTCTCCTCCTTCTTCTTGATGCCGTACTGCGCGGGAGATAAGGGAAGGAGAAGCAGGAAGTGGTGTTAAGACGGGTAGGATGCATGTCTCTTTGGGGTGATTGGGTGAAAGTTGGTACATAATCTTTCTTGGGGGGAGACATTCGACAAGTGACCTGTGTGAATTGAAAATAAAATGGTGGTAAGAATGAGATGAATACAATTGTTATAGTTCAATATGGAGGATGAGGATTTATGTCTGATTTATGTTTGATTTATGTCTGATTTATGTCTGATTTCTGTCCGTGTTTTTCTGTCCTTGTCCTTGTCTGATTGTTGGTTGTTATGCTGTTATGTATTATGTATTATTTATGTATTTGTTGTTGTTTTTTGTTGCCTAGTTTGAGGTAATGTGCAACTTGTATAAACTTAAAATAAAATGATTGAAAGAAAGAAAGAAAGTTGGACCTCTTGTTTTTTTTTTGCCATTTTTTAACAATAATAAATAAAAAAACATTGATTTCCCAACTTGTACATTTCTGAGATCTGGAGTAAGGGTAAGCATTTTTTTTAATATGATCTCATCCCTACTTTTACCGCTTTGGTAAAAGTATTTTACTACAGATTGCTTGTGAAATATTTGGTCCCTTTTTAGGTTTAGGCAACACAACTGCTTCGTTATGGTGAAAAAAAAAGATCATGGTTTGAGGTCAAATAAGTTGTCAGCAATAATAATTAAAATGTCTGCTTCCACAAGAGACACAAGTGAGTTAAAGTCATGTGTTTGTGTGATCTATCCCCCCCCGGACCTTTTGGGTCGTTCTTCATACTAAGAGACGACTCATTTCGTTCCATAGGAGGCAGCTTTTGGCCGAAAGCAGGGGAAAACTCCAGGAAGTCACTGTGCCTGGAAAGAAATAATTACGGCACATTACTTCCCCTAAAAACACAATTAATCTGGGAGAACCGGGCTGGCTGTTTCCCCTCCTTGCCTCCTTCTGCATAATTGAGGAGAGCACAAGCCATCGTATCATTTAACCCTCAGCGAGAACGCACAATACGTGTGTTTCCCAAAACGTTTCTCTTCACCAGTATATATTATACCCAATAACTGTGACAGTGGCCTCTTGACTTTATTTCGTACACATATTCAATTTAAAAACGTTCAAGTTATGTTCACTAAAGCCATATTCTCGTAAGTGTTCCCCTAAGCCTGACCCTGCAAGCTGGAGAAATGTGCAATTTCGGCATTCTGGAGAGTCTGCATTGAGTGATGTGAAGAATGAGAAACTTTGCAAATTGCGGAAGTGAGGAACTATGTTTAAACTCTCATTTTCTATGTTTAGAAAGATAGAAAAGACGGGAAACTTCTCACCAGACTTCCACAGAGAGCCGGAAGCCGAGTGCTGCAGAATGTTTATCTGAATACTTTGACTGACTTCACAATGTGGCACTCTTCAGTCTAAAAATAGAGACGCGTGAGGCGTGACATGATCGTTTCCTGCATTTGAGGTAAATTGGTTGAAAATGATTGGTACTCCTTGCAAAGTAATTCATATTTCTTCATTTGCATGAATTAGCTTCCGGCTGCTTCCTCATTAGGCTTTAAGCACAGTGCACTGTGGGACTTTTTGGGTCCTGCATGAACAGCAGTTACAATCTATTCCTGCAATGAGATGCAGGGCTGGAGCTGAAGATACATTTTGTTTTTTTCATGTTCGTGCAGATTGCACATGAAAGTTGCTTCGGTCTAATTTGACCTTCTTGGATATTTTATGTCTCAATTACAGGCAGAGACACACAGACGTGTAATGGACAATGGCAACGATTAGCCTTCAGATCCCAGAGCCCCAACTGACCTCACTTGATTACATTTGATTACAAGCACTAGGGTTGGTAAAAAGAAAACCCACAAAGCCCAAAAGAAATAAACACTTTTCAACCTTTTGTTTGCTTTTATTCCAATTTGTTTGACATTTGTTTAAATCTGCATGCAGCTCAAAAATGTCTTCCGTCAAGACAAAAGCATCTTTTAGTCAAGAAGAAATGCCTCGGAGGAAAATATGAGTCATTCTTTTAGTGTTTGAGTGATGAGGCTAAAGTCTTGAAAATCATTTGTAGAAGAATGCACAATAAACATATGAATGTTTGTAAGAAGGGAAGACTTTCAAGGCCAAAGCACACCGATAAATAGCAACTGGTTAGGAGTTTGACAACCGCCAAGATTCTGGGCTAAGGAGGCGTTCACATTGGGGAACTGGGTCCGAATCAGGTCACACACGAGCCCCAAAGTCACATTTGTTTGATTGGCGTTGACACTATGTACCGTACCCGTAACCGTTCACTTGAAAAGGTGGTCTAGAGTCCGGTCCAGGTTTCACTTTGGGAGATTTTGCATAAGATGTGACAATCGACATGTACCAACACACGGAAGAGGACTGCTATCTAGCGCGAGTAGCAGCTGCAAAGCCATTTCTAAATCTCTCTCTTGCAGTGTCGTGGGTGATGAAGTAGGAAGGCAGCCTAGAGGGTCGTTCTTGACATTTATTCCATAATACAATTGCAAAATAGGCATAAAGCGAAGCTAAACTCCTTGTACGAGCTTGGGATCATGTGATTGGCACGCTTCCCTACACTACTAATATACATCGTCACCCATAGAAAACGCTAAATCTGAAGGATTCCTCCTGCAGGTCAGTGAGATGATTCAGAATCCTTCTCCTCTAAGTTCTTCATCCTCTCTCAGCTAATATCCTTGGTCTTATAGTGCAAATCTTTTTCCTCAAGAATAATAATGAAATCAGCAAATGAATGCCAAACCAGGTCCTGCTGTGACACTTTTGTCAATTTGGGGCATCATTCGATCAACAGGAAGCTGCAGCAAATAAAGCTATCAGTGAAAGACAGAGCAGAGTTTATATCTCGTACTTGGACTCATCTTCATTCTCTACAATAACAGCATACCAGTAGAACTATTTCCCACAAAATTATCTTTTTTTCGAAGACACATTCATACGACACCTTTTAGATACGACAAGCCTCTCAATTTGACCTTTTTATATAAAGTCTACAGAAGTCTAACATGCCTTGTTCCTGTCTGGAAATGATTGACTTCATTATTTGATGTTCCAACATGGAGACAATTATCATTTATCTTTACCTTTTAGAATAACTTAGTTTGAATCTTGGCACCTTTTGCATTAAGATTTTGGAAATGTCTCTTCCAGACTTTGACGGAATGAAAAGAGACATTGGTGTTGATGGATATCTCCACTGCATCTCCCTCTGCTCCCTTGTTTGTTCTCCGCTCTCCTTCCTCGCTGCAATCTGTCTTCGTCAGTCTCTCTCTCTCTCTCTCGCTCTCAGACTTACTTGTTCCACAGTAACAAAGGCTTCGTCGGTTGAAGGGAAGACAGTCGCGCTTAGTCAGCCCCTCTCCACTCGCTACAATCAAACGCTCTCCAAAGATACGCTGTCATATCGCCCCGTCTCCCTCCTCCCTCTGTTCTTTCACAGTTGCTCCGGAGCTACACTAAAGAACGACCGGGCATCAGCTTCAGGATCAGCTCTGCTTTCCAAAGATAGCTTTGCACCAGCTGCACATGGAAAAGTTTTAAACTCAGCTCGACAGCCCTCAAAGAGTGTCCCGAGTCCAATATTCAATGAATTATTAGCATGTCAAGAGGAATATTTGACCGCGAGCTGCAGACGCTTTGATACCATCGATTAACATTTCATTGCAGATGAATTAAATAGTTGAGTTCATCAAAGAGATGATGTCATCTTGGCGGGACAAAGAACAAACGGGTCAGTAAGGCAAGAAATCCATTTGATTTCCAAAGTTTTTAACTGAATTTCATCAGTAAACTGAACTGCATACGGCCCACTTGTGTTTATAGACCTAAACAGTATGCAATGATTTAAAGCCCATTGGCTGCACCAATTTTCTTTTTAATCAGCATCCAGCAGAAGCAACCGAGTCTCCTTCACATGAAGTTCATAATGCAGCTACTTTATCCAGTTGCCAGGATTTATTTTTTAAGCACCGTTAGTTGCTGCAAACGTTGAATGTGAAACTCTGCAAACTGGAACAACATGAAGACAAAGTAACTGGTTACTACCAAACTGTGACAGCAGAGTTGTGTTATAATAATGAGTAACAAGCTAGAACGTCCACTAAGGGGTCAAATAAACAGAAGTATCACTCATAAGAGCTGGTTGTGTCCCGTGTGAAACCAAATCAGGATTTATTTTCTAAGCTTAACCAAGTTAAATAAGTGGCATTGTGCATTTCTCAAATCGTGATATGAGGTTGATATGAAACAAATTCATAAAACATATTTTTTATTCAGAAACGTCCTGTCTGAGATGCATTTAGCTGTTGAGTTTTTACAATTAAACTGAACTTCAATTCCATGCCACTGTATCGGGTGATGGCAGAAATCTCAGAGGTAACATTTGTAATCTGTAATTTGGGTGAACTGATACTTCAATTACGCTTTATTGGATATTGCAGCTAAAATCAAATGCTTTGCAGAAAGGTTTAATATACATCATATCTGCAAAGGTTGATGAGAAAATGAATTGAGGCAACATAACAGTTTCAGTACATGCATCAAACTAATATAGTAGTTTGTACAAAATGTTGCTTCATGAAGTTTGAAAGCAAAATGTATCTCAAAATAGAAATCTTTCCTCAAAAGCTTCACAGATGAAAGCGATGGATTAAAGAATGAAAGAAGAGTTCTGATCCGGCATTCCTGCACACCAATCGCTCATGTATGGGATGTTACCTTTGTTAACGTGTAACCTCGGCCGGCTGCATCGAGGTGTTTTGTATTTACCTTATCTCTGATGCCCTGTCGGAGGTTTTCTCTCTCAGCCTCCATTTTTGCATATTTGGCCTTCCTCTCGTCCTCCTGTTGCCTCAGCGCCTCTTGCCTTTCTTCCTCCTTCTTCGCAGCATCAGGATCCTTCTCCTCCTCCCCACCGAGCATCTTGCCCATGTCTTTGGTGGCCCCTGTTGTTGTTGGAGAGAGAGAAAGAGAGAGAGAGAGGGAAAAGTGAGAAATGACGAGCAAAAACCAGCAACACCGCCAATTCACAGTAATTGCACATAACAGATCTCGGCGATCCGCTGTTGCTAAGCATTTGGTGGGCTCAGTGGCACATCTGAGATTTGGATAATTCAATAGACATTGCTTTGTGTTTCAATCGTCCTTCAGGCCAGTGACAGAGCAGCACAATCTGAACCATTGTCAAGTGTGACAATGGATGGAACAAGAGGCGAGAGCCACAGACGAGCCGGCCCGAGATAAGACACTGCGATAAATTATTAGCAATTCTCTTGATTGCCTTTTCTGCTGCTCGCGTTACATCCTCAGGCAGAGCGCCCACTTGGACCCCGGGGTCAAGACCTGCGAACAAAAGCGCTTCAAGTGCCGTTGAAGGGTCCATGATGGGTTCACTTTGATCTCATCTGGCTGCACGGGTTAGATACGCCGGAAAAATAGATCAAGCTTTGACTTTTCTGTTCCTCCCTTGATCACTTCTCAATCTAACGGCTTTGAAAATCCCTCCCGTTGTGCCGGCCGGTTTCTTCCACTGAATTTGAGCATCAGTTCACAACTAGAATGTAACTGTTGTCATTTTTTATTCGATGGCGGTAAAAGAGTCTCGGAAGTCGTCTTGTTGATGAAGACTGGTTAATAAAGAAACGCCCGCAGGCAACAAGCAAAGCTGTCTCAGGCGCTGACATCCTCCTATAACTTAATTTGTGCTTTTCTTTCAGTGTGAAGCATCTGCTGTTTGCTGCAGACATCAAATGACAGGTTACCACATATTCGCCGAGAATCCCGAGGAACGGCAATGCAAGTTCAGTGCCGGGACCAATCCGAGAGCGAAGCCTCGGTTATACTTTCCGCAAAGAGCCGACATGGAAACAATTGCATCTCATGCCAAATTCGACATTCTCCTCAACACGTTCTCCATTTTCGCTTAGAAGATGTTGGATGTCGCGACTCTTGTGGTCTCGCCCAAGTGTGTGACGGTATTGGTGAAGGAGGGCATCGACCGTGTTGCATCAACCTCAAACAGATGTTGCCGTTGCGTCGAATGCGTCTCCCGTACAACCAAACTGCATCCTCGTTTCCATTTCGAGGGAAACTTGTTTTGAACACGTTATCTTATCTTATCGCCCACTACTTAGTGTGCTTGCTGTCGCTCCATTTTGCTCAAAGGGTTTCACGGCCGCATTCTCACTGGATCGCGTTATAATTAGACTCTGAGCAGTTTTACTTCGGTAAAACCCGGAACAAACTAAATGCTGAATTTATCCTTTAAAGCATCAGGAAGTTGCTCAGGCTGATCTGGAGTGTCATCACTAACAGGGCCAAGCACAGGACCAACCCCAGAACCACTTGACTCACTTCCTGCTCACTTCCTCCTCACAGGAGAGGAAATTACTTTTTCGAGAACTGGACCTCCTGTGGGGCACACTGGTCTGAAACACTCCCCGCTCTCTCCAGCACTCTTCTTTTCACTATCAGCTCCTCGACCGTCTGCCTCTCCGGAGGAACTACTCAAAGACACAGGACATCCGCTTCAGCCATGAAATTGATGAGACAGCGGTGACCTTGAGGTTCTTGGCCGCGGTCCGTACTTGTCCGCGTTGACGGACTGGGACAAGCCCCGGTCCTTCGTCACAGGGAGCCGGGTGATCGCTAATTAACAGACAGACATGTTGGTGTGTTTTACTCCTTCGTGTGCAGAAGACACGACATGTTTCAGATTGCATTACGTTCATTATCTCAGTGGAACATGTGTAAAATATACAGTTACATGAGCCATAAATGGACCCTCAGTTTGGAGTTTGCATTTCATTTGGACTGGATGACATGCTGTCGGCGACTTTACTGCATAACAAAACACAAGCAAGTCTCTGCTAGCAAATCATAATCTCAACCATTTTGCGTATAAAGTCACCAAATATATAAATATAAAGCATTGAAGATTATTAGTACTCTTTATTTTTGGTTGAACAGACATCCTCCAGAGAACTGAAGTGAGATGGATGTTTAGTTTTCTCATGATTGGTTCTTTATGACTTTCCTCACTTTGATTTGCTATCAAATTGGGTTATAATATGGATGAAATGTAGCATTTCAAACATTAGAGTAACTCAATCTGTTTAATCTTGTTTTGTTATAATCATACTCCTTTAAAAGGAGAGCATGAAGCACCTCGTATCTCGAGTCTACTGCTGCTGCTTTCTTTTTTTATCTCTTTGCAACTGATGCCACTTAATCTCTTGTATTTCCTATGCAGAGCCTCTCCAAAGCCTCCACGTGACTAATCTCGATGCTCAGGGCTAATTAGCTCATCTGATGGTGACAAAGTCGCCGTGTAGGAAGCGCGAGGCTGTCGTCGTTCCCAAAAGTCTCGGTGTCATCAAACGCTGCCAACTGTGGAGTCTGAGAGCTCCAAGCGGAGCGAGGACGCTCCAGAGGAAAAGCTGCAGAGAAAAACACTGAGACGCGGTCTGAAGTACTCAATTAGAAAGCACGATTAATACCTCAACGCACACCACAATGTCTGTCGTCCAAGACAACTTGTTGATTACTTAAAACCGTCCTGAAATCTGATAAATCTGAACCCAGCAAGCTCAAATACGATCTAATCTAATATGATCTCTTGTGTTCAGGACCAACGACACCTCTCTAAGCTCAAGAACCAAAAACCATTCAACGCTTTAGGATTTGTGCTGCTACGCCCAACAAGTAGGACGACAGCTGTGCAGGACGACATCTCGCCTGCAATGGCTGATGGGAACAATAAATGGGAAGGACCCAAAGCACGAGACTGCACACCAGATAGAAACTGGAAGGTCCTGGAAGAGACCAGGTTACAGTCTCCCCCGTCAGTGGCCAGGTGTTATCATGTGAGCTGGGTCGTTAGGTTACGGCAATGGAAATGCGTTAAACAGCGAGTATGTGCACCTTTGGACTGATGCAAATGTGAATGATTGGTAAAAATCCAATGCACCATCAAATCTCACATTCAGGACACAATTTATTTCAGTAAAAGAAAAGTTCAGCTCTTCAAATGCAAATGAAAACATGTAAGTGAATGGGGGAGTCGTCGCCATGATTCAAGACCAAGACCATGTGAGCATATCTGGGAGGCCGCCGTGCTAATTGTAAAGAAAACCAAGCTTTAAAAAGATACCGGGATCCAAAGTATTGGACCAATTTAACATCAGACGTCAAAACATTTCCCTCTGAAGAACACACGTCAACCTGCTGCGGCTGATGCAAGGTCAGAGGATCACTAGAGTCATGAGGATTCATCCTCTGGGAACCATGCATATCTGCATATTTGCAGTTGTCGGTGCATGTCGCTTAAAAAAAAAAGATGAGCATCAGAAGGAGCAGCAGGCTTCATCCTCTGTGGATCATGACAGTCCGTAAATTCATACAAATCTCTCCCCAGAAGCAAACTCCTGTCAGGTGGCTAAGACCCGGTTTAAGTGATTCCATGACTACACAGTTCAAACCCAACATGTTGAGTGACATCACTGCAAGAGCGTGGAGAGCTGGGTCACCAAACCAACTCATTACGGCTCTAAAAAGGGACTTTCTAGGTCAGCTGAGGCCCAAGGGCTAATTTGAAGAGTGAAAAAAAGCCTTTTCCTCCGCTCAGTTAGAGCCGGTGGATCCGGGAGAAGTTTGGAAGTTATGGATGGTCGGGTCACGCGGTGGATTAGACCGGGCAGAGTTACATAAAGGGCTGACTTTAGATGTGGAGAGCGTGTGAAAACATGAGGAGAGAGTGTCTGGAAGTGTCCGTGTGTGTGTGTGTGTGTGTGTGTGTGTGTGTGTGTGGATGAGGCTCCACTGTGTTTGAAAGCATGAGAACAAAATGTACAGCTCTTAATTCCCTCTCTGCATCTGTGTGTGCGTGTGCGCGCGTGTGTGTGTGTGTGTGTGTGTGTGTGTGTGTGTGTGTCAAAGTGAGCGTGCACAGAGGCTGTGCGCTGTCAATGAGCTGAGTATAATCGAGTGCGTGTCCCCCGGTGCATTTGGGCTGCGAGAGCGTTTCGTCTTCGTGCGTGTGTGTGTGTGTGTGTGTGTGTGTGTGTGTGTGTGTGTGTGTGTGTGTGTGTGTGTTGCAAGTTCTCTACTGACGGACTGGTGAGACCACATGAGAAGAGTCCCGTGTGGAGCCCAAAGGCACACGACCAAAGATGGAGGGAGAGAAAATAGGAGAGAGAAGGTTGAAATTGAAGACAGTGGAAAAAAACCAAGGAAGGAGAAATAAGGTTAACTAGAATGAGAGCGAGGACGATTATTTCTGGTACAAGACAGCAACTTAGAGAGAATGAGAATGAATGTGGATTATAACATTTTAAAAGAGAGAAATCTGTAACAAGGACAGATGAAAGAGCGCAACATGTACAGGGGGCATTTAGGGAAGAGAGAAGAGATAAAGGGGAACAAAGTAATGGGAGTGAAAAGGATGATCGAATGATAATCAGAGAAGAGTGAAGAGGACGAGAGGGAAGACACAAGGAAACTGACAGACAAAGAAAGATGAGACTGGAGGGCGAGGGGGGGGGAAAAAAGGAGGAAGAACTGATTCGGTTTCTGGTCCAGAGGGAGCGCGGGAGAGAAAAGAAGAAGCGATAAAGCGAGAGAGAGGAACCAGCGGGACCCGCTCAAGGACGGCGTGTTCCCGCTCTCCCATCTGTCATCGGCCCTCAGCGGGCCCCACGCCGAGCCGTCCATCATCATCAGCAGCCTCCCGCCCCGGGCCGGGAGGAAGGTGGTCCTAAGACCACCGAGGGAGGCCTCACCGTAAAAAAACGCAGAAAACAACACGACTGAGTACGGAGAGAACTGGAAATATGAGCTGTGATCTTTGGTCTCTCGGGGGGAAGAAGACAAAGAATGGATGTTATAGAAAAGAGTGCAATATAGACAGGGCTTGGGTCTCACTCATAACTTTCCCTTCATTCTGCCCATTTATATATGAAATAATACCTTATTAATGAGGAAAATTAATAGTGTATTTAATGCCTGCAGCGATCCTTCCTAAGAGAGACGCCGTGCTCATTTACAGGAGAGGCGAATTCACTCATTATTTCAAAAAATGGCAAGAAGGGGAGTTTTATTTGTGCAATTATTTTTACGACACGACAGTCATTGCGTCCCAAAAAAATGCTGCTCTTCAGTCGCCACCGACTCTCTGAAGACGCCGATGCCTTCGCTGTATCCGTGTGGCTATTAGCGCCGTTTTTTTGTGAAATGATGTGTCACGCGTGTGCGTATTACCTCATTTACCACGTTTTCCCCCCTTCAGTAAACGAGCTCTGATAACCCGACTGCACCAAACAGAAACGTTAACGACGAGCCGGTGGAGAAAATCGAACAACTAGCAGCTAAAGAGCCAGATATGGAGACCAAAAACTGAGCTAAAATGGGAGCAGATATATCATTTATGTTTATGCAGAAACAAACGTTCACATCTCAGCGTCGTCTCTCGGGCCACGTGGATGTCACGGTCGCACCACGGTGCTTTAGAAGATCTGTTGCTGCGTTTCAACTCAAAATTAATAAAAATCTTTTGCCGAAGAGTCACCCTTCACACTGAGCTGTCTGTGCTGCTGCTGCTCGACGACTACTGACTCAATCAGGCAGACTGGTTTGGCTTCTGCAGCGCAGTTGTCCTTGGAGAGCTCTAACAACACTTTGGGCAGAAGAGAAAGCAGCGCTCAGAACAGAAAATTGCTTCCATAGTGCCAAGAGTGACAGGCTGACCAGGGGAAGATTATTCTGGAGCCAAGTTCAATCTCCTCCTAAGTGGCCTTCCTTTTCATTCCCTGTGCGTTCGTACGTCGCCTTTTGAAAATGTCCTCCAGCAGAAAAAACTGAAGGGCTACCAGAGTAGTGAGCTAAGTCATCTGTGTGGCTTACAGGAACAATAACAATACAACAATAGAATGATAGCATTGGATTTTATCTCGCAGTATTATACTCTCATGTGCTTCATTTTCTCTTTCAAATTACATCATTCGGAAAAATAATCAACGACCTGGTTGGCTGAAAGGAAAGCTTTGTTGCATGTTTGTTGTATTGCATGTGCAAATGTAGTCTACAAACTAATAAGGATTTAAGAATAAATAAACCAAAGTTAACCCAAAAAAAGACCTCAGCAGCAGAGAAGTGGACGCATGTCAGTGGTTGAAGTATTTTACAACGCAGGATCATTTTTCATGTGCTGGAAGCAAAATGGAAAGAGGACACTAAGGAGATGTCACACACACACACACACACACACACACACACACACACACACACACACACACACACACACACACACACACACACACACACACACACACACACACACACCAGTAAAGCTCTGGGGCGCATGGGGAAATGGAGGCTTGAGGTTGTTGATCATTTCGGTGCTTTATCACCCGTTCACAACCATTATCGTTGGAAGACAGCCTCCCAGACTCTGGCCTCGGTCAGGAGCGACACATTCATCACCTCGAGGTTGGACGAGGATAACCATCCGTCCACACACACACACACACACACACACACACACAATGCAGGTCACCACGACACACTTTCTATGTTCATCCCAATGTCAATTTAAATCATGAAAATGGCTTTAATACAGCAAAAAAGTTGATGATCAGAGCACTCACTAAATGACCGATGTTTCCAAAGAACTATTTCTGATCCAGAAAGATACAAAAGGCCAGTAAGCTGTGTCAACATTTGTCATGAATCATAAAATACATAAAGGCCATTGATTCGCTCATATATGAGAACTGGCTTTGTGTTGAATGTGGCTCTTCCTCTTCCTCTCCTGATGATGATGCTGCTGCTGCTGCATCGGCGTCGGAGCGCTCTGACAACGCGAGTCACGGGGGAGAGAAAACGCAGGAAACACGTATCTGATTTAACATTTAACGTGATAACACATTTTGACCCTAATGAGTGCGTTTGGATAAAAGGAAAGTCATGTAAACGTTTAAAGTGTCACATTCATGAACGTTTTTTGTCGCATTTTCCTACAGTTTTATCAATATATATAATGGTTGAAGGGAATGAAAAAAATCCAAAGCTCAAATAAAGGGGTTTTCTTGTATTCCTGTGTTTAAACTGTGTAGTCGGATAGTAGTGCATATTATAAACGCATATGTATCCATTTCAGGTTGTAAATGCAGAAACTGCCACATGCAAATTTACAAAGACCGTATCATTTGCAATGTACACATATGAGACGTTCTGTTCTGTCTGTGAGGGAAATTTGGATAGACGATCAATACTGCAATAAAATAGAGCTTTCATTCAGGCCTTCCAGCATGCAGACATTGAACCGTGCTCATGAACACATGAGGCTGGACGGCTGTGCTGAGGTATCGACTCACGGGTTCAGCCTCGGTCATGAACACCCGGCTGCTTCCAGATCTCTGATCTATTAAATGCAGACCTGTTATGTGTGACCCTGACCCACCGTGTCCACAAAGGATAAGCCATTTTTTTATATATATATTTTACCCCTAGTGGGATCAATAAGGTATCAGACGGTACTTTGAAGGCATGATCTTGCAACGGGTTCTCCCCCCCCCCCCCCCCACAGCTATGTCTGGTCTTCTGATCCCAGTGTGTGCTTACATTAAAGGAAATACCTAAGAACAGCTAGACGGCTCATTAAATGTATCCGTGAGAGTCGGAGGTATTAAAGCAGACTGTCTTTACATAACGGAGAGTTGCGCAAAGTCTTTGTATATTCAAAGGAAAACATTCAGGTTTAATATGTACTAATGACTAAGGATTTAGTTGTTGGTTGTTATCTAAGTAGAAAACCTGGCGTCCTGGCGATGGAGATGGGTCCAACTAAACTCATCCCATTCTGATGGAACAGCTGTTTTTCTGGTCAGATGGGAACTACTTCCTGTCAACTGTTATTTCCACTCAGAGTTTCAACTGAAACAGAAACAGAAACATGCACTTTATTAATCCCCTTGGGGAAATTCTTCTCTGCATTTGACCCATCCCTGGATAGGGAGCAGTGGGCAGCCCTGTGGGGCGCCCGGGGAGCAGTTAAGGGTTCAGTGTCTTGCTCAGGGACACTTCGACATGTGAGCTATGGGGGGACTGGGGATCGAACCGGCTACCTTGTGGTTGCGGGACGACCACTCACCACTACAGCCGCCCCTGTGTGTCTGTCTCGACAGTCCAATGAGCTGCATGACCTCTGATGGTGTACGACCTTGGACGTATTTCACATGACATCAGTCGTCAGTGGAGAAACTGAGCGTAGATGTCGTCTCCTTCCAGAAACATGCAGCCATCTCCACTTGTTTGTCTGTGAATGTTGTGTTTGTTGGTTGCCAGTTCTGGACCGTAATTGTAGCGTTAGACATTCCTGCTGCAGCTATCTCCGTTATTTCAGTCACCAAAGTGGTTAGCTAGTAGCTCCTAGTAGCTAGCATTCACGGGAGAAAAAGGACAGACTACCATCGTCTCGTTGATCTGGGAACTCACTCGGACCGTTTATTCTGCGCACAACAGCACCCCAGTACACACAGGTACACATCCTCCCACGTGACATCACTGCACAGGCCACTCAACATGGCTTTGCTACTCATAAGGAATATGCTCAACAGTCATGTTACGCCACGCTGTTCCTTCAGAACTTTGGCTGTTTGATCGTCCCCTCTGCAATCTTAGTCAATAATTGGAAGTGAAGTGTACCTAAAAATAGCATCCGTTTCCTCTCCTCCATGTGTAAAACAAACAGCAGCTGTCGACAACCACGGGCCCCTGAAATATCTAAAATGAGGTTCCTGTGGTTTATTACCAACATTTTAACATAAATGGGCATCTGTTACGGAATTTGCTGTTGGAATTCAAATCCTTTATAATTTTCATGTTAGACACAACAGTTCTTTCTGGCTTTTTAGCTGCTGTCGTTTCTTGCAACCTGGAAGTTACAGTTTCAATTCAGCTCTCCATTCAGCCTCTGCTCCTAAAAACGACATTACCATGCATCAAAACTGCAGTCAATTGCATTTTTTTTTAGGTTCAAACACATTTTCTCCCTGTTTTCGGTTGTTTTTTGACGTATATAACGAATAGATTTGTAATCAAAGTCTGCGTACCGAGGAGGCTGGACGGGTCCAACAGTTTTGTTGCATTTTTGATTTGTTCTGTTTCAATTCACAACGTTTACCACGTGTTCAAAACTGTGAAAGTATGAAAATGTGTTTTCCTCAAAACGTAATTGAGAGTGCAGTTTGGTTTTATGGGACCATCATTCTTAAGAGGCGGAGTTGTTCTGTTACAGTTAAGATGCAGAAGCCAACTAGCGAGCCAATTAGGTTTGTGCAGATGCTGGAAGACAGACAGCAGGTTATCCGCTCTGCAGCCACAGAGCTAGAGTCCTAATCAAGTCCACTTTGCTTTGTTGACGACCCGGAAGCAATTATGTCCGAGTCCGACGTGACAAAGATTTGCAAAACTCTTTGCGGAGCTGACTAATTGCTTCTGACAATAAGCGACACACACAAAGTAAATAATTAGATGTGTCAGCTAATTAGACACGGATTTCATAGACATATTTTCACTGGTTTTATGTCAAAATGTTGCATTTGTATGTTTTTTTTGCTTTTTTCAGACGTTTAATTAAAAACATCTTTTTGTCTTTTCATCTCAAAAGATTTTCTTTCGGTGCAGAGACAGTCAAACGATCTTATAGGGCTACTTTTCTTCTCCACCTGTTTCACGTTTTGCGTGGAGATTTACTTCATCTCACCTTTACACATATTTATACACTTCCTTCATACCTGAGATGTGACTTCTAACACCTTGCAATCGAACACATGCAAGAGCCAATTAACAGGTCGACTAATTAACAGATTCCTTCACCTCACTGTCGCTCTAAGACAAACCAACATAAAAATAAGCATCAAACTTTCTGAAACTGAAGACACTTACAGTGTGTGAAAGCCTGTGTGGATAACTCAGCAATAGCAGCATTTAATATTGATACTTGTCAAGGATCTACTGTATATTTATATATACACATATATATGAGGGAAGATTGAGACTGTACAAAAGCAAAAGTTATATTTTGTTAGACATAGAACTGGTTGTTATTTTCTGATGAGAGGCCTAACATTCTCTCTCATCTAAGAATCCATGATCCAAATTTGAAATGTATCAGCCAAGGTAAACAAGGAGGATCAATTGAATCCAAGATTGCGGTACGACCTTTGAGGAAAGTCCTCTTTAAGGAAAGTCCTCTTTAAGGAAAGTCCTCTTTAAGGAAAGTCCTCTTTAAAGGAAAGTCCTCTTTAAGGAAAGTCCTCTTTAAAGGAAAGTCCTCTTTAAGGGAAAGTCCTCTTTAAGGAAAGTCCTCTTAGAGAAAAGTCCTCTTTAAGGAAAGTCCTCTTAGAGAAAAGTCCTATTTGAGGAAAGTCCTCTTAGAGAAAAGTCCTATTTGAGGAAAGTCCTCTTTAAAGAATATCGTCTTTAAAGGAAAGTCCTCTTAGAGGAAAGTCCTCTTTGAGGAAAGTCCTCTTTAAAGAATATCGTCTTTAAAGGAAAGTCCTCTTAGAGAAAAGTCCTCTTTAAGGAAAGTCCTCTTAGAGAAAAGTCCTATTTGAGGAAAGTCCTCTTTAAAGAATATCGTCTTTAAAGGAAAGTCCTCTTAGAGGAAAGTCCTCTTTGAGGAAAGTCCTCTTTAAAGAATATCGTCTTTAAAGGAAAGTCCTCTTAGAGGAAAGTCCTCTTTGAGGCCGCTGTGACACTGCAGTCACCTTCTGAAAAAAAAAGAGGCTTTACCATGAAAAACCCCGCCGAGCTAAGCCGGCTGAGATCCTCCTCGGGTATGTATACTCCGCATGGTGCATGCACATTGATCCTCGAGACCCAATGCTCTGCTCCCCCTCCCCAGTTGTGCTTTTAGCTCCAATTTCTCCTCCTGCTCTAATATCAGGAACTATGATTCATCCCCTTGATGGCCTCAGTCTGTGAATTAGCTCGACGGATCTCGGCTCCCCGCAACGCATAATCGGCGGCGCCTCATCCTTCTCTGCCGCTTTCTGAGTACCTTCATCGATCACGTTGGGGGGGATCTGATCTCAATGAGAACTAACACCATTATTCAAACATGAGATCGCAGGCGACCTCCGCGCCGCCACCTCGGATTTGCGAAACGTGTGAGATATGAAATATGCAATTCATGCCAATCCCTCTCCCGGCATGAGCGGTCATGCATGTACACGTGCACATACAGAGCAGGACTGTGCCGCTCTGCATGACTCTGATTATGGCGCAATATCTACATGTGTATATTCAAGTGTGCAAAAACGCCTGCAGGCCTGTGTTGTGCAATTGTGTGTATGTTAAATTATGTTTATCTGCAGTTAGATTGTCAAATGGCTTCACGCACCTGGATTTTAACACGTTATATGTCAAGCGACGCCAATATTTGGACCATCAATGAAGACAAAACTAGTGAATGCACCTTTCAGATACAGTGGAGTGAAAAGTAAAGTATTTTCCTTTTCAAATGTTGAGTTAAAATATTAAAACAATGTGCTGCTACATTAGAGAAAATGTGGCACAACATTCAATAATAAAAGTTGATAGTGGAAGATAAAGATTTAAACACACGCAGTATTACAATTCATTAAAATTCATTAAATTTAAATTAGCTCCGCAGGTGCCGTTATTCTGCCTGATGAGTCCTTAATTTACCTACTTTTTATACTTAAAATCCTTAACAATGACCCACGCTTTTCTGCACAAGCTAAAAAAATGACAAACCCAAAATAAACCTCTTAAACCTTTTTAATTACAACGTAATCCGTGGCTCTTTTGAGAGGTTGAAGTTTGTTTTCTTCTTTATTAATTATTAATAAATTATTATAATTAATAATTATGCCAAGTGATGCGTTACTAATTCTGCAGAGGCACAAACATGTTGGTGGGAAAAACTCAAACTCAAATTCTCACCTTTCCTTTCTTTTTTTTTAAATTATAATTGAATATTGTTCAGGAGGATTTTTTTAGTCTAATGAATATTCAGATTTCTGTTCACATCTTTAATAAGATAATACCTAATTTGCATATCAAAACATGCATTTTCAGACAACTTATAATACACAAAAAGATTGACTTAATGTAAGTATTCAACTGGGGAAATTTCATGACACTATATATTAACTTTTTATTTTTACCCTATTCCCCTGTAGTCTCCCCTTAAGGCGTAAAGGTCCTTCTGTCTTGTTAGCAAAGAGAGACAGAGGGAATTTTTAAATTGGAAAATCAAAATGGGTTCATACCTTTGATCCCTTGAATTCACTTGTTTTATCTCCAGTATTTAAAAAGAAAGAGACCAGGTGTTCCTCATGTTTTATACATTCAGCGAGACTTGGTGAAGACAAAAGAACTTCAAAAGCCCAACCGGCTCGAATACACAATCTGACTGCCAGCGGGGATGAATAAAGATGTGTGTGTGAGCATCAACACACATTTTTAAAGCCAGCTACAAACTCTGATGCTTGAGTTCCACTCCTGACTTATATCATCCTTCCATCTGGGCGCACGTGGTCATAAAATACAGCAGAATCGAATAAAAGCCTCGTGAACAATCCCTCGCCGTCTCTTTCTTCTGCTCCAGAAAGCCCTCCATCCAAATGATGTGACGGTGCATAATAAAACATTTCCTATCCTTTTGATACAAAAATTTGTCTGCTTTCAGTCTCGGGCTCGTGGATTTTGCAGCATGACGTTGATGACACAGCTTCTTTGTGTTATTATTTTATCTTAACAAGAGCGTGCAGGGCTCCATTATCTTCTGTCCTCTGGGACCTCTCTG
Source organism: Myoxocephalus aenaeus (assembly GCA_038501785.1). Lineage (NCBI taxonomy): Eukaryota > Metazoa > Chordata > Actinopteri > Perciformes > Cottidae > Myoxocephalus > Myoxocephalus aenaeus. The sequence continues at coordinate 3,022,826 of JBAMJR010000100.1, forward strand.
GATTTGGTGATCACTCTCTGTGCAAAGGAAAAATACACTGACGTAAAAGCCGGAGAGTAGCCCATTTCTGCCAGTAAAAGAAAAAATGATGAGATAGAAAGTCATAATTATGAGATAGAAAGTCGAAATTATGAGATAAGAAAGTCGAAAGGTTGAAATTATGATATAGAGAGTCGAAATTATGAGATAAAAAGTGATTGTTATGAGATAGAGAGTCGAAATTATGAGATAAAAAGTCAAGATAATTTTTTTTTCACCAGATAACAAGAAAACAAAGTGCCATATTTCATATCTCATATTTGTTTCCTTTTACTGGTGGAAAGAAAGCCCAAATATAAATTGAGGATTTAAGAAAAGGTGGGATTTTTTCCCATCATCCGCTGTAACAATTCTATATACCACAGACTACACAGGTCTGTGAGTACACATTCTAAACAGATTACACTTTCAATGTGAAAACACTACAAAGTTGTTATTGTGCAGATGAACTGTGCATTCAGACCTCTGATTGCACTGATTAAAGAAAACGCACGGGGGATGTTTTTTAGATCCCTAAATACGGCGCAGCAGTTCACAACACAAAGACACAGGATGTTAAAACCTGGTCGACAATCAATTCTATCTTCATCTAATTGGAAAACTCTGCTCATGTTAAGAAGTAATGTGCTAAGATTGTGCAAAATTCTGGGATCTACTTGCACATACAAATTGTAACGGTTATTTTTACAACCCTGTTGCTCAATGACAGTAAAAATAATCTTGTTATTTAGTTCACATTAACGTGCGCTGATTTCTTATTACTGTATTTGCAAACTAGAGACCGACCAGTCAAGCTACAGTTTACATTCACTTCCGCTTAAATATATTTTACATTATCAGATGTTGGTGTGATATTGTCAAAGTTAAACGTATGAATTGTTTATTTATGGCCAAAAAAAAAGTGTTTTCTGAGCAAGAAAAGACATTTTAATCAGGTCATACTTGAGTCCAAGTGGACTTTTGGGCCACATTTGAAGAAATTCCCTCCAGATGTCCGTGGCATCAGACGGACCGACAACCCGTGAACACAACTCCTTCAGCCAAGGCTGCCTCCGGTGTGACGGACGTCTAGAAATACTAGAAAAGATAAACGTCAACCAGTGCTGCTTTCCATCAGGTCTCATGCACCTCTATTTCTGGAGGGGAATTGAGCATTTTAAAATTTCACACCAAAACAAAATGCTCGACCTTTTCGGCTTCACACTTTTCCTCAAAAGATAAAAGAAGACACAACTCCTCCTCGCCTCCTTGTGTGAGAGGCGTCGTTGAGAGGAATCCGATTGCAAATCAGCAGAAAGGTGAACTTTCCACGGCACAGCGTTTTTTTTTTATTGCACTTTTTTTCCCTCCAGGCTGCTGCACGACCAAAACCTCTGAGGAATCTGCAAATAGTCTTTTATTTTTGTATTAAAATGTCCCATTTGTCCTGACCTCCACTTCTAAGAACCATAACTACTGGCATCCAGCCAGTGAGGGTGTGAAACGTGTAACTGACCGCAGCAGAAATATCCCATCATGCATTTCCCTTCACTGATTTTCAGCCACAGCGCTCTGCTGCCGGGGAGATGTTGGAGTATTTCTAGACGTCCTCTGATGTTCGCCAGGCGACCAGACCCCGGCCTCTCACACGGCGCTTTGAAGTGCATCTCGGGCAAAAAAAAAAAAAAAAAAAGGAAAAGTGTGTGAAGCGAGCTGAGAATTGAGGTCAGCGTTGGGATTCTCTGCAAATCTTTCCCCCGTGGCAATGAGGCACTCCCTGATCTCACCCTTTTTTTTTTTCTTCTTCTTTTGCTTCTGAATTTCAAGAAATATAATCCCATGTGTCACGGAAGAGAGGAGAAGAGGAGGAGAGGAGGAGAGAATCAGAAGGAAACCGGGAGAGCGAAAGAAATAGGGAAAGGAAATTTAAGAGAGAGAGAGAGAGGGTTGATAGGAGGAAGAGGAGGAAGAGGAAGTAGAGTGTGACGCCGGGGTTTGTGATGCTGACTCATCCGTGCCAGTGACCTTGGCGAGCAGAGGAAGGGGAGCTGTACAGAATATCAATATTTCCTCCTCTACAGATGGAGAGATGGGCCACACTTTACACGGTCCTGACCATGTTTGACTAAATCTGACAAATCTGGTTGCAAAAAGCTCCATAAAAGGTGTTTTTTTTTTGGTCACAAAACTACTCTGTGGCGACACATCCACAGCTTGGTCTGTAACGGAGGCCTGTTGGGGATTCAGGGAAACTGCTGTGCTATATAATATATAATAAATGGTAAATATTGAATATGGTAGATTTCCAAAGGTGTTTCGTTAGTCTGGCGTTCTCCAAAATTAAGTTATGTTTTCAATAACATTGAATAAACCGCTAGTTTGCTTCATGACCAGCAAGCTAATGGCAAAGAAACCGATTTTTAAGGGTAAAATACTCTAAAGACTTGCTAAGGCAACTCATTATCAATTCTAACTCTTAAAATACACTTTGTCAGTGCTCCTCAGTAAATATTATCGATGCACCAGGCTTTCAACTGACTCAACACATGTTTACTGTTCATATTACATTCAATATGTGGACTTTTTATAGATTTTATCTCCATTTAAATCTCAGCTTTTTCAGATTTCTCTCTTATAAAACAGCACAGACATTAAAAAAAGTGTACGATACCAGAGGAGGGGCCAACTTTAAATGTTGTGTTCACAAACCACAGCCAACGAATCCTCTTCACTCATTCTGCCTTTAAAATAAAATGTTACAGTCAAGTCACAAAGATCAGCCTCCAGTATGGACAGAGTTCATTACGTACACTTTGTGGTGGGAAAAAGAAAGACGGTGCTAACGTGTCACGTCTCGCCAGCATGAATTTGGCCTGACAAATATATTTGGTAAAGTGGGTGGGCGTATCTTTTAAAAGAGACGACACTTCAGGTACATAATGTGTGGAAGCAGTTTGTTTTGCTCGCCGCTGTCGTTCTGACGTCTGACCTCAGAATGCAGAGAGAAGCTGAGATTCAGAGACGAAAGGTATTTCATCATCGCCGCTGTAGACTTGGCTTCCCGAGACAGATTCAATCAAACGCGCTGAAGTCAGCGAGTGCATTTCTCCGATAACTGTATCAACACACGTTGTTCAAAAACCCTTCAACTAAAAGTAGATCGCTGATGCATCATGGGAGGCTGTCAAGGTGAGGTCAGCGAGGACGCCGCAAGGTATTATTAGACGAGAGAGGAGAGACGGGTGTTGGAATTCTATTCCTCGGAGAGACGATCATTAATGCAGTTTATTATGTCTTCATTATGAGCCTTGATAAAAATTAGCATGCAAAAAAAAAAACGGGGGATTTCACAGAAAGCGGTGGATCATGTGTTGGTGTGTTCCAGTAAACCTGCGGCGGCCCAGTGGGAGAGAGCCGATGTACAACTTCCCACATGTTAACTTCTCTTTTTCGACCAGGGGCAGAACAAGACATGATTTTGTCCGTGAAGAAGTTACAAACTAAAAGGGGCTTTATTTTTTAAATAGAGACTAATGGAAATACAAAGAACAGGTGCCACAGAAGGAGTAATACAAAACAATTATTTTACAGGAACGGAGCGTTTTCATCAGTTGATCCTCTAACTAGCAGAGAGGATTATCACGAGCAGAATGATGCTCGAGGATTTGTTTGCTTGCGGAGAGAACATCGGATACGGCTCGTTCCGAAACATCTTCGTCTGCTTTCCGAAAACCCTTTTGTCTCGCTCGAAGGCCGCGATGAAAAAAAAAAAGAGACCGAATGTGACACTAAATTCTCCACGCAAGAAAAAAAAAAACTTAGAAAAAGCAAATCAGGAAGAAGTAAGAAAACCTTCTTCAAAAGAAGCGTCTCTCTTTCGTTAGCTTGCGTGGCCTCGATAGCGTCGCTTGTCCCTGAATTACTAACTGAATACATTTGCACCGAAACGTCCAGAGTCTGCAGTTTTTTTGCATAGAATATGTGAGGTATGAAGAAACAAACTTTGAATGTTTGCAGATAGCCTTTACAGCACTTGGCTCAGACTTTTAGAAATCTTCAGTTCAAGAGCGCTAATGCTGCATTTTCACTCCGCATATTTTTATTCTATTACCAAAAGTTGTGGATCGTACGTGGTACTTTTTTTTGGTTGAGATTCCCAAAACACTGCAGACCACTAATTGGTCAGAGACAATACAGACATTTACAAAAAGCCAAGTTAGCGTCAAAAGCGGCCGCAATCTTTGTACCCCAATTACAACTGATAGCGTGGCGCCGCTATGACGATCCGCTGAGAATCCCACCTACACTGTCCGAAAAAGACCTCGTACCAGAAGTGAGTTTACTTGAGTCCCATTTAGCCAGCCAGCTCTGGCAGTATGGAACATGCAATAATACAAACTCTGCATCAAAGCTTTGGTGGATAACTTAACACAATAAAACGTAATAATAAATATCGTTAGGCCACGTTTGAGATATGATGAGTTCTGGGTTGCACTGCAGTAAAGTCATCCATAACGGGAGAAAAACAACATACTGTACACACACACACACACACACACACACACGGTCACATAGAAACACATGGCGCTGCCTGGTTAGCGGTGGTTGATTTCTCTCCTTGCTCCTTGAGTCAGAGCCGGTCGGCGGCGCCCGTGAAGCCGGCCTTCGCTTAGACTTCTTGACAGGCTCCATGTCTGAGAGCCAGCGGCGTCGCATGACTCACAGTCAGCAAGCCGCCGCCGCCCGCCGCCGCGTACACGGCCGACCCCGCTGTGTGTACAAATCAGTACATTAATGCATGTGACAGGAACAGCTCGCTCGGAAAATTAACCTTTATTCCTCGAGGTTGCGCGGGGGAAGAACGCTGGTGGATGGCAGGCGGCGTCCTGGTCGATGGCAGGCGGCGTTAGCGCGAAACAGGAGACGCTCGTGTGTGGAAACTGTGGGTTTGGGAGGCTAACCGGACCTGGAGGGTGTCGGCTGGGGAGTGAACTGATGTCAGAGCGGCTTAGATCGCTCAGCTGGCCGGGGATGAAAGCCTGGCGAGGCTCTGCAGCTTGGACACCAGATCTGGAAAAAATTTGTCGAGAGGCTGCAAAGCCACTATTTATATCCATAAATTTCCATAGGTTTCTGTACTCTGGTCGGTCTTTACCGTGAAACTTTTTAGCATCGCTCTCTTCAGCCTACTGCAGCACAAAAGATCTCAAAACTACGAAAAAAAGTTTTAAGGGCTGACTTTCAGATTTAATATCAGGGTGTTTACATCCACATCAAATGAACAATCCAGACGTTTAAGCCCATTTTATTGTGCCATTGTTAACAAATTGGGGCAGCCTGTAAAAAAACCCAAAAGTGCTTAGAAACCTAATTGTTCACGTAATGCGGTTATTGTTTCATTTCAAATCCAATGTGCCAGAGCTCAGAGACAGGAAACGTGTCCAAGTTCTCACAGACGGCACTCAGCAACACGTTTGTGTTTGTGAATGGGAATGGATAATGATATTAAGGCTAACTAAGCATTATTTTCATTATTTATTTATCTGTTAGTAAAATGGTCAAAACAGACGGCCAACATCTCTCCCAGGGATGATTTTCAACATGTTTTGTTTGAAACCCAAAAGATAATTTGCAATAATATAAATCTGTGGGGGAAAAAAACTGGAAATCCTCACAATTGAGAAGATGAAAGTATTGAATTATGTTGTTCCACTATTTCGTAAATCAAATAATTTACTTTGTGTCGTGTTTATCGTTTATAAGCGTGCTAACTTCAAACATAACTGATTTAATATTTAAACTACCAACACCTGGAATACCTAAAAAAATCACCCAGAGGAAATCAAAAAGGCTGTATACTATTTGCTTCAAAGTAAAAAAAATAATAATCTGCCAGTTGGATGAGAATGTTTGATTATATTGTAATAGTTGATTGCGTTGCCAAATCAGATGATCATCTTTCACGTATTTGTAAATCTAATTGTCCTGCAGCATCGTTTTTCTTTGAAGATACTGAGACAATCTTTGGCAAAAAGGTTTGTATTGGGAACGGTTTGAGATATTCTTACTGCACCGATATGGATTATTTACTTATATTTTACTGAGCTGAAACCAAAAGCCAAGTTCTGAGCAGACAGCGCTGCATTCATGACCGTTGTACATTGCGGTTGCTCTGAACAATGCCCAGACGCTCTGAACCTGTCGCCTCGGAGTAAAGTCTCTCTGATGCGGCGCCGGCGCGGCTGCAGCTGCTCGAGGGAAACTAATTAATCAACGCTTCTCGTGTCACATGACTCCACATCGCCTCTCTTTCATCACCCCAGCTGAAATCATTAGCAATTAGCAGCTTTACCATTAGCATACCGTCGCCACTGCATGGTAAATTAGCCTCTTTCTCATTTGCAGTGTCCTCATCGCTCATTAGGGTTCTTCAGCTAACCGCGGACTCGAGAGGTGAGGAAACACATCGTAGCCTGGTGTCACAGTCCAAGTTCAGGGTCTTTTGTTTCCAATTTGAACAGTTTCTAAGAACCTAAAAAGGCCCGTGAGTTCCTCTGACATTTAGCGGATGCCGTTCACCTTTCGGCGGCAGACATTATTTATCCGAACCTGGAGTCGTGGTTATGTCTGCATTAGCTGCTTAATGATCGGCCCTCGTGGAACCTTGTGGGACGTGTGTGTGTTCACTCATGACACGCCTGGGAAGACAATCCTCCCGAAGCAATAATTGCACTTATTAAATATCAAATATATTAATTTGTCATAGTTATGGCGTACGTCAGAGTGCTTGGAATACATTTTTGAAGTGTTTGCATGTTCAACATTGTGTTACCGAAGTGGTTGTTGGGGTCAGCGGTCAACCATAGACATGAGAAGATAATGAGAATGAAGATAAGAAAGACATTTGACTGAGAATCAGTTTAAACCAATCTGCTTCTTGTAAAAATGAGTGGGCTGCTTTTGAGTGAAATTTGGTAAAAACATTGTATTTGCCAACAGTTATGATTTCCATTGACAATGTCTTCACAGAGAGTTGTTGGGTAGCACTCTCTGTGCTGTGTGACATCTACTGTCGGCTTCGGAGACCCTTTGTGCGCAATATTTATTGTTGAGTGTGTGAAATGCGTATTTCTTTGTGTGAGTCTGCAGCTTCTTCTGGACGCCGTTGTCTCCATCGATAGATTACCATCCGCTCAGTTAACTGGCGGCTCTTCTGCTCTTTTGAGGACGTGTTTCTTTGTATGGATTGAGAAGATATCTCCCCTCCATTGTCTTGGAGGACAAAAAACTGGCACATGCGACTGAACTGTGCACCGAGCTGATAACAAAGCTGCCAATCCAGTCTCGTAATCACTCTGGCAATAGAAAGAGCAATTCTCCTCATTTCATTATCATTGAAAGAGTGGCATTACTTTACCACACTAACTGTATACGTGTGATTGTACGTGAGGCGTGAGCACCGAGTCAGTGATCGTCTTGAATGCCTCTAGAGGGACTGACCTTCGTCTCCGCCATGTTATTCCTGTCGGTGTGTTCTCTGCCAGCCTGGAAGACCTCACTACAGCGAGGTCGTATTAAATGTCTGACAATGAGGTCCACTTCTTCGGCCTCGGCCCTGACCCTCTCGCACCAAAGAGGCAAATAAATGACTGCATCCTGGGAAATACACCATGTGCATTAGGATGCATCCTACTGTGCATTTGGCCGAACCAAGGACATGTTGCACAAATAACATCCGATGACAAGGGAGGGAGAGAGAGAGAGAGAGAGAGAGAGAGAGAGAGAGAGAGAGAGAGAGAGAGAGCGAGAGCGTTAAAGTTCCTCCAAGTTACTTGGCCCACGCAGTAAAATGAGAGGTTTTCTAAAAGTGACTCTGGTGCCAGGAAACAATACCTCTTTTGTCCACAGGGACCGCCAAAAACACAAAATGAAAGCAGTAACTTTTACAAGCGATCATATAGCCAAGCTGCTTCTGTTTTCCTGTGTTTCTATTATGTATGCTAAGCTAAGTTAACCCAAACGCTCACACATATTACCTTAAAGGTAATAAGGTAATATTACCTTAGAGTTTTTCTCTGATGACGAGAACAAGTGGCTCGTTTACAGGACAACAGGACCGGGAATGAACCAGAAGGACATTTTTATGAACGCCCCCCTCTGGAACACGAGGCACAGCTTGAGTCTAAGATCCATCTTCTACGCCAACAACTTACCTTCAACCCTCTTATGTTCTTCCCTTTAAAGTTATCACGACTTCTTTTCATAGAAAGGAAACACACACACACATTTGTAATTCCTAATTTGTCTAAGTCTGTTTGACGTAATGGTTTGATTCCCTCGTCTTGTTGAGGTGTTTGGATATGTGTGTGTGGGGGCGATGTTAGATTTTGCACCTTAATGTTATTTGGGACGGTCGTCAGTGATTCATTAAACCAGCTGTGTGAGCGGACTAATTTCATGCCTCTCTCCTCCGCTGCCAGTGGCACATTTTAACCGTCCTCAAAATTGAGGCACTTGCCATCCAATTCACGTCTGCGAAACTAATTAGAGCTGCATTGTGTCAGCTGGCTTCTTGTCCGTGCCGGGTATTTTTTGTCCTCTTTTCAGTGCTGGGTGTCTTACAGAGGAAGCATTTGCTCAGTTCCAAACTGGCCTTGTGTATGAGCCTCCCCCTATTAGTCAGCTGTTCACACAGCATGCACCTACTGTTTAGCTGAGGAAATGCCATGAGAAAAGATTCAACAATTATTTGTGTGTGTGTGTGTGTGTGTGTGTGTGTGTGTGTGTGTGTGTGTGTGTGTGTGTGTGTGTGTGTGTGTGCGCGTGTGTGTGTGTGTGTGCGAGTGCATTTCACAAGTCAAGTTTTTATTTATTTTATTGGAGGTAAATATTTGTCTACTTTCATACTTTGTACAGTTCTGCAAACCAATTGGTTAGGTTTACATAGCGCAACAACGTAGCGCAACAACGTAGCGCAACAACGTAGCGCAACAACGTAGCGCAACAACGTAGCGCAACAACGTAGCGCAACAACGTAGCGCAACAACGTAGCGCAACATCGTAGCTACCATTAAAAAACAAAAAACGCCCTTGGACATTCTTAAATAATATTGTGATCGTAACATCAACCAAAGTCAATATTTTGTTTTGACAGAACATGAACAGCGGCCTCCTGGGTGGAAGTCCTGTTGTTTTTTAACCATCCCACCAGCTATTAGCGAATATCCTTGCTTGTTATATTCATTAGTGCACCATGTAACTCCATATGAATGCAAAATTGTCCACTTTCAACATATCCGCCATGCCAACATTTTCTCCTGACAACTAGGCTGGTAATGCCCTGCAGAACTTCAAAGTAATGATACGATTAATAAGTAGCTGGCATGTCAAACAAAAAGCAGGGTCTCTGTCCTTTGCTATTCTTATCCACACGAGGAAAATTCAACAATTTATTGCAAAGGAGAAATTCCCCCTGAAGCGCTCCGCCCCCTCGGTCCGTAACAACATAATGGTTTGACCAGTTTTTTTCCGGAAGCCCGCTGCAGCTCTTTAGGTGGACCTCTCCAGGAAGCTTCATGAAGCTTTTTCAGCAGTTATAGCAGAAGTTCAAACTCCCGCCCACGGCAGCCCTTTTCTCTCCGCCCACAACCCACGTAGCTACACAAAAGGGTTCACGGTGAGCGCGGTAATCAGAGCAGCTCAAAAGACCTTCAGCTGCAGCGCCGAGCGCCTCTATTCATGCTTTATTGAGACAAGAAGTTTGCCTTTCAAAAGACCGACAGAAAGAAGGGCAAATAGCTGTGATCTATTACGACGCTCCTTTCTAAACGGCTTGTTGTGCAATAACGGTTGTATAAAAAGTATTGATCTGCTGCACCTCGGTGATAAACTGGAATACTTTCAAAGTGCAAGGTGTCAGGGGCTTTTTACCTGAACAATATACTTGTTTATGGCCACCTAAAACATATCTGTATGATCTTTTCATCTGAGAGGAGTGATTTGAATGTTTTTTGGTTGTTCAGAGGGTTTTGTTTTCAAATCTTCTAATAATTAATTCCTAAATAATAAACTGCCGGGCTTTCTAGTATTCTAAACGCACCACACGTTGAAGGTGAAGGGGTTTGAGTTGCTGAGAAAGCTGAAATAATATGTGATTTAATTTTAAGAGAAAAGTTGCAGTTTTAAGTAAGTCAACAAAAGGTACATTCTGCTGGGGGGATGTATAAAAGCCCAGACTGGAGCCTGCTGTGGACAGCATATCCAGCCTTTGAAAGCTTAGAGTCCGGATTGGCGAGTTGATTCCCCAGAGTCATCACCTGAGCTCGGGAGCTTGCTGGGAGGCAGATGAATCGTGGCATGACTCAGCGCTGAAGGGATGTATGCACGGATGGCTCCGGCTACAGTAATCTCAGTACAACAAAAGAGAAATGTCCTGGGGGGGCACCACCTTAAACTGCAACTGCAACTCCCACTGAAAGCATTGTGAAAAATATAAATAAAGTGAGAACAGCAGCCTGGCCTGGTGTCACGATGAAGTTATGCAAGCGTTACCCGGAGCATCTGCATGACATTACTGGATGCTGCTAGTCCATTTATATAATGCAGCTTTACTCAACCACAACTGGGCAGAAATGCAGCGTGAAATCTGAAATTCAGAGAATATCTATTGCCTCCACATGGCTCTCAACATGTCGGCGGCTAAGCTAACAGCGCTAACGACGGCAACAGTGCTGGAAGAGCTTCCAGTGGGTTTCTGAGGAGAGCGGGCGATGCGCTCCCAAGACCATGGCGACGGTCGGGGTCGGCATTTGAACCTGTTAAGCGCCGTGTGAGCGCAGAGCAGAGTGGCGGCAAATGGGGCACGCTCACGTGCACTAAAAAAGGCACGCTCACGTGCACTAAAAAAGGCATGCACGGCCGACCCCGGCTGTGTGAACAACGCACCCAGGGAGAGTGACCTCCAATATATATTTCAAAACAGATGGTTGCTTGATGATTTATTAAAGCTCAAGAACATTATCTTTAACCGCTGTGCTAAATAAATGCAGAAGGTGTATTCAACTGCTCAGTAGCAGCTGAAGACATGAAGCCAAACATGGGTTGAAATGACACAAACTATTTGAAATATCCTTCCAGAGGTTTCTTCTATTTTCTTTCCTTTTGAAAAGTTTGTCTTTATATGAATCCAGAGTCTGCATACAGAAGTAGCCGCCACAGGCAATATTGTGATTTGTGAAATTGGGCTTTATGAATTAAACTTACTGCACATTTTATGGCCAATTTGCCATTACTATGGCTTCACACGGTGGCTTGTCAAGCCTGACGCCAGTCCATTGTACGACTGAATGAAAAGTATTACTTTCCTTTTCTCAGTTTTCTACCTTCTTTGGCATCATGCAGATTTCATGCAGCTGCTCGAGTTTGAATTTGAGTTTCAGACCTCGGAAATGCATCACAGGAAATTGGAAAATAAATCCGGACACTTTCAGCCGGTAGTATGAACATGTTCACCTGCGAGTGTCCTGCTCCTGTTGCACTGAAGGAGGGATCTCCCTGAGACAGATGGTGGATGACGTAGCCCTCGCCTTATTGGCGGTAGTAAGGGCAGGGTTGTGTGCACTCCACCCCCCTCCCATCCCACCTTAACCCCCCTCCCTTCGTCCACATGCCCCTCTCCCCTGGTAGCTCACCGCCATCAGGAAACAAACTATTAATCCACAGAACCGTACGATGTCGTGAGTGCATACATTTTCAGCATGGCTTGGCCCAGCAGGAATCAAACCACAGGAGCGCTGGCAGTGTTGAGGACACTCTGCATATGACGGCCAGCAGGGCGGGAAGGTCGGCCTGCGCGGACTGGATCGTGACTTGGAAAAGACACGAACGGGACAGTGATTATATATTAATAAGCAATGCATTGATTTGTCCATTGTGGGAAATATAGCTTCTGATGTGGCCTTCTTGCTGCTGGCTTTTGTTCTTGCCAACTAATCAGGGAGTGATTTCCACCTGGGAGGCCAGGAGGCTGCTGTTACCACCCATTAGCTGGTAGGATGGAAAGCCAGCAGTAGGCATATCTGTAGGATATAGAGGAGGAGGACATGCCGTGTGTTGTGAGGACAGAAGCTCCGGCCTTGGTGTGACCTTGAGGGAAATCTCAGTCGGCGTTCTGCTGCCGCGCGGCTTTGATCCAGCGGCTTTCGGCTCATTTCATACGAAGTCACCGCTCTGATGCCTCCAGGCCCTCCGGTGCCTCCCTGTCCGTCTGACGCACAGCCGCAGCAGACCGACCGGAGCCGCAGTTTAATGGACCCGAAGCAGCTCATTCTGCAGTCGACATAATTGATGAGTCTCGTTTCGTTTGTTTTTCATGGGGACGGGTGTGTCTCTCTTTGTGTGTGTGTGTGTGTGTGTGCGTCTCCATATATTGTCTATATGTCTGTGTGACTTCAGGGGAATCACCCCCCCAATCCTCCCAAGTGTTTGTTGATGACGGCGTAACTCGAAGCCGAGGAGCGGACGGTCGTTTTTATGCCAAGGGGACATATTGACGAGGGCGGACATTTTGGATGCCGCTCAATGAGGCGCAGTGAAGGTCAGCTGGTGCTTTTTGCCCTCGCCAGATAATTACGTATTGTTCTCACTGGGCAGAGCAGCCCAGCATGTTGCATCAGGGAGCCAAGTGGAAAATGAGGGGTTATCTAAGGAGGTAGGACGTCACCAGGGTTATTTTAGGCAACAGGGGTTCCTTTTATATAATCAGAACTACTTTGCTCGTAATATAAGTCTTTAAAAGCTCCAGGGCACACAATTTGTTTGAAATGTATACAGTGTATTGAAATAAAACAATTTATAATCCCAAAAAATGTAGTTATATTACAGACCAGTGAACAATATTGCAGCGGGAAATAATTGTCATGCTTTTGAACATATTTTTTTAAATCTTTATAGGTAGCTGTTTAACCAGGCTGATGTTTCAAATCAAGCTAGCCTGAGTACATTTTAATACAATACACTCTCCTGGTTTAATCATCAATACAAAAGATGCAACCGTATACAAATAATACGATACAACCTCACGTTTCTGCCATTACAGTCACAGTTTTAAACGCGTGGTCGACATTGTAAATTAAAACAAAACAATACTACAACTTGGTTGGGTTAAAATAACGTGACATCAAAATGAGTCAACATGAACTCATATTTCACACTGGACACAAACAGAGGTCTCCGGGTGAAAGTTATTTGTTTGTTGCTCCATCCTATGTGGACTTCAGCAGACTTATTTACCCAAAACTGTGTAAGAAAAAATATGCAATTGTGTTCACTGCTAACATCAAACCGAAGCTATTCTCACATTGCCAGCCCCATCTCCACTATCACGCGGTATCATTCCGGTAAAGTAGGAAAGACACTCTAGTTATTCAGTATTTCTTTAAACAAATCACAAATGTCTAAACACAGGATGCAGCGACGGCGCCCTCGCAAAATAGACGGCGGAATTAAACAATTCTAAATTTGCTTCAGCTCTAAATAACTTAAGTATTCTAGTGTTTCAAGCCATTTGCCCCTCACCCGATCATTGGAGGCTCCTGTGTTTCTACGTCGAGGAAAGTTTCTGCCTTTTAAAAACATGTTTTTGTGGCTTAACATCCAACTTTCTAATTGCGTGCCGGTCTATGGGGGAGAATCCCGCTGAGAATAGGAGCTTTTTTAGTAACTTTCACACTTCGGTGGCTGAGCTGATTAACTCCTGTTCGGCCCTGAAGTTAAACTAAACTGAAGTTAAACTAAACAGCTGCCGTTTGATGTTAATTCATCATAAACGGACAGCGGCCGGTGTTGTGACATAATGTAGGTGCACATATTCAGGCCGAGCAGATGACTCATTTCCTCGCCTGTTTGTGGTGTGCATGTGTGCAACCAATGTGCTGCTCTGTTTGTATGTGTTGTCATGTTAGCCTGTGATGCATGTGAGGGGATTATGTATCTGAATTATTGCATATAATCACATATAAACGTCTTTATGTTCCCGTTTATACGTAATTCTTTGTCAAACATGCGCGTCTCCATCAAGAAGAGAGCCGTGAGTAAATGCATCTGCCCTCAGTACATCTGCATGGGCAGTTGGGGTTGACGGTGACTCAGCGGTTTCTTGGGAATGTGCCTAAAAACTCACTTCACGACCCAGCTTGTGTAGGAGAAAACAAACTCTGCAGCGGTCATTGATAACTTCACGCCGTTTCGTGTGTGTGTGTGTGTGTGTGTGTGTGTGTGTGTGTGTGTGTGTGTGTGTGTGTGTGTGTGTGTGTGTGTCACAGCAGCAGGAGCCTTCTCTTTGCATCAGGATCCTCAGGGCAGCTCAGCGGGCCACAACACATCACTGGTTCCTGCAGCCCTGAGCTCAGACAGCCCTGCCACTGCCAATATGTGTGTGTGTGTGTGTGTGTGTGTGTGTGTGTGTGTGTGTGTGTGTGTGTGTGTGTGTGTGTGTGTGTGTGTGTGTGTGTGTGTGTGTGTGTACCGCTGCCGACCCCTGCAGAAGTTTCTGGACGCTGCTGGCTTGGCTAACCTGCTGTCCTCACCGGTTCTTCTTTCGTCTGCCCTCCATCTGTGTACTTCAAAGTCAAGCCTTTGCCAGACGGCACACTAATCCAGACTCTCACAGTGGAAAAAATCTTTAACTATTTGTTTTCAGTGTGAAATTGTGGGACACTATTGTCCTGCAACGCTCACACACAACGATGGTGCTTCTCAAGAAAAGAAGGATTGTGACTCAACTTCATAATACTTTTTTTTTTGCTTTCTCTTCACGAAGCTTTTGGAAGTAAAGTTCAGTCTAATTAATGTCCGTCAATGCTCGACTTGAATCAGTTAAGTCCATACATTTTTAACACAAATTACCACACTAGTGCACGGTCAGCATCAGCATACTTCATTAGTATAACCGTTAGTAGGGGTGACTCGGAAGAGTCTGCTATTCAACGATTGGATCTAAGGAGTCTGATTCGACTGTCAATCTCACAGTCCAATTGTTGCATTGGTGGGAACATGGATCATACCATTCTGGATATTTGTTGGTGCGCAATGTCTGATTTTACATGGAATAGCTTGGTTTCTCCAAATGTATCACAATATATAACATATGTTGGTGTAAGTATCAGCCTATCAATATGATTTTTTCTAATAGCCCAAGTGATTAATGTGTTAATAAACCGCCATGTAGATTAAGTTGCACTGTCCGATTTTGGGGGACCATGGGAGCATCAGAAAAGCTAAATATTAGCAAAAATAATGCAGCTGTTTGAGAATGAAAGGATACATTTACAAACCATAAGAACGTAGCACTATCAGAGGGCTAAATATGTTTTTAAGCCATGAATGATTCTCTGAAATCAGCCGGGGGAGGCACTTAGGAACAGCTGTTTGCATCTGATATCTCTCTCTCTTTCTCTCTCTCTCTCTCTCTCTCGTTGACTGTCCCTTTGTCTCCCTGTCGTTCCCGTCTGTGGATTGCTACATTGGAGCGAAACTGGAAATTAGAACCGAAAGTTCAATTCACAGCCACAAAAAGCAAGCGGGCTAAGAAACGGTGTCCGTCGCTCAGTTTAAGCGCACACATACACACACACACACACACACACACACACACACACACACACACACAACCGACACACAGCAAACAGCGCTGTCCATTATCTTAAAACAGCCAAGTGATAGTCACGTGCATCTCTGAAAATAATGTCGATAGTTTGACTTTATTTCTATGGGTAAATAAAGCATTAAAAGAGGATTGGCCAATGACAAAAAAAAAGTGTCGTTGGCCATTGCTAACTTATTTTTTGCCATCAGGAGTCGCCCCCTGATGGCACTTCTGTGTACTTCATCTGTGTGAGCGGAGTTGTTGTGTTTTGGAACGTAACCAACAAAAGGCAGAGCCTTCAGAGAACAGTTTTAAGTGGTTTGACTCATCGCTACACCGTCAGAGGTGCAGATGTGAATGAGAAAGTGAGATAAAAGCGTACCCTGTGGTGCCCTTGTGCAGACCATTCACACTCAGTATTCCTTCTCATTAAACATATGAACAAAGTTTTTAGTGAAACCTTTAATGGTTTTTTCTGAAATATGAAACCTCTTACGAGCTACTTGGGGATTAGCATGTGATGTTGAAGAACATGGAACAAAAATGAGATTGGACCCGTTGGACTTTGTTGTCTCCAGATCGCAGCAATTAAATTGGTGGTTAATAGTTTCCATAGCTGATAAGAATAATGTCCGAAACTATAAAAACAAGACCAAAGATGTGCAAAAAATGAAAAGAAAAAAACTGTTATGAACTCTTTCCTTTTCAGGTGCCTTGTTACTTCCCCAGATAATCCCAACCGGCTGGCTTTAGGTGTGGCTGGAAGGATGCCAGCTGGTGTCGTTATAGATTCTTGACATTGATCTCACAAATATATGCACCGTCTGTGTTCTGCCAACAGACCTGAGAGATGCAACGCCGCTCGCTGTCCAACACGTTTGAGTTCTAAAAGGTTCCTGCCTCATTTTAACACACAAAAAACACGAGGACAATGTTCAAGGTCACAAGTCAAGTATACTTACAGATGCATTTATAGGAAGTGTCATAAATACAGCTGTTTCTTTAATGGCTTTAATATTTGTGCATTATATTTGAAAATGGTCAGTTGAGAACCATAAAAAGAAATTGGATCATAAAATAATAACACCGGGGAGAGTGAACCGCAAATTGAGGGCAGAAACATTCCTGCAGAATAATGAACACTGAACACTGTATACTAAATGTGCCGGGTGGCCACACACACACACACACACACACACACACACACACACACACACACACACACACAATCCAGAGGGTGCTCCATAACACTAATGTATGCTATCCAGTCATCGCTCTCACCGCGGCGTGTAGTTAAGTGTCATGCAGCCTGTAAGTTCGCCATTAACCGCTTTCTAGGTCAAAGCGTGAATCAGTACTGAGCAGCGGCTCCGCCGCTATGCAGGTGGAGTGTTTTGATTCCCTGGACTCCCCGCCAAGAACAGAAAAAAATAATAATCCATTTGGAGACTTAATTAGCACCGAGAAGAAAAAAGGGACTGACGTGTTTGTGTGTTTTTTAGGTTCAGAGAGGCTCCTTCGTCTGCACGGATGACTGAGCGGGATGGTCATGTGGTTTTTAGTGTGTGTCTGTAAGTGTGTGTCTGTAAGTGTGTGTCGCCGTGTCTAGTGGGGACATGACAGCAAACCCCGGTTCGCACAAGGTGAAGGTAAAAAAAACAGAAGCTTTATGTTATCGGGGCATTCATCTTGACAATGTTAGGATCACGACATCAGTTGTTATTTAGAATATAATGAATGCATGTTTTTAATCAGCGGTTCTCTCTAATGTCTGTAAACAGATTCTGTCGTGTGCAGATTTTGGAGGCGATGGGATAAGATTCCGGTACTGGAAGCATTCTGGGTTTTCCATTTTTAGTCCGGGTAATATGGATGGGGGTACTCAGTGGCCAAAATGCAATCTGGGAACACATTGTCTATCGCCTGAATATAATTTAGCTTTTCATTAGCTTCAAATTAGATTTGTGCAGCAATTCAGTCGCACACGTCGTCTCCCAAATCCAACTCCAGTCTGCCTCCAAATCTAGCCCCCCTAATTAGCTTGGAATTAAGTGTTTGTAATAATACTAATATATATATATATATATATATATATATATATATATATATATATATATATATATATTCACTAGCTAGGAATCATAGTGGCACATTCTCAGGAGTTAGTGGAACCAAAATAGAGCTGAAAGGACAGTGAATATTAGACATTTTATCAAAGTGGACACAACCATAAATGCTAAATGTTGGTGTGTAGGCAACATACTAACAATGGGTGTCATAAACATCTTCAAGCCAGGATCAGACGACACAACATCAACCCACAAAATGGCCCGATCAACCACACATTGGGCAACAGAAACATGCGCTACGTGACACTTTTGTGCCGTGTTTGTTGGCTTTTCTGCTACGGAAAGTCAGTCTCCAGGTTCTCCTGCCCGATCAGCTTTCCATGACTTGAAAATGTCATTTTAAGAGTTGGAATTTAGGCTTTTCATGTGTGCAGTCAGTGCAAGTGTGCATTCAGCTATTTAAAAGGCGCCTTTCTGCTCATTCTGTACTTCAGGGTCTTCCCATGTTGGAAATGAAAAGATTTGAATGACAGCTGCGTCGGCCACATGGGGATTCCCCCTGCAGTGGTTGGACCGCCCGCCCCCGGCAGGCTGTTGCAGGGCAGATAACCCCCCCACACGTTGGAGAACGTCAATCAATTGTCATTGTTATATAAGGAAATAAAGTTCCACGCTGCACACAGGCTGTCTGTCTTGAGTGTAGACGTCTGCAGCCAAGAGGACCTGGCAAACTGAAGAAATATGAGCCGGCTTTGGATCCAGTTTAGGGATATTTTAATCACAGTGACGCTAATGCATACTGATCATTTTGTTGTAAGTAACATTTCATTTGTTCTCTGTAATACAAACGGAGGAAAAGGACGTACTCATCTGTATACTTTTCCAGTAATTCTTTAACTGTGTGTCAAATAGGTTTGAGGACATGCTTTTACTCAATTCCACACTAATGGGAAACAAGAGGAAGCTGCCAACAGATTTTGCTCTTTGGATTGAATCCCATTGCTGCTGCAAAAGAGCATGTGTGCCCCAGTCCCAGAACCCACCCGGGTTAAATAAAAGCACTTTTCCCTTTTCAATTTATAACAGTAGCGCTGCATATGGAAAGCCTCGGGGGACTTCACGAGTTACCAAACGAGATATTTTGGACGCGGCTCGCTTCTGAAGACAGTGGTCTGTAACTTCAGTTTAAAAGAAGGACCCTCAGGTCAGTCACTGTCAATTCACCCTTATTATGAAACACACAACACACACAGTGTGACATGAAGACCTTCAGGGGGAGTCGCTCAACCAGGATGACAAAGAAGATATCAATACATCAATCATCTCCAGACTGACATGTTTTATATATACTGTATAATGGCCCCTTCAGTAGAGCCAAGTGGAGGACTTGTGCTTCTGAAGAAAAAGTGTCTGGAATATGAACTCTTTTTTTGTTTCGATTGTGGTTTTGAAAGCTCAGAAGTGTAACCTGTAGATGACAATGACCATGTTTCCTGCCAATAGATTTCCATCAAACCCTATTACCATTTTCACAAACGTTATAACCACATATCCACATATGTAGAAAATAAAACTGCATTCTCTCTACTGACCACCAGGGGGCGCCTCCTCTGGTTGTATAGAAGTATATGCGTCATGTGTTAAAGCTGCATTCTCTCTTCTGACCACCAGGGGGTGACTCCTCGGGTTGTATAGAAGTCTATGCTTCATGTATTAAAGCTGCATTCTCTCTCCTGACCACCAGGGGGTGACTCCTCTGGTTGTATAGAAGGCTATGCTTCATGTGTTAAAGCTGAATTCTCTCTCCTAACCACCAGGGGGCGACTCCTCTGGTTGTATATAAGTCTATGCTTCATGTGTTAAAGCTGCATTCTCTCTCCTGACCACCAGGGGGCGACTCCTCTGGTTGTATAGAAGTCTTCGATGGGTCAAATGCAGAGAAGAATTTCCCCAAGGGGATTAATAAAAGTGCATGTTTCTGTTTCTGTTTTTTTTCTATGCTTCATGTGTTACAGCTGCATTCTCTCTACTGACCACCAGGGGGCGACTCCTCTGGTTGTATAGAAGTATATGCTTCATGTGTTAAAGCTGCATTCTCTCTTCTGACCACCAGGGGGCGACTCCTCTGGTTGTATAGAAGTCTATATAAATGACTCTACTTCTCTCTTGATGTATTCCCTCAGTAAACATTGTAAACATGAGTTTATGTCTCAATCTCTAGTTTCAAGTCTTCTTCAATACAGCATGATGTTCATTTAGTAAATTATGGTCATTTAGAGTCAAACAGACCATAAAGCAGGGGACGCTTTAGGGGCGGGGCTACAAGGTGATTGACAGCTTGCTGCCATGGGGAACTCCGGTCTGAGAGTTGTCTGTGTTTTGATCTAAGAACGTTATCCTCTCACAGTGTTTTGTTCAGTTCACGAAACCTGGAACATTTTGGTTGTCAAGAAATGTCTTGAGCTTCACCGTCTACGTGTCTCAAGGCTTCAAAACGACACCAAAGGGTGACGTCACTGTAACTACGCCCACTTCTTGTCTCCAGTCTGTAGTGGAATTGTTGAATTCCACAGATTTTCTTGTGAAAGTATGAATGAAAAGTCTTCAACTCGTCAAACATTCAAGGGCAGCTGGTGTCAGGTTTTGCTTCACAAACGGGTTTAAAATCTATGCTTTTTCTTTTCCAAAGGAAGGCTCTTGCACCATAAACGATAAAACAACTATGCTGCGCGGCGGCGGTGTCTAGAGAGGGCAGATATCATTACTGCACATCAATTTATCAGGATTACATCGCCTCCCTTCTCGGCTCATTTCTTTGAATTGGGTTCAAAAAGGCTGATATCCGCCATAAAACATTATTCCTGTATGCCAAGTCAACTCAAAGCCAGTTAAGTGTGAAGAAACTCATTTGAAATGCTCACAGACGGCCCACCCATGCGCACAGGTTTCAGATGAAATCCAGCAGGAAGCGTGTGTTATATAAAGATCATGTTATCGAAGCCTCGGGGTAAACGCCTGTAAAGTGTGACACGTACGCTGGT
Organism: Myoxocephalus aenaeus; assembly: GCA_038501785.1. Lineage (NCBI taxonomy): Eukaryota > Metazoa > Chordata > Actinopteri > Perciformes > Cottidae > Myoxocephalus > Myoxocephalus aenaeus. The sequence goes on from JBAMJR010000100.1 coordinate 3,043,597, forward strand.
GGTCTAAATTAAATAAATATCGAACACAAACAGCATTTTTTCCAGAAAATGTTACAATATTTTGGACAAAAAAGCCCTCTGTTCTCTATGTAGGCCATTCATATCATATCGTAATATCACAGTCCTGCTGATGGGGACTGCTTCTGCATAAAAGCTTTTTTAGCTTCATGTGGCCACGTTCCCTTTGTTTAAATCAAAGCTTAACTAGAAAGAAGAAAAATTGTTTTTACAATCAACTCTGGCAGCTGCACAAAGACTGTGTGTGTGTGTGTGTGTGTGTGTGTGTGTGTGTGTGTGTGTGTGTGTGTGTGTGTGTGTGTGTGTACCTGTCCCACAGCTCTTTATTAAGCTCTTAAAGACACATCAGCTTTATTAGCACAGGATTGACGGAGCAAGACGAACAGACAGAGAGGAGGAGAGGAAAACGACAGGAAGATGAAAAGGAAAAAGAAAGAGGGATGAGCAGAGAGGGATGACATGCAGAAGAGGGCACATGTAGGTTTGTTAAAGTACGTCCTTACAGGGAGGGGACGTACGATACGTGGTGAATATCCACTATGCGTTAAGTAGAGTCCGATTTGAAAACACCAAAGAAATCCAGATACTATACAAAAACAATCTGTATCTCTACAAATACCGACCCATCTACCCTCCTACCTACCTACCCACCTACCACTTACCTACCTACCTACCCATCTACCCTCCTACCCACCTTCCTACCTACCCACCTACCCATCTACCCTCCTACCCACCTACCCACCTACCTACCTACCCACCTACCCACCTACCCTCCTACCCACCTACCCACCTACCTACCTACCCACCTACCCACCTACCCACCTACCTACCTACCCACCTACACATCTACCCACCTGCCCACCTACCCACCTACCTATCTACCCACCTACCCATCTACCTACCTACCCACCTACCCACCTACCCACCTACCTACCTACCCACCTACCCATCTACCCACCTACCCATCTACCCACCTACCTACCTACCCACCTACCCATCTACCCACCTGCCCACCTACCCACCTACCTACCTACCCACCTACCCACCTACCTACCTACCCACCTACCCACCTACCTACCTACCCACCTACCCACCTACCCATCTACCCACCTACCCATCTACCCACCTGCCCACCTACCTATCTACCCACCCACCTACCTACCTACCCACTTACCCACCTACCTATCTACCCACCTACCTATCTACCCACCTGCCCACCTACCTACCCACCCACCTACCTACCTACCCACTTACCCACCTACCTATCTACCCACCTACCTATCTACCCACCTGCCCACCTACCCACCTGCCCACCTACCTACCCACTTACCCTCCTAGCATTAGTTAGAAATCTCCATATAGCTCTAAATCCTCTCGGGTTCTTCAGCTAATTCTAATTAATCCTTTCGGATAATAATGTTTATATATGCACCATGTGACCACATGCCTCATAGGGTGTACTGCATATCTATTACATTTTCACAGTTAGCACCGTCAATGTATGCCACTTTACAATGAAGGCAGGTTTCCATAACAACACATTAGCATAAGCACTGTATGTGTGTAGATGTACTCAGCGGGGGGTATTTAGAGAGGTTTACACTATTTATTCCATCACGAGAATGTATTTCATGACACACAAAGCCTTTGAAATGCAGGCTCCGTCTGTTTATTCCATAGCTGTGGGTAATATTATCCCATCAATCTATTCTGCATGTTCTCAAAATACTATGAAAATCCATCCGAGCAATCAGCTCAAGATATTCTCTCACAAAGACCCGACGCACATGGCCCATCTTTTAAAAGATTCTTGAATATTTAGTTTGTCTATAAAGTAAGACACATGGTTTGCACATAAAAGGGAGTTATGAGAAAATAATAGCAATTTAAATCTGAAATTGATTGACAGCAGTGTGACTTTCCTTTCGTTTTAGTCTGAGTAGATTAGACATTGATTTTAGTTGAGATTGTTTTACATAATGTGCTTGTGTTTTTTTATCTACTTTTTATACCAGCGTCAAGGATTTTTCAAAAAGCATTTATTTATTTTTTATTTTCACCATTCTCAGGTCTCCCTTAGAGATCTCAATCTCAATGAGACATACCTAATAGATTAAGTATATATACTCAGTGCGTGTATGTGTTCGTCGCATCCCACTGATTACAAAACCCGCTGTGTGTCCGTGTGTGTGTGTGTGTGTGTGTGTGTGTGTGTGTGTGTGTGTGTGTGTGTGTGTGTGTGTGTGTGTGTGTGTGTGTGTGTGTGTGTGTGTGTGTGTGTTATAGCCTTTAGTAATCAGTATGTCAGTGGGGTTTGAATTGGATGATTTTGTCCTGGTGGTGCGTGTCAGTGTGTACGTGTTTGCGTATTGCGCTTCAATTTTGTGTTTTTCTGTGTGTTTTAGTCGGGATTGTGTCGTCTCTCTCCATCGTACTTGGGTAACCTGGTTCTTCTGTGTTTGTGAGGACACTCGTTGGCATAATGCATTCCCTGAGCCCTTAGCCTAACCTTAACCATCACGGCTAAATACCTAAGCAGACAGCTAGCAATTAGCAGACTAAAACGGCACCACCTGTCACTCAAAGCAGCCATGCCCTCGATCATCTCTTGTGTGTACCTGGCCGTAAACATGTTCATTTCTGCTGTAAAGTTTGGTTGTTTCAAATTGAGGTCTCTGGGGATTGACTCGCTTTTGGAGCCAGCCTCAAGTGGCCATTTGAGGAACTGCAGTTGTTGGCACTTCAACATTGGCTTCATTTCTTAACACCAGAGATGCTGCTCATTCTGCACCCTCAAAAAAAGCTTCTTTTTTTTTTTTTAGTCTCTCCCAAAGTGGGGACCAACCAAAATGTCCTCACTTTCCAAAACTGTCCTCACTCTGAAGGTCTATAATTCACCTTGGTCCTCACAACGATAGCTGTACAGGTACACACACACACACACACACACACACACACACACACACACACACACACACACACACACACACACTTACTTTATCATCTAATGAAAGCTAAAGACGACTACAACCCAGTCTCTCTGTCTGTTTGTCACACATTGTGCCTCTCTCTCTCTTGCCACGCACAAGCAAACACAGAATCACACACAAACAAACACACGCTGACTCTCTCACACACACACACACACACACACACACACACACACACACATCCCAGTTTCCCCTGTGGCTGCCTGATTGAGGTTTCCTGGCCTCGCCCTTTAGATTTACTGTAATCGCCGATGGAGGGAGAGAGGAAAGAACGGGAAAGAAAGCTAAATTGACAGAGGGGGAAAAGCAAAGAGTGATGGAGTAAAAGAAGAGAGGGTGGAAGAGTTGAAAATAGAATGATGAATTAAAGAATGATAGAAGTAGGGGAGGAAAGGGAAGAAGCTCCGAGGCCACAGAGGACAGAACACATCTCCCATTAAACGGAGATTACAGCGTCTCGATCCAGAGTGCGGCGCGACTGTACACCCGCTGGTGATATAACACCCGGTTTTAAAGATCAATTTGTCACTTTTCTCCTGCCGGGGCTGAGGGCAAGGAGGAGGAAGAAGGTGAAGGAGGAGGAAGAAGGTGGAGGTGGAGGAGGGAGGAGCTGGCGTTGCAGCTTCGAGAGAAAACGGTGAGAGAGCTGACTTCAATTTAGGAGCATTTTTGGATGATATCATCCGCAATAAATCCTCCCCCCTCCCTTTACATGGCACGCACACACACACACACACACACACACACACACACACACACACACACACACACACACACACACACACACACACACACATTGCTCTAACTGCCCTGCCGACTGAATCAATTCCTCATTTGTCCTTACTTTTCTCTCTACTGCCAGTTCTATAAAGCTGTGGGTGTAAAGTGGTCGTTGGGTGTGACTTTAAACTGCAAAAGATGTACTTCATATATGTGTGCATAGCATTTTCCTTATCATACATTAGACTCAATGACTGGTGATATTCATGAAGAGATTAAACAGCCGTGCTGTAACTGCATGAATGCGTAAAATTATTTTGAAAGTTATTATCAACTGCCTGCTACAAAACGGTTTTTGGTTTCTATTAGCTAATATCCCCCTTCATGACAACTCTAGGTGTTTTTATGTAACACACACATTTAGTAGATTACATTAAGGCATATAGGAAGGGATAGTTAGGGTGTGGCTGCTTTGAGTGACAGGTGGTTTCCGCCTCCGTTCCACTGACGATCCACCTCTTCGCCCATTTTTCAGTCCGGCCGCCAAGATGGCGACAATTGGAGTCGTCCACTTTACGCTTCACAAAGGCTCCTCAGAGACCTGTGGGTGCCGTCACTGAGGATGTGTCCATATCTTATAAAGTGGTGAAACTATGCAGGCTGGTCTCATTCAGCATTCGTAACAATACCTACGATGGGTAATGCACCACAATTTATTGCTCTTCCAGGAAATGTTTTTTGAACCGTTGAGGAGACGTTGAACTATGACATCTAGGTAGGACTCGTCTAGGATTAGTCAGGAATGGTGTGTCAGTTTATGCTCGTTACATGCACACTATATTATGTATAACTTAATTAAATGAATAGAAACCACCAGCTGAATGGAAGGTAGTTATTTAAAGTTTAAAGTTGAATTCAAAGTGTATCGCTGACGTTCTTACACCCGGCTAGCAAAACTGTTGACCGAGCGATTCCACACGAATTACAATGAATTCAACGAAAATGTATGCTTATTTTTTTAAAGCCTACTTGTATATCCCACTGCTATACAGGTGACCATACTCGACTGTGCTAAACAGAGTACGGAACAAGCGTGCAGTCACCACTAGTCAGCAGGGAAAACAAATATTACACTTACATCAAATGTTTAGGGGTGAACCAACTAAAACGACCAGCAGATCTTTTCTAACATCCCGGTACAGACTGGTGAGGCTCTCCTCAGATGAGCCCTTCATCTTCTGGAGGTCATAACCATAAAACACGTTGGGCCCTTCTGATTTCTGATCTATCCTTACTTCTCTTGCTTCATTTGAGACGACCTTGGTCTTCACTTTATGAAACAGACAGAATAAAAATCAGGGACTAGATGGGAGCAGATGGAGTGTGAGTATCGCCTCAGAGCACACAGAGAGCGGGTGAGATAATAACCCACAGCTAATCCACTGCACACTAAAAACTCATTACTCCTTAAGAAGAAAACAACAAAAAAACCTTGCTCCCCAAGACGGAAAGAGATCCGCTGCTTCAGGTGAAGGCCTCGGCACAAACCGCCTGCTTTTCCTCATGTGTGAAATTTATTTTATGCACAGTTCAGCGGATTTGACTCGTCTTTATTGAGGAGCCTGTCGGTGAGCACCTGCAGTAACACACCCACCAGCAGCGTAACACACACACACACACACACGTCTAAATACATGATGAACACACTGTTGCTGTATCTAACACAGCCACAGAGACCGGCAGCCTTAAAGCAACATAGCAAAAAAAAGAATGCATTTTTCCACCATGTCTGGTAGCTACTGGTTCCCATTGATTTCTGTGTATGTAAAAATCTATTGGCTAACTTGTTGCGTGATCCTTTTTAATGAATATCAAGTCTGCATGAAATGAGTGCCCAGAACCAGCAGAACTCCACCAAACCCCTGAAATATAAAAGGTTCTAGGTAGAATCCCCAGGGAGGGTTCCAGATGAAACTTTTGGAATATGAAAGGCTTCTCAGTAGAACCCCCTCATTGGGTTCTAGATGAAACCTTTGCAATATGAAAGGGTTCTTGGAAGAACCCCCTTGGTGGGGTTTTGTTAGCACTCTTGGTAGAACCACCAGAGAGAGTTATGGGTGGAAACAATACAGGAGGGTTCTCTGAAGAACCTCACATATGGGTTCTGGGTGGAAACTTTTACAGATAGTTTGAGTTTATACCCCTTTATGTTGAGTTCTAAGTAAAGCCCTCTGTACCGGTAGGGGGAACCTTTATAACCCTTGAACCAATCAGAAAGCCCTCAGGGGACAAACTGAAGGCGACTACTCAGACCTCCATCGTGTCCTTGTGGAAATGTGAACAGGAAGTAGCGATCTGAAACAACGAGAAGCAACTAGCCGACAGACAACATGACACAGTCAGTCAGCTTCATCCTAAACCTCGTTCCACATCATGTGTTTATAAAAGATGGTTCCCAGCTCACTTGGAAACAACTGACACATAATCAGGACGTCGTGAGATGACAGTGGTGGGGTTGTTTGTTTGTGCCGCTGGGCAACTGTCAATCAAGTCTGATCCATCCACGTATTGGACTGTAAAACTCTTAAAGTCTCAGTGAAGCGGAAGTTCAGTTAAATGGTCACGCTTAGAATGTAGTGCGACACAGAGGACAATTGCATGATGGGATTGGAAGACATTGGTTGTTACTAGCAAACAAACGTCACATAAGAAACAATGATTGGATTTCCATGTTTTTTTTTGTTGCATATATTGTTAAATAGCTGCACAATATGACGGAGGATGGGCTCTTAAAGTGTTGAAAAAGCAAATAATACACTATGATGTTTTCTTTCACTTTTAACTGTAATTGTTGTTTGTTTAGTTCTGAACATTTCTTGTTATAATGAATCACTTAAAATAAGAAATCAAGATTTTAGGGGCTTCAATGTTCTATTTGATGTTTGAGGATCCACGAAGGATTTCCAGTGGAGACGCGACAGAGCATCTCCTGAGCGCACAAAACAACAGCGGACCAGGGTTGGATTTCAAATCACTCTGCAGGGTGAAAACCAGCGAGGACCTTTCACCTTCTGCATATTCATACATAATAACAAGTTCACACTCCTTCAAAATCCATTACTCTGTTATGTTAATCTCATGTCAGGGGAGTCGTCGCGGCACAAGCAATTAAAAAAAAAACGTTCACACGCCTGCATGAGGATTAGATTCTGCCTTGATTATCTTTGTCTCCCCGCCCCTTCAGGTGGGAAATGTGTGCGCAGCACGTCGAGATAAGAGGCGCTGCAGCGTCCGGTCAAGAGGCTCCGGTGCGGGACTCAGTGAGCGGCGACCAAGACCTTTAGCTTTAGCTCCTCTTGGTGCAGCAGGTTGCACTCACTGGAACATGAAATGCCCTTTTGGCCGCAGCGGCTCAGTCCACGTTACAAATCACCAGCCTGTTACAGTAAGCTGTACTCAGTGTTGGCCCCCGGGGGCCAACGGCTGGACGCCATGTGTGTGTGTGTGTGTGTGTGTGTGTGTGTGTGTGTGTGTGTGTGTGTGTGTGTGTGTGTGTGTGTGTGTGTGTGTGTGTGTGTGCAGCAGATGTGGAGGAAGAACACAAAGAGAAAAAAAGAAAGAGAAAAAAATGAAACACCAAACTGACTACCTGAAGAGAACGATGATGTGTGAATGTATGCTTTGATGGCGCAATGCACTGCACATAGCCACACAAAAAAAAAGGTCTGACAGAAGTTTGGGGGGGGGGAATGAAACCTCAAGGAACACACACACACACACACACACACACACACACACACACACACACAAGCGCGCACACGCGTAATATGCATTCACACTCTGGTGGTGCAACAGTGCCCAAAGCTAAAAAGAAAGGTTCATCTTACCTCCCAACGCTTGTTTCATAACGAAATTCATGATGATGGCTTTTAATTCCCTGCCTTCCTTGTCCGAGCAATGTTACATTCACTTGTGACAGCAGAAGAAGAAGAAGTCCTTTGTGGCCAGATCTGCGGAAAACAACAACAACAAACAAATAAAAAAATCGTCTACTAAATCAATAATCCTAAAGTCTATAACCCTATAATGCATCAATGAACAACACGTAGTATGGACATTGGCCATTGCGTCACTATAAACTCACTTTACACTACTACAGACTCGCTGCACATTAAATATTTAAAGAATATTGTAGAAAGCATTTCCGAACGTTTAGCTGCTACTACAGATTGCACGGAGCCAAACGGTCGCATCTACACTTGTAGAATCTGCATATTTTTGGGGGGGTTTCTTCAATGCGCAGGTTGAAGGACACCAAGGTCAATGGTTCAAAAAAAACACAACGAGGGAAAAACGCCATTAATCTACAGACCAAATCGAGCGGCTGTGGCTCATCGATACCTCTCAAAAGAATCCCGGAGAGCTGAGTGCTTAGTGTCGGGCGCTGAAGAGAGGACGTGTCACGACAGCCAATAATACAATAGCCTCTACGTGACCGAGCTCCACGCGAGTTTTGACAAAGTCCTCTCGGCCAGGACAGTCTGTGGACGCCGGACTAAAACACCGCTGTGTACTATTACTATTATTATAATTGTGCATCCTGATCATGTGGTAAAACTTTCCATCCTCCATTGGAGGGAGATTGAACGCAGCCATTCCCACTTCCACGACATCAAACACGCTGTCTCGTGCGGTGTTTTTAATTCATAAGCAGCGATCGCACCCCGATGTGCGCGCGTGTTCCCGTCTACATATCCGTGTGGAACGTGCATTTAAAAAAATAAAATAAATAAAAAAGATGCTCGACCCGTCTGTGCATCTGCGTGCGGCGAGACAGGAGCGACACGCGCGCTTCCTCGTTCGGAGCGGAGCCTGGTTGCTGGTTTCAGCACCACCGCGAGTGGATAGCTCCCCGAAACCCGTCGGATCGCCCGCGTCACGCGTCGATTTACCTTCCGTCCCGGCGACAGGCTGAAATCCTCCTCACACACACACACACTCTCTCTACACACACACGCTCTCTCTCACACACACACACCGAAACAGGGGGGGAGAGCAGAGAGCTTCAGCTGCAGCGAAGTTATCCCGCAGCAGACAGCAACAGAGGCGCAGGATAATCTAACTGCTCGTCCCTCGCATCTCCGGCTCCCGGGGCTGCAAGAAGAAGAAGAAGAAGAAAAAGAAGAAAAAAGGGACGTCCTTGGTGCCTCCTCCTGCCTGGTGCTTTCGTATTCCTGCACACACACACACACACACTCACACTCGCTCACACACACTCACACATACACACGCTCACACACACGCGTCGAGAGAAAGAGGAGGAGTAGAGGAGGAGGAGGGGTCGGTGGTGGCGAAGCAGCTGCCGTTCACACAGCGATGGGAAGGAGCCTGGATCACGTGGAGGTGTGGAGAGAGAGAGAGAGAGAGAGAGAGAGAGAGAGAGAGGTCCCACTCGCGTCCTCCTCACCGATAAAGACAGATCAATTATTCAGCTGCTGCTCCGTCCTCCAGCCCGCCCCCCTCGTCTCTGCATCGGGGGAGAGGGACTCGGCTTTCACCGAAAACGGTAGTGCAGAATATAGCGGGGACGTGCTGGGGATGGGGGTCTATATGTTGTAGCTGTGTGTCCCTTTGTTCCCCCTGCACTGTCGGAACACGATGGAGGCGATGTGAAAAAATCTATCCAGTCCATGGGGTTCCCTCCATGGTGTTGCTAAAGGGGATTCCAGCGCGTGCTCGTCACTACACCGCGTTGTGTGTCAACATTTGACTCCTCACATTGCGAGATTGTGCTCGACATCAGTGCATATCAGTGGTGTGCACAGATAGAAATGAAGCATGGATGGCCCTGTGGATGCAGCCATGGTCTCATTCCAACATTAGCTATAAAGCTACACGAAAAATAATTGAACTTTTACTGCACTCACTGGCTGCAACACGGAAGAAAACGAATATAGACGCAGTTCAGTTTTACGGCGACTCTTTTACTACTTTGTTATCTCTGCCAGGTGGGAGCCTGGGAGGAGATTATGTGTTTGGTCCCGTGTGCATCTAACTGTCTGTCCACAGCTGCTCTTGCATACTACTGGGCCCATCAGCTTAATATTTGTTTTTGCTCATTTATGACTGTGTGCTCATGGACTGTTTTCCACCATTCCCGGTGGACTTTGATCAGATTAGTACATTTTCATTGTTGCTTTGATTGCCTTCATTCAATGTGCATGTTACTGACACCGCTTGACACTTCTTCTATGACCAACTAGGTTGTGGTATTATATATTATATGTGAGTATTTATTGACTAGACTTCAGTTTTTCCAGTGACTCAGCTTGATATGGAAATAATGAGCCTCCACTGACTTGTGGAGCATTTTGTTCATTCTAAAAGCCAAAGTCACTGACGACACAGAGGCCATGCATGTATTCCTATCAGGCCAAGAGTGCTTTGGCAGCCTTGGGTGGCATCTTGTAATTGTTTTCAGCCTTCTGCACGTTGCTTTTGACGTCAGCATCGACCTGAACACCTTCAGTCGACGAGGCCCCAACTGCATTCTTTCTCTTTATGGTTATTTATAACGGATACCCGGAGCTTTGTGATTTTACCAACCGTAGTTATCCTGATCTGAACAGAAAAGCAGTTTCATTAACTTAAACTGCAGGCCACTATTAGCACAGTTCATGGTGTATGTTCAGTCAACGCCTGTACTCACTCCATGATTGCAAAACGTGCTCAGTCCGATCAGGGCCCAAGTCCGTTGATCTATGAGATCGGTGCAGGCGCCTCCACCGTCTCTCTACTGAAATGGACTCCAGCCATAGTATAGATTTGGGATAGAACGGACATTCCCATTCAAATCAGCAGGAGGGTGAGAGCGGCGGCCATTTTGGCGTGTTCCTTTGCCATTGCGACCGTTCTTAGTAGCTGAGCAACACACTTCACGGCCCCACTGACAACAATCGCCAACAGTTTGATGTCCGTTCTGTTTCTGTGACCTCAGTGCCCGTATCCCTTTAAGCTCTAACCCCTAATCTTATTTATTGTTTGAGTTGTGTTTAGAGGTTGTACATGGGGATTATATATTATTGTAGCCATGATTTTTATGTTTAATTTGATACCTAACATGTTCTTTTAATGTTTTGGGGGATTTATACCATGTTTTTTTCTTGATTTGTACCTTGTGACCTGATATAAAAGGGTCCCTAAATAGGAGCTTGCAGAGACCGATTCATCCACACTCTATGACATATTATTACATTCTTCTCTCTTGTTTCTCTTACAGTCAGAAGTCATATCGCAGTTCAAACCCAGCACACCATTTTAAGGCTCCTGCATTACAATAAATGAAAATAAATGGTCAACTTGCACACGGAGAGGGAAACATGTGGGAGTCTGTTGATCCACCCGGTGAGCTATATGATGTTGAGCTGGTTTCAGTCCATAATGCCATTTCATAACCCAGCTCATAACATGTCCTCTGATCTGAATCTTGCTGGCAGGGAGGTTTAACCTGCTGATCTTTTCTGTGACACCAAACTTATTAGAGAATTTGACTTTACCCTGATAGACGATGCGTTCTGCAAATTTATGCAAAGCTGACGCGCCAACATTTCACACCCTAACACCTTGGAGCTGTATCTCATTTAGCCTCCCATTCAGCCTTCACTGATGCTCTTTGCTTTGCATGATTTCTGTGCAAAACGGTGCCAACTCGAGGCCCTTCCCCATTCAGCTGTCGAACAACGACTTGACATGTTTCCTGGAATTAGGCCGCATGTAGAGACTTTTAATCCCCGCTCTCGTTTTATCTCACCCGTTCACTTCATTCGAAGGAATATCGGCATTAACCAGGTTGAACAGTGTGCCAAGCCCATAATTAGGCTTCCGCCGAGCTATGCTCCTCAAATACCGTGGCTCAGGCGGAGATAAAGCTTATTTTCTTCTGCTCCGTATTGTGTGTGCAACCGCACATACATGAAGATGAGTTCACTGAAATCGCTGCCAGTATTAAATGATATAACACAAGCTATTGTGTTTTCAGTTTAAAGTAGATTTTTATTCTAAAATCCCCTGTTGTATTCTTATAAAAAAAGCAGGACTGCAGCGGAGGAGCGATGAGGTTAACTCTGGCGTGTGGTTTGGACTCGTACATTCATTTAATTCTTCAATTCAGTTGTCAGGAGGTGAAGTGCTAATGTTCTATACAGACCTTATTTCACGTGTTTTCTGACTGACTAATAAATTCATGAAATTGGTCCAGTATCGAGCGAGAGCGCTGCAGACGTCATCCGCTCACGGCCGTAATGTAATCTATTAAATGCTGGTCATGGACGTCCACTAAGAGTTTCTGCCACCGACAGGCTTTGATTGTGTCTGACATTATGGAAATAGTTGCGCTCAAAGAGAAGTCTCATTCTGAAATCACGCAAGGAAAGACAACGGCGGAAACGTGAGTGCTGGAGTCCAGAAAGCGTAGCTCATTGGTATTTAGCTGATTTGGCCAAATGTGGAGGAGTCTTTGAATTTAATGTCCGCCTGTAAAAACATGGACAAAATAATATACAATGTTAAATACAGTTTATTTATACACACACATCTTTACAGTCTATGTTGAGCTCAATCTGGGCTGATTGAATGCATTTATTATGTTAATATATGATATGACAAGTGTCAGTATATGGATGCACTACAACTGCATTCAACAATGAAACAGTTTGAAGAAAAAATAACGGCTGTTCTGCGGTTCTTGGCTTCTGTAAAAATGCTCGTATGAAGCGCTCAGTAGACATGATGTTTGCACGATTCTGTAGTTGCTCTCCGTTCGTCACCATTAACATCAACTGTCAAACTGTCGGTCGCTCTCCCAGTATGGATACTGGCCAAAGCAGAGCTCCCGTCCTCCACCCATCAGCCTCTGAATTGACTATTGATCAGGAGCTGAGATCAATAGCAACTCACATTGAGGTGATTTATTTTTTTCCAAGCAATTTCTGCAGTAATGCATTAACAATCGGAATTCATTCGATTTCCATTATTGTCTCCTGATCAATCGTATTGAAGGATTACAGCGCTGTAAATGTGCATCGAGGATGAGGCGCCACATCTTTGGTCACCCACAAAGTTAGTGTGTGTAGCCAAGTGAGGGTGAAAGTCATCGCTAGGAACAGGATAGGCAGAAGTGGATCACGCTGCTGGAGTAGAAATATACAAATAAACATTTTGATCATTCTTCTTTGCTGTGAATTGCTAATTATTTCACTCGGACAGACTGTCACAGGTAAGAGTAGCTGCGTTTACTCACTTCATTCACTTATTACATTATCAAAGTGCCAATCGCACAGCAAACATGTTATTTATGCATTTTATTGGCATTATGTATTTATTATGACACTATGACTGACAAACTCTCTTCAAAGAGTTATTTACAGTGTGGAGAATGTCTGTCATTAAATAGTCAAATGTTAATACTTCTATAATTTAGTATTGGTGCTTTTTTCTTCTGCTTTTTATCAGGTTTCAACCCAGTCCCCACAAATAAATGTTTTTTTTGCATCGTACGTCCAAACCACGGGATTCATTGAACGTCGACGTTTCTGAACCAAAAATATGTTTAGTAACTACGTTTCGTATCACGCTTGCAGACACACACACACACAACGGCAACAACACGTATGTTCAGCGTATGGTCAGAAAAAAAATCAAGATGTGTTAAAATATTATTGTGATAGCGTAGTGTAACAACTTAACTGTTACAACGTTGATGAATAACTTCTGCCTGTAGCAGAATTTATTAAGAAATGTTAAGTAACAAGTTGACTTTTCTCACAAGACATAAACAGCGGACTCCTGGGTGAAAGTATGTTTGTTTGACCCACCAACCCTTTGGACTTTGCCGTCTATACTTGATGATTGTTTTAATTCCACGTTGTAGTATATATATATATATATATCGAGCGGCCGTTATTGCAAGTTATATTTAAATAACAGCCGCTCGATATCCTACTTTACTGAAGCCTAACTTCAAAACGTGGACACATTGGTGTTATCCGTCTCTATTCTATCTCCAAAATAAAAAGTTTACCAGTCCGATCTAATTTAAAACAATCAGTGAGTTTTGTTTTTCTACAGCTGACATGTCTCGTTGTATTAGACACCGAGCAAAGTTACACACTATAAATCACACTCGTACTCCAGAATCCAACCTTTTGTCCTCAACCTCACCTGAAGCAATATCCCTGGGAACTCAAGTTGCTTACAAGGAGCAACACAATGGGAACCTCACTTCCTCCCGGGCGCACTCGTGTTGTGAGGACCGAGCACACAAACACACAAACACACAAACACATAAACACACACCATCGTACACTCCCCTCCATCTCAGACATATTCCCCTGATGTCTTGTTAATTCAACTCAGGCCCCTCTAATGTGCCGTATTCTCCTTTCTCACTCTCACAGTATTTTACACACACACACACACACACACACACACACACACACACACACACACACACACACACACACACACACACACACACACACACACACACACAGTAGTTGGTAGTACGCGGTGCAGGAGGAAAGCCACCAACATGTAACGGTCCCCACAGACCTGCACTCGCTGATCTGTGTGTTTAAGTGTCTCTATGTCTCTATATCAACGTGGGGAGGTTGTAAGAAGCCAATTGACGCATTGCATTTGTTCCCCCGAGTGGCGGCTGATCTGAGCTCGGCCCAAACGTTTCCCCGGAGGATCGTTCAGATGGATAACCTTGTGGGGACCTAGTGCTAATGCACAGAAAGGTGGTGGGTCCCCATGATGTGACTGTGAACAGGTTTAGTCCACACAACATGATTAAATGAACTGCACACAAATCAACAAATGGAAATAGAAAATCTAATTCAACAATTAAAGAATCTGTCGCTAAAGCAAATCGTATCAATATCCAGAACTTTTACCAGCTTTTACTCTGTCAGTCCTTTTTGGGGTTGTTGACTGTGTTGAACTTGCGTTATTACATTTCTCACCATTTAGTTCTGCCTTGGCGTTTTGGATGTTTTTTTTTCCCATAATAAAAACAAATTGTTCAACGGGGCCCATAATAATCCACTCGAAGGAATCGCTGAGATCCAATTCATTGTGAGGCGCTAACCTACAATGGCCCACTAGGGTCTCTGTAGGTAGAAAGAAAAGATAATCACAGAGTGGGGGGAGGGGGGAATGCAAGATTAAAGTCGTAAATTAAAAAAAGCAACAAAAAACTGTTGACCTTTTCTGAAATGAAAGTCGTAAATTTGGCGTATGAATGACAACAATGTGTAAGTCAATAAGCAATAAGAACGTGTTTCTTGCTTATTAAATGTCATTGGTACGCCAAGTAGTCTGTCTGGACTGCAATGTGAATGCACCCGCGTAACTGCAATAGGCTCTCGACCAGCGACCAGTGTACATCATGTGAGAGAGACCACTTGTAGAGAGGTCTCTACACTTGTAGAGGGGTCTCTAGCCTTGTAGAGGGATCTCTAGACTTGTGGAGAGGTCTCTAGACTTGTATAGTGGTCTCTAGACTTGTGGAGAGGTCTCTAGACTTGTAGAGGGGTCTCTAGACTTGTAGAGGAGTCTCTAGACTTGTAGAGGGGTCTCTAGACTTGTGGAGAGGGGTTTCTAGACTTGTGGAGAGGTCTCTAGACTTGTAGAGTGGTCTCTAGACTTGTGGAGAGGTCTCTAGACTTGTAGAGGGGTCTCTAGACTTGTGGAGAGGTCTCTAGACTTGTGGAGGGGTCTCTAGACTTGTAGAGGGGTCTCTAGACTTGTAGAGTGGTCTCTAGACTTGTGGAGAGGTCTCTAGACTTGTATAGTGGTCTCTAGACTTGTGGAGAGGTCTCTAGACTTGTAGAGGGGTCTCTAGACTTGTGGAGAGGGGTTTCTAGACTTGTGGAGAGGTCTCTAGACTTGTAGAGTGGTCTCTAGACTTGTGGAGAGGTCTCTAGACTTGTAGAGGGGTCTCTAGACTTGTGGAGAGGTCTCTAGACTTGTAGAGGGGTCTCTAGACTTGTGGAGAGGGGTTTCTAGACTTGTGGAGAGGTCTCTAGACTTGTAGAGGGGTCTCTAGACTTGTGGAGGGGTCTCTAGACTTGTGGAGGGGTCTCTAGACTTGTGGAGAGGTCTCTAGACTTGTGGAGGGGTCTCTAGACTTGTAGAGGCGTCTCTAGACGTGTAGAGGGGTTTCTAGACTTGTGGAGAGGTCTCTAGACTTGTGGAGAGGTCTCTAGACTTGTAGAGTGGTCTCTAGACTTGTGGAGAGGTCTCTAGACTTGTAGAGTGGTCTCTAGACTTGTGGAGAGGTTTCTAGACTTGTGGAGAGGTCTCTAGACTTGTAGAGGGGTCTCTAGACTTGTAGAGAGGTCTCTAGACTTGTAGAGGGGTCTCTAGACTTGTAGAGGGGTCTCTAGACTTGTAGAGAGGTCTCTAGACTTGTGGAGGGGTCTCTAGACTTGTAGAGGGGTCTCTAGACTTGTAGAGAGGTCTCTAGACTTGTAGAGGGGTCTCTAGACTTGTAGAGGGATATCTAGACTTGTAGAGGGTTCTCTCTAGACTTGTAGAGGGATATCTAGACTTGTAGAGGGTTCTCTCTAGACTTGTAGAGGGGTCTCTAGACTTGTAGAGGGATATCTAGACTTGTAGAGGGTTCTCTCTAGACTTGTAGAGTGGTCTCTAGACTTGTAGAGGGTTCTCTCTAGACTTGTAGAGGGTTCTCTCTATACTTGTAGAGGGGTCTCTAGACTTGTAGAGGGATATCTAGACTTGTAGAGGGTTCTCTCTAGACTTGTAGAGGGGTCTCTAGACTTGTAGAGGGATATCTAGACTTGTAGAGGGGTCTCTAGACTTGTAGAGGGATATCTAGACTTGTAGAGGGTTCTCTCTAGACTTGTAGAGGGGTCTCTAGACTTGTAGAGGGTTCTCTCTAGACTTGTAGCGGGGTCTCTAGACTTGTAGAGGGGTCTCTAGACTTGTAGAGGGATATCTAGACTTGTAGAGGGTTCTCTCTAGACTTGTAGAGGGGTCTCTGGGTTGATGGCAGATGGTGTTCGAGACCGGTGTCCTCAAGAGTTGTTGTTTTTTAAAGTGCGTTCGTGAAACAGAGCAGCAGAAGTACAAGTAGCACAAGTACAGTCACATTCAAATTGAGCCCTGTGTTGGTGATGTGCAGAAGGCTTTGCTGAATAAATACATAAACACATCCAAAAACATAGAATAAATTGTTATGACGGAAAGAAAAACAACAGTGAAACAACAAACATGAGAGAGTGCAAAGGGTTGTGAGCGGTTAACATTTTGATTGACGTCTAAATATTAAGGAAATAAGTTTGAACATTGCTGCACATGATGAATTCATAAATGAGCTTAAAGTCTGCGTGAACGTCTGTTTGAAGAGATCAGGGCCGGCACAGCGAACAGAGAATGAAACGAGAAGCGAGAAGAGGATCGGTACATCGATGAGGACTAACGGGACTCTATCCAGGGCAGGAAATACTCAGCATCTTTCCCTTTAGAGAGACTCACATCACAGGGACATCCTTCAAGCCGGTCTCACTGGTTCTGTGCCGAGCATCTGTCTGTTCTTTCCTCTTGTTTTTTTCTTCTTTCTGAACTGCTCTTGTGTTTGTCGCCTCCTGCCATGTTCTCGTCAAGTGCTCTTTTTCCTTTTTTTCCTCCCTCATGTTATTGTCGCTCAACAAATGAACTGAAGCTCTTCCGAGGTCCCGCGGACTCGTCCGCCTGAACGAAGACTCCTCGTGACACAGAGAGCTTCACCTCCCAGCGGCCCTTCATCCATCGCGTTCAGCGCTCCTCCTCCCCCGGTGTCGGCCGACATTATTTGCAATCAAATGATGACAGACGTAGAGAATGATCTCCGAAATGTATACGTGTTCATTTTATTTCTCCATTAACCTCTATTATTAATATTTTGGGGCCTTTAATGAATAAATCACGTGTACTATCGTTCGCTGCTGGAAGGACTCGTGTGTTTAGTTCACACGTGAATGAAGGACAGATGTGGTGATGCATCGTGACAACGCCAGTCGGCCGACATCAAAGTGTGTTCACGTGACCGGCTGACACGCAGACGTTCCTCGAAAATTGTCAGTATTTAAAAAAAACTGACTCATCATGCTGAATCATTTTACGAAAGACGGCGTTATTAGAACATCATGAACTATATGTTCAACCCGCTATATGTTCAACAGTGACCATACTGGATGAATTGTCATTTTCTTGACTTTTATAACATTTATCTTTATTTGTCAAACCTCACTCAACCTCTTTAATGTGAAACCCTGCACTTATTGTTGAGCCTGAACTTGGTGTTCTCAGACCACCAAGTCTCTGAAAACATTTATATTTTATTGCATGGGGAACGTTTAAGAGATGCAACGAGAAAAAGAGAAAATCTTAAAAGTTTAGGAAATTGGAATGAATCGAGACAAAAAAATAGTGTCTTATTGACCTTAAAATGAATAGTTGGATCAACTCAATGGCCATTTACAAGAGCAGGAGCTTTTAACTACATGTTATGCCTTTTTTTAGGATACAAATAATGTGGCACACACACCTCGAAGGGTCAGACTTATTTGGGTTTCATTAAGTCCTTAAACCTTATTCCAGGAAAAAGAAGAGAACTTTAAGCTTAAAGGTGTAAAAAAAAATCCTCTTCTTCCTCAACGGCAGTAAAATATCTTCTTTATCGTTCAGGCCGTATGATGTTTACATTGAGTACAATATTCATAGCCAGTACTCCATATGATTCATGGCTTCACCATTGATTCAAATTGGAATATCTGTTTTTTACCCGCATCCAGCCTGGCATGTTTGGTGTTATCGGAAACTTTGGCACGTTTGTAAGCTTTGAACACGACATGATGTTATAATGACTAAACCCAGAAGGTCTATAACCCAGAAGGTCTGCGGGGTGTTACATCAAAATGGGCTCTTGGACACTCAGAGGGACAATGTCACAGCGGTCCGTTCCCATCAAACCACTATAATCACATCCCACTGCCATTAGAGAGACGTTCCACTGTGCTGTTGAGAGGTTTAAAAAAAAACTCTCCACCTTCTTTATTAATGTCAAAGTATCTCTTTCACTTCTGCTGCACAGAAACTGTTATTTAAAGCCATTTTCTTTTTTCATTTGACACATTTCCTTGAGATCAGCTGTGAAACAAGATAAAATAACACGGATATCTTCATGGACCGCTGGGAGACGCCGGCTCACTGAGAGGCATGTGATGAACGACCTATTGTTCCTCCTGGAGTGGAGCGCCGGGTGAAGTTTATTGGCTGCTTGTCTTGGAGTGAAAGAGAGACTTTGGTCAAATCCAATGTGCCTCTAAAAAAAAAGGTCCTTTTGTTGAAGCGGCAGCGAGTCATCGGCCTTTGTGGGCGGCACGATAATAATCTTTTCTGCTGGGAGTTTCCTCAGCATGTGGCGGGTGACACGGAGAGGAACTGATTTCACAGTAAACTTAATTATCAAGCCGCCCATACACGGCTGAGAATAGTCCAAGAATAGTACGCGTGCAGCAAGTCGTCCAATTATCACAGCGGTTCGATTCCTCGCTCCTCCTGTTGTTCAGCGGCTTGACAGGAAGTAATGAAGGAAACTTCAGCAGAGGCAGACTGCAGCTACTTCAAGTTTATTACGGCAAAAATAGTTGAAAGATCTTGTTTTTCGGACCGGACCCAGTATGGATCTGGAGTGGTACGCCATGATGGTGTTTTCCAAACATTTTCTTAGTTTCTGAGGAAGTTCACTCAAAGAGGAACTAAGAAGGAAAAACACATAATAGCTCACGTTTGGGACGACGAACCAATCGATGAGCTTAAAGACGCTCAAATATGTTTTTTACTTATTTTATTCTTTCTTACTGTCGAAAGATGTATTTCTTGTTAAAATGTTAAAAAAAAAAACTAAAATATGAATTATCAAAAAAGACGCTCAAACTCTGTCGATCGTAAAGGGGAAAATCTGCACCTTGCTTTTATGTGGTCGTGCAAATCAGTGCTGATGGTCAATGATAGAAGCAACAAAGTCTTCAGTGAGCGCTGCATTCATCCAGAAAGATGTTCTTCATGCATCCGGAGCCGTCGATTCACGTGACGGTGACATTTTGGAGGCAAGTAAGAACTAAAAACTATTTCATCTTGGATTTCTAGGCTGCTGTCGACACGTTTTTTTTCTTTTCGCTAAGAGGTTTCTAACCGAGTGAAATGTCTGATATCGAAGTGGCCGCCTTGGAAAGAGCTGGTGGAAGTCTCTAGATAATGAGTGAAGGTGCTTCAATGCTTCCTTTCATATCTCCATTAGCACACACTGGAGCGTCCTCTACGAGAGGGAAGAAGACAAAGCCGTCCCACAATTCCTTGCGGCAGTGACATTTAAAGTGACGCACCATTCGCCCATGAAAACAAATGATCTGCATATATTTAACAATTATATTCATACACTCATATGCTCATGGGATTCTCTTGAATATGAGAGGACAGTGACAATCATTTTGCTTCATTGTATTCGTATTTATTTATTTTGAAAAACATGAAACAAATAAGTAAAAAACTAACACACACACACACACACACACACACACACACACACACACACACACACACACACACACACACACACACACCTCATCTCCATATATTGTATATTATTTTTGCTTTTCAATTCCAACCTTTAAATAATCCTTCATTCCACAGCAGCAAACTGGTTAATGCTATAACAAGAAGCATCACTGATTTGAATAATAATGAATAAATAAACTGTAAAAAAAAAAAAAGCTAAATATAACTGAACGGTTTATCTCACATTGCACATAGGAAACATCAATATTTACCAGTTTGATTAATGTTGCCGATGAGTTGATTGAATGTGCCGTTATCAGTGTGACAGCAGCATCTCTCCTTCACCAAGCAGCTGTTTATGTAGTGTTTATGCTGCGTGTTAATCATAATTACAACGTATGGGGTGAAGTGTAAGTTGCGCTTTTAGTCGTCCATCTTGGATGTAGTGTCACCGTGGCTTAATGTGCGGCAGTCGTGAAAGTGCAGTCGGTTTCTCCCGGCACCGCGGTCGTCCTTTCCTAAATCGTTCTGAATTCTGTCTCATGATATTGGGTCAATAACTGAAAAGGCATATGAACCCAATAAGAGTGCATCTTCATCACTAGATGATGCGTTGGACTGTTGAGACCTCCTATGTCTTTGACTTGCAGCTGATGAAAGACAAACTGCCCCTCGTTGTTTCTGTCTGATTCATTTCATTATAATGAATTCACATTTCTGTAAATGCACCAGCTGGCAAATTTCCGGGTCCAGAATTTTTCACACGGTTCAATAAAAGCTTGCTCCGTCTCTTCGCTGCCGTCTCGGTAGCGGTTCTCACATCCAAATAAATTAGCACAAATAAGCAGCTGGGAGGGGAAGAGCTTTAAACTGGATCATACATACCATTAATATTTCATTTAAAAAGATGAAGACTAAAACAAACTGTTACCAAAATAAATAGTTGATAGGGTTTATCCAGATGCACAACACATGGTAAAGATGGAGGCAATAACTAATGAGACTGGAATGATGCAGAATACAAAGCCAAAGACATAGCATGGTTACCGTACATTTCGGGTTACAAGCCGCTCCTACGCCTGATCAGTGTCCCCGCTGTAGCAAGCTAGTAGCAATGCTAGCTAGCGCTTCTGCTGCTACTGCCCGCTGCTGCTGCTACTGCCCGCGTCCCCTCTGCCCAAGTCGGGTGTCGAGCCTGGTCCCGCTACCTTCGGTGGTTTTCAGGGAGCTAGCGGAAGTTAGCAGGGAAGTGACGGAGCGCTAGCAGGAGCCCCAGCTGGCTACAGCTGACCCCGAAGGTAGTAGCGGCTTATAACCCGAAATTTACGGTAAATTGTTCAAAGACTGGAAAATGAAATTTCTGTTAAAATTATCGGTGACGTGACGTTATTAGTAACTGACAAGCTAACGTTACGCTGCACTATTAACGGCAGCTTGACCGTAGTTGAGCCTTTGGAACGTAACTTTTAATGCCGTCACTTTCAAACTCCAGACGTGTCCACCGTTGACTAATACTTTACCGAGATTGTGACGATTTTATAGATAATTTATACTTCATATTATGGGCATAAATGGACCAACGTGAGCACAGGGAGACGGGTTGTGAAATGTTCCGCAACCATTAGTCCATTTGTAATATCTCTATTTGACCATCTTCTACTTTAGATTACAGTTAAATGTTCCCTCATTAGGATTCAAAGCCTTTTCTAATAAGACAACTAATCTAATAAAATGGGAAGTCACAGAGATGCCAGCCAAAATAAGGCATCCAAGTAAATCATTTCTCTGTGAATTTATGAATATCCCGCTGTGTCAAATTTGTCCATCTTCTAAGTTGGCATCCTCGTGTGAACATTATTGATCACGGTTTCTCTTTTCATCATCTTCTCAGCGTGATGAGGGCAATTTTGAGAATTTTTTCCTGCTGACTAAAAAACAACTGAATAACAAAAGAAATGCAGAGTATGTTACTACAAGTTAATAAACACGTTTGATGACATTTGTTTTGCTGCAATTGTTTTTGTTGACTGTCTTTTGTTTGACTGATTTCCTCGGCCTGAGGATGGATTGCCTTCGTATCTATCCAGGGTCAGGAGAGGGAGGGTCTCCATCCCTGAGGACACACCAGGGCCAAGGAGAGCAGTGGGTGGGTGAGGAGGAGGAGGAGGAGGAGGAGGAGGAGGAAGAAAACCAGCCAAGCCAGAGAAAGAGAAAGCGAGAAAAGGGATGAACTGCTGGAGTTTATGAAAGAAGACGTAAGGTTGCAGAAGAGATCACAGGAGAGGATGCACCGGCTCTTTCCTCGACTAGAAAGAGAAAAGAAGGTTATCATGTTAGAAACCTTTTGGTTTACAGAAGTACTTTCTCCATTGTGGTCTAATTGGAGTAGAAAAAAAAGCTTTGCGAACTATCGGAACAGGCTCGCTAGCTAGCTAGCTAGCAAGTATAGCTCGCCAGCTACAGTAGGCGACCAACCAGCCCCCTGCATATGGTCACTGCACCAACAAGTTCCTGGTGTAAGACGTATGGATACATTTAGCTGAACCGTTGGTGAAACATATTCTCGTGCAACATTTTTCGTGCATTCTCCTGCAAAAGGCCAGCAACACGCCTCAGTTTCCGCTCGTTGCATACATAGAGTCTTAAAAGAAACTTTACAGGAAACAACTTGGTTCAGTTAAAGATGGTAGTTTCAGGTAAAATAACTGGTGGTGTTACTTAGGGACTGAAATGATGTGACAAATGAATCATCGTTGACCAGGGTGACCAGATTTGAGTTTGTGAAAAAGAGGACACTTCGTTCCGGGGGGGGAAGGACACTTCGTCGCGGGGGGCGGGGTAGCAGTAGTGTGTAGCATGCCGTGAACTTACATTTACGTTGAGATCGGTCGACCAATGACAGTTCTCTCTACAGTCAGAGCTTGCGCAAGAAGGTGGAACGTGAGGGAGATACCATTTCCAAAACTTGTAAGGGGGTAATAACTATTTTCCCGGACGTAGCAAAATCCCGGACGTTTTTGGAATCCCTGCCGGACGCTTTTTTTAGGTCTCGAAAAGAGGACATGTCTGGGAAAAAGAGGACGTCTGGTCACCCTATCGTTGACTGTTGGTTCCACACGGGACACAAATGGGCGTCTCCTGGGTGAAAGTCGGGTGTTTTCAGCACCATTTGTTCCGTCTCTCTCTTTCTAGCTTTTACAAATCTGAGAAGCTGCCGCAAATAAGTTCTCACCTGGTGGCTTTTCCTAAAAGACGGCGGCAGATTACAGCGGCTGAATCAAAACGGATAAAAGGGCAATCAGACCCGGGATCAGAACGAGGAGCTTTTAGACTTCTTGATTGCAGCAAAACGTCGTCCTCTCCTCGAGCTCGATGGCGCGAAACCCAAATGTCCCGTCGCTGAACTGCAGTCGGTCTCAGCAGGAGGCGGAGCCGCTGACGGGCGACGGCGCACGTGTTTGACCGGGGCAGGCTTCATTTCGCCTGATTCCCAGAAGAGGACAGAAATAGTCCAAGCTAGCAAACGTTACATAGACTTTCTGGGGAATGAAAACGTTCTTTCAAGAGGAATATAAATGAAGAACACATCACAAACACGTCAAAGCTTTCAGACGCAAAGGGACGGCTGGCGTTGAGGCTTTGTTTCAGCTGCAGCAGTTAGAGAGAGGTCTCCACACGCCGAACGCCTCCAGGAGCTTTCCCCTCGGATGACAAATGACCAGTTACCCATAATGCACTCAGGCGTCCTTGTTCCCAAGACCAGTTTAATTAAAATAATCAATCTGGAACACAGCGGAGGTTTGCTTGTGTTTGCACGCTATGCCCTCATCGTGCATTAAAAGAAATGATTAATATTTAACAGCCGCTTGTGTGCTTTTGTGTGTGTGTGTGTGTGTGTGTGTGTGTGTGTGTGTGTGTGTGTGTGTGTGTGTATCATCAATATATCAAGTTTGAGAGAAATTCCTAAACTCAATAAATAAAGTTGGAGAAAAAAGTTGTTAAAGGTCATCGCCAACTGCAGAGCTGTTATCTGCAGTATGAAGTCATTTCTCAGTCCCATTTTATCATTTTAGTGAAAGGTGTGAAAGACCATATTTCTACTAAAAAAACCATAATATTTGTTTTTGTTTTAGACATTTATTTACATGTATCTACCATTGTATTCATATATTTCACTGCTTTTGTGAACCTAAAACCTTTGGTAAACCAATTTCCATCACCTAAACAGAGTTACCACCTATATACCACCTGTAAAGTTATGTTTGAACACCAAATATGAAGAATTTCAAAAAATCGAGATTCAATTTTTCTCCTTTAGAGTCATATTTTCTTTTTACACTTGGGCCTTATGACAATGGTGCCTCATTATATAGATAGCTGAGATTGTTCTGCAATTTATAATGTAAAACATGGGTATGTTAAAAGGTGAATTTAAGAAATGATGCCACCTCGCCGACGCAGATACCATGTCCTGCACTGCGGCTGCGCTTTTGCTTCCCTCGACATCATCGCTGCAGAAGCACGATGTGCAGACGCTGAAGGATCACGTCACTTCAACCAAACGATGCCAAGCCTGAGAAGTAAGCAGCGGTGTGATGAAAAGAACAGAACAATCGTTTCTCATCGTGAAGTTTAGGGAGACGACGTGAACCCATTATGAAAATCACAGATGCACCTACGGTTCCCCCTCCTCTTTGATGGGACCATTTCACTTCCTGGTCTGATCCTACGGAGCCTGATTGGTGCGGCAGCCAGACCAGACCAGAATTCGTAGTCTGGGTGTACGTTGAAAAATGAAGCTCTTGCTTAAGTGCAGACAGGAAGACAATCCCCTCACTCATACTGTCCCTCACCAGCAGCACACATCCCATACTGGATGTCCCTCTCAGAAGTGTCAGAAGCGTCAGACTCTATCAGCTGTTCAGCCGCTGGGCGCCCCAAGCCAATGGCGCAGAGTCACGCCCTCTTCGCTAGCCTATCAGCTTGTCGCCGTCTCTTTTTAAATGTGCTGTATTTCCGCCTCTAAATTCTGTGTAACCCATGAACGCATCATCTGGCATAATACACATTAACTACTAATCACTCACTGTCTCTCCTCGCTCAGTTTGTGAGCTTTTTGTTTGCATTTGTTGTCGTTTTTTTGCTCGATTAGTGCAGCTCTTACTTTAAGAGCGCTCGTTTGGTGAGATTTCATTATTTTTGCCGACCATTTTCTTTGCCTTAATCTGAGTTCCTGGAAAGTAAAAATAACAGTTTTACCAATTCCAACCTGTTTCATGTCGCTTCCCTCTTTCCCTCTGTGGAGCACGGCTCATAACAAGTTGTTAAATAACCAATAAAGGTAATCGATTTCAGCTCTTCCTCACCATGTCCCTCTCCATCGCAACTTATTCACATCAGCAGTCAACTCATATATGTTCCAGGAAGCCACAGAATGATCACCAAGACCCGACAAATACTGCCCCACACACACACACACACACACACACACACACACACGGCAGCATTGCTGTCTTGTCGGATTCATTAGGAGCCTTAAGGTCACCGAGGCGATCGTTACACGGCCTTTATGTGATTTGGGCAGAAGGGTGATATCTTGTTCTTCCTCGTAACGAGCAGAAAATAGTCCCGGCGATGGCGGCGGCCCGTCTGGCTCCTTGTGTTGCTGACATTCTTTGTCGCCCCTGCTCCGGCTTCAGAGGGCGAGGTGTTGGGGATGTGCGGGCGCGCTGTAACCCGACGTGTCGTCCTCTGCTCGTTTTTTGTTCCCGCCGCCAGACGACCGGGCGACAGCCGAGCGCCCGGCCGCTAATGAGGCCGGAGCTCGCCCGCCGTGACTCTCGGCTCCTCGGGAAGGTCGCTGTCGTCGCTGAAATAAGTACGAGGAATGTGGCGTTAAGGAAAAGGATGCGTCGTCACACTGAAAGCCATTCATTTTCCAAACTCATTAACACACAGTGTCGTGTCTCACCGGCTTTGGGAGCTCGTTCAGACTCCAACATTTCTTTGATTATTTACAGCCGCAGTGGTTTGCTTGTAACCTTGACGTGTTTTTCTCGTCCTCCTTTTCTTTAGACAAACCTTTTAGTGCTGAAACGAAGAGAGAGAGGCCAGATGAGGAGAAAACATTCAAACCGTTTTTCTGGGTTCATCTGTTTTCAGAGAGAGAATGCAACAAATGCTGCAGCTTTTATGACTGAATGTACAATTTACTCATCATTTAACCAAGTAAATTAATTATTAACTCATTCAGCAATCTAAAATTTGAACAACCAAGGAGATAGTGTTCTTTAAATTTAGTTACTTTGCAGATTTGGCCCAAATAAGGTGAATATTATTTAACCAAAAAGGTAGTAAAACCACATTTAAGGGCAGAAATTAAAATATAATATGCAATGACTAAATCCATCACACAGTCTGTGAATTATATCAGTTTATATACATATTATATATTGATTTGTATTTTGTAGCACCTCTAATATTGTGAATATATAAAAAAATGACTCCTACGTTTTTCTGATCTTGTGGTCATGCAGTTTGAGGTAATAAGTGGAATTTTGAAGCTTTTACGAGTCTTAAAAAAGTCGTTAGGTGCTAACGAGTCTAGAGGAGACGACTAAGCGTCCTCACTAGGACACTAGTCCTCCTTTAGCTGAGCGGTGGAGACGTGAAGTCTGTAATTCCTATAAATGTTGAGTGAACCGATGCGATGATATGCGTCAGGAATATTTCGTAAGATACATGCGATGAAACACTTTTTTTTTACAGCCAGAACATGTTGCATCATGGTCCTGCAGACCTGAGTGTAATAAAGTCATCTGTGAGTGTCAGAAATAAATTAGACGTCAGCTGTCACCAACACCGATCGTATCGCTTCATTCCTTCCCACATAACCGTCAGATCTTTCTTCATGTAACACAATAATAAAACATGTAAAATCATGTGCGCAGATCTTCCTTGAAGGTCTGTGCCTGTTTTTTAAAAAGCCTTTTCATGCACTCGTAGAAACATTGAGTCCCAAACCAATTTCATCACAGGGGGGGTTACATATTTGCCAAAAGGCTTTTTAGTATTTCCCACATTGCCTCGACTAGAGAGTGGTACTATATCCAGACGTTCCCATGGTGATGGATGTCTTTATACTTCTGAATATGAGGAGATATTTACAGCCTGAACACGACTTCCTTTGTTTCTTTGCTACCACGCAGTTCAGGTGTGTGCAGATGATTTATACGTGATACATACAAATATTTATTTGTCGGTAAAAGATGCATGAAGACGGTAGATTGGTTGTTGATCAAGTCAGAAAGACTTCCAATAAATGGAAACAGCTTGCCAACGTAATATTATCTGAGTAACAGAAGAGTCCATCAATGTCTCCAATAATGATAAAAACAAACCGTATTAATCTTCCTCTTCTCTACGTGAGTCACAGCGCACTGTCACACGTTATTTAAACAAATTACCTGTTAATTCAAATTTGCACACACCCTTTATTACCCGTAAGCCCCCACAGTATATACATGTAGCCTTTTCATGCATTGAGTCCCAAACTATGTGCTCTATGTTCCACTCTAGCATCAGTTTTGGTCGTGTTAATTTCCACTGTCTTTTCAAAATATAAAAAAAACGAACTTGGTTAGAGTTGAGGAAAAGATCGTGGTTTGAGTTCAAATAAGTATATAAGTCATTACTTATGCAACCTAAATTAAGTAGGTTACGTACCAAAGGTCACGCTAAGTAACTTAAAGAAAACATATTGTGCTCATTTCCATGTTCATAATTGTATTTTGCGGTTTCTACTACAACATGTTTACGTGCTTTTCACTTTTCTCACGCTGTCTATTTGAATATTCACCTTCTGTTTTAACGCGTTTCAGTGGGCAAGCAGCAGCTTGGGTCCATGTTTACTGATGTTTAATTATGTTTACTGATGTCATACTGATGTCATACTGCAACCGGAAATAAACTGGGACACTGTTTAGGTTGAAAACCGACGTGGTCTTTATATTATATCGGCGTAACACCACAACCGGGAGATGCTGGTAAGTTTCTGAATTCTTTTGTTTGCTTTTGAGTTCACCTCTTCAGCTTGTTCACCAGAAAATATTTAGATTTATGATGCAAACAATAGCTCCCCCTAAACCAACCAATTCAGTTTATTATTATCTAGTATTAAATTATTTATGTATGCAGAGCGTTGCTGCCATAAGGAATAATCAGCATAATTCCAAGAAGAATATGAATATTTCTCCCATTTGTTTGTGCGTATTCTGTATATAGATTTGTTTTCTTCGTTATAGTCGTAGAGTTGTTTGCTTCCTTGTATCTTCATGATTTTCTTGACGGTGGTTCTCGTGGGATGATACCACTAAAAACAAACACATATCCAGCTCTGGTGGGTTAAAATTATCTCCATTCTATTCTCCTACATAACCACAGGAAACACTTAACAAATTGCACGACCCCGAGTCGTGCTGACGCTCTAAAACCCCACACATTGGGTCAACAAAAGCCAAGCATTATTATTATGCAAATACTAATTTGCCCTAAATGTCGGAGGCCCGAGCCGCGGTGGCTGCTCTCCCAGCACTCTCGGGATAATGTAATATTACGCTGACGTCTGTCGGCATCGCGCTTCTATCTGAGCCCCCCTTAAAGGCCTTGAATGGACTCAATTATGCCTTCATCAGAATGAAGGAATCAGAATGTGTTTCCCCTTATCTCCCTTTGCCTCAAGAAAACATTAAAGTCTCCCAATGCAGCTCCCCATGAGATTAGAGGCGTACAGGCGAGCTGCAGTAACGTGGTCAGAGATGGAGAATTAATAACAGCCAGCAGCCAAAATGATGGAACAAGAAACATTTATATTGGCTGGATCACGGTTCATACGGATGTAATGATTTCATGATTTGATTAATGTTGCGTATCAGCCAGCCGGTGACAGCACCACGCTCATCTTCTTTCAGCACAGACACACACAAAAAAAAATCATTATAAATGTAAATGAAAACTACATGTGTAATGTAAGCATGGATGCTCTGTAATGGAATGCAGATAACGCATTCTGCCCACGTAAATACATCCCTCGGTCACGCCTCGGAATCAGTTATTTCAGCAGAGATAAAAAATAAAAAAAACATGAGACGAGATAATGAAGAGGAATATATTAATTCTCATTTGTGTCTCTCTGACAGTAGAACTGGTTTGTGGACCGGTGCTCTCATCAGGCGTGTCACATTCCCTTTAAGAGAAGAACCTGACTTTAATAAGAAGAAACAGAAACTGTCGCAGTTTCCTTTTTGAAGTCGACCCAGCTTTCATTTTACACCTCCATGAAGCCTTTTGAACTGGCTTTTCAAGGTCTGATGTGTGGGTTCAAATATTACCCAATCCTTCTGTGTCTGATTCCGGCGCACCGACGTAACGCAGCAACATAACGCAGAGACGTAACGCAACAACGCAACAATGCCTTTTATTTACCATTTTCCAGCCATTTGGGACAACAACGTCTTGCAACAACGTCTTGCATGCAACAACGTAACGCAAAAACGTAACGCAACAACGTAGCGCAACAACGTAGCGCAACAACGTAGCGCAACAATGTATTTTATTTACCATTTTCCAGCCATTTAGGACAACAACGTAGCGCAACAACGTAACGCAACAACGTAACGCAACAACGTAACGCAACAACGTAACGCAACAACGTAACGCAACAACGTAGCGCAACAACGTAGCGCAACAAAGTAGCGCAACAACGTAGCGCAACAAAGTAGCGCAACAACGTAACATAGCAAGCTTAAAGTCAAATGTTACTTCTGCTTGCAAACGGGACACAAATAGCGATCTTCTGGGTAAAGGTCCAGCCCACCTGACCCAGGTGGACTTTCTAGCTTTTTATTCTCAATATAATACCACATAACCTTCAATAACAATCACAACTTATACCTCATCATTTGGTTTGCGCTTGGTTCAACGCATTGCGGTTTGCACAAACGTACAATGACAACAATTCTCATGGTGACTGGGCAGAATCATGAATACAAATACTTATTGGAGCAAAGAAAATCATAACAGCAGGATATATGCAGCAGGACTGGCGATGCCATCTGAGGTCTGACACGACACCATAAATGAAACGAGGAACAGGAAGGATTGGGAGTATTATGATGGTTGCAGGCAGAATTGTGTTACGTTTGCACATGAGCAACCTCTCCATCACTGCACCATGTGGCGCAGTCACAGGGAAGATGAATACATATCATACGACCTCACGCACAAAGATGAGAAAATCCATTTAAACTGCTCATGTCATGGGACATGACCGACTGGGAAGAGAGGGAACCAGTAATCTGTGTCTCTCTAATGCAGTTATTCTCCTTGCAGGCTGCATGGTTTGCATATATGAGATAAAAAGCCAGTAGCTGTGTGTATACTGATGGGCATGTCTTTGTCCAGTACCACTTCATGTTGTGCTGAACAGAGCTGCTTCATTTCACGACTAATCGTGTCGAGGAATATTGCACCAGTAGAGGAAATGTCAACGATAGCATTATTCATTACCTTGCTATCTTGCAGCAGTTTGGTCGTGTTACGAATTTTTGAGAATTGGTTGTTTTCGGTGCATATCACACAAAGATTCCCTCACAAAATGTTGAAACACTGTATGCAATCGTTTATATTTACCTACGTTGTGGATTGTTGGTGATTCCAAATGACAAAGAGACTCTTGGAAATGCTTTTACTTCAATGCCCATTCATTCTGTCCAATCTGGCCATTTGGTGACGCTTTGGAAGGAAGGAAGAAAGGATGCTTCTCTTTTTCTTCTGGCTGAGAAGAACCAGTCACCTGTCTGGGAAACATGCCACGCAGCTGTGGAACCCTATCGCCAGACAGGAGCGTCGTAAACCCCACTGATTATTCTTCAGTGGCGTTTACATCCAATGCCAACATGATGCATGGCAACTACAGTACTCGGTTAGGGGAAGGATGGCGGTTACGGTTAAAACAAAAGGCATGTGTGATCCGCGGCTCTCCAGTAACGGTAATGATGCCTCTGTGGTATTCCCTCCCCTCATATCACATCTCTATCATATCTACCTTGTGCATTTAAAGCTTTACCTGGTCTTATTTACCACCGCCAACTCTGGCTGAGAGGCGTATCTCTCCAGAGATCAGCTTGTTAAATTAATGCGTTCTGCTTCTCGTGTTCTCCCTGATATAAATGTTTGAGCAACACTGGATTTCATGCATATGCAGCTATTTTAAGCAGTCATTTCATTTAAAAAAGGCAATGGTGATGCCCGTGCAGGAGGTGGCGAGATCCCACCGACAAACAACGATGTTTAACCGCTGTTCATTATCTGCGTGGAACGAGAAATCAACGTTGCTTTTTGTTGTCTCGTAACTTGCGTACTCCAGTAACAGGACTTCCATGGATATTTCCCACCCAAACGATGACCTTTTCCTAGTTTATTTGGAAAAGACTGAAGTCATGTAGGAAAATGGGATACGATTAATGAACCTTTGTACGAGGATACGTTGAATAGTTGATGCATGTGTGAGGGAAAGGGGAATGAAAGGGGAACCGACAACGCCACCTGGGGATTTTCACCCCAAGAAATATACGTTTTAACAACCCTAAAATATAGTTTTAGAATGTGTTTAGGGACACAGATTCATTACCGATATTTGGCCAGAGACGTGTTTCGTCAAATAAACCAGAAGTTTCTTTAAGGAATCAAAGAAAATAATCAAAAACAAACAACTAAAAGCCAAACCATGCAAAACAGAAGCAAAGGTAGTCAAAATGGAGACAGCGAAACAGACAAAAGCAGGAAGCAAAACAGCAGCAGGTGAACCTACAAATGATAACCCTAACCCTACAAATTAAGATTGTGACTACTTACCACCTCACATATGTGGTGAGTAGTCAGATGGCAGGACAATAAACTAATGTCTAAAGCTCACCTTGAGTCCAAAGGGAGTGAGGCCATGACAACAGGTGCCTTTTATAGATTGGTGCTGATTGGAAGAGGAGCCAGCCTTCCTTCTCTGGGGAGCATTAAGTTGAATAGTTGATGCATGTATAATATATAAGATCACATCAGTTGTATTTAAGTACATCAGTTCGGAGGATCCAGAGTGTCTTGAGGGCGAGTCAGCACTCCTCAAACACCCCGGTCTCTCTCTCTGGGCTTTTTTGATGACTTTCCATCACTGGAGTGAAAGGGATGTGAGGAAGAAGCAGGTGAAGACATGCAGGCATGTTGCTCGTTCTACCTATTATTATCATTTAGCTATAAACTACTAGAATTAATGGCTGTGCTGAATAGCTTCTTTTATTGTCATGGACATTAAAGTTAAAAGCATTCTCCCTGAGTGGTTTTACATTGATTACATAAATGCATTTACCATTAAAACTATGCAGTAAATAAACAACACTGGACTCTGGGGAACTAAAGCGTGAATACAACATTAAAATCACCTGCCCTGCTCTGTGGGGAGCAAGTAATGAGTCAGCAGGTAGTTATTATGTGCTTTGCTAATGGACACTTCTCTTTTACTGATAATAAACACATTGGCAGTGTTTCAACACACACACACATTCGCACGCGCTGCATTCGCCCACGTGTTTGACCAATCGACGTACACTTACGTCACTCACGGTTCCTCTTATGCTGGGAGAGACTCTGAAATAGGAAAAAAATAAAGAAAAAATCCCTCAAAAAGCTCCAGACACAATAAAAAAAGAGTTCATAGAACTATGCAGACGTTGCTCCGGCCCAGAAAACGTCTAATAATCTGACAACAGACGGCGTTAAAACAATGCAATGCTGATGAGCCCATCAGAGGCCGATTGAGGGCAGGTGTTCAGGTGTGCAGAGAGTTAAGTTTCAGATGAGAAGCTCGTCGATCACTGGTTTGTGGCGTCTAGACTGTTGAGACCGAATGAATAAAAGCAGCGCCGCCATAAGTGCCGTTCCACTCCAGTCATGGAGGTCGCGGGTGGGAACCTCGTCTCTCTTCCCTCTTTGCCCTGCTGAGCTGGAACCACTTCCAGCGACAGTTCTCATTTCACTTCAAGTCAATCATGTCTACTGCAACAGAATGGGGAAACGAGTATTATCAACACTGTTTTTCCATCTGTAATAACAGTTACTTCACTGTATGTATTGATTTAGCTCACATGTCGAAGTGTCCCTGAGCAAGACACTGAACCCTAAATTGCTCCCCGGGCGCCGCTCAGGGCAGCCCACTGCTCCTTAGGATGGGTTAAATGCAGAGAACACATTTCATGTATGTATGTACTATGACAAATAAAAAGGATTTCTATTTCTATTTCTATTTCTAACACGGTCGGTTATACACAGATTGTTTCTGAGGATTAAACTCTCCATCAGATGTAACATCCATTAAACATACGTGAACATCAATGTACCGACATACATTTATAACAAATACCACACTAGCTGCTCCAGTCACATTTATTGCCTATAAAATGTAACCTTTCAACTCATAACCGCAGACCAAGACGCAACGTGTTGATGAGCACATTGGTGTTAAATTTGACATCACTTTTAAAATGAATCTCTGGAAAACCATCTTTATTTGCTTCTCCCGCACTATTTTCTTCGTCTTTCTGCAGTCATGTGTGTTTTAAGCACTAAATCTCAATGTCAGTTCCAGTTTTTTTTATGCTATTTGGACATAAACATACATTAAATGTTGTGAAAAGACAATAATTCCAACCCTCACATTCAAGCATTAGCGTCCAGCTGGAGGACCGCTTGACGTCGTGCCGTCCTATAATGGGACGAAATGAGATGAAATGCTTCACGGTGATTACAGCCTCATCGTTATGGCAATGAAAGGAAGGCTAATGTAATCCAAATGAACAATCAGATTACTGTACATTACATGTAATTACAGTAGAGCGGAAGTGTTGCGTCTTTAATTTGTTCCAGTTATATTGGAGCGATGCAACAAGAAGCTGAACCATGAAATCATGCAGCACAGGGATATTACTTAGGAAAAGAGCGCAGTTATTTACCCTCCTGATTAGTCACTAATCAACGTAAACGTTTTCAAATCACGACTCACAATCACGACAATTTCAATCTCAAAATTGCCACCTGAACCTTTTTTATTCCCAAAAATATGTCGTTGTCCTGATTGTCCATCACAAGTATCCGCTTGACCTTCAGTCCGGCGTAAATAACTCAAAAGCTCTTTGAGGCTCGGTGATTGAAAGCTGCGCTTCCCTTCGGCCTCAGGCTTTGCTTGTCTGGCTTTTAAATGACGATTGACCAACAGCGCGTTTATATTCACGGCAGAATGTTTGTTTACAGAAGAGAGACGGAGACGAGTCACGCTTCATCCGCCAGGTGATGCTTCAGCATTGGAAGAAAGAAAGAAAGAAAAAACACTTCAATTTATACTTTCAGAGCATGACGTTGAGATTATTTGTTAAAACCTAACTACACTGTGTTATGATTTAATTTACATTACACTATTTAAATTAAATCTACTCAATATACTCAATGTGTGCCTAATTGCACTCAGTGATAAATGGTCAAATTACAAGTTTAAATGCATTAATAAATCAGAAGTATGAAAAAGTAAAAGGCTTTAACTATCAGTATTCGTCAGAATGAGCTTGATCACATCTGTTATATTTCCTTGGTATGTTCAGTCTTATCAGTTCTTTGTTAGATAACATTCAGACTGGTGCTGAGCCTCAGAGGCATTAGTTATCGCTGCATAGAGATTTCTAATAATTAGATATGTGAGGACGTTATAGTACTGAACATGCATGTTGTACATGCATACAGATCATTATAGAGGGAATAAACTGGTGACATTTAGGACAACATGCACCAAAGAATGACTTGAAAGAACATGAGGAAGATGTACAACAAGCCATGTTGTGAATATTACTAATATTTTATTTTAAACAGTACATTCATACACACTCCTACCTCGGAGCAGAACTCCAGCTCTTCCCATCTGACTCCGTTTCATCATTTAGCACACATTATGTGATAAAGAAACACTTACTTCCATTTGCATTCTAATCGTGTTTTATTCCTCGTCAGCTGTGCGACTGATTGGAGCCGTAATGACTGGAAAAGTGTACTCTTTGTCTGCAGGATGTGGCGACAGAACATTTCGCTGGCAGTACATCCTCTGATTAGCATTCTAATTAGCGCTCTAACAAAACGGCAGTAGTCTCAGAACTGTTTCTGCCAGTTACGCCCGCACACTGAGCTCACTCTTAATGGCAAAACACATTTTTGGAAAACCAACTTTTTAAGATTCTGGCATTCGTGGCATCTCCCCCTCCATAGACATGTTACGTCCAGGCTGGCAGTCGGCGTTATCATAAAATAAACACATACATTTAATCAGATAGAGGTAGAGATAGAGGAGGACAATTCTGCAGGAAAAAGGAAGGGTTATGCATTTTTTTCGTCAGGTGTAATGTTCTCGAGTTTCATGCATGAATAAATGATTTGTAACACATGTCAACATGTCACAGGAGTCTCAGGATTTGGCTTCCAGTCTTCTCTGGCTGCACGTCGCACCTGAAATTGAAAACCATCCCCGACCTTTAGTTTGGCTGCACTTTGCTGCTCTGGTGTTTTTTTTTTTTCCTGCACTAAAACCTCAGAGAGTAGAAAGTCCAAACTTTATCAATACACCCGTTCAACAAACATAAACAAGATGAAATAAAAGCAATGTTTCAATCTGCTCCGTCCGCAGTCTCCCATCAAGCCGCCGCTAAGTTTTACACAAGCACGGTGCGCTAGCTTTGAATAAGTTAAATCAAATCTTCTGAATTTATTTATTTATGTTTAAAATGTAAAAATAAAATGTTATGAAAGAGAACCGAGAAGAGAATCGCTAAAGAACCGAACCGATGAGGAGTATCGATAATAGTAAACGGTTTATTTATATTACTTGTTTTTTTATTTTTATTTTCCTATGTGTCTCTTGTGTGCACTTTACCCGTCTGCTGCTGTAATCCTGCAATTTCCCCACTGCGGGACTAATAAAGGAATATCTTGTCTTATCTTATTATCTTAGCGGCATTAATACAAACATATTGATACCTTCACTAGCAGACAACAAGCATCTCTAAAGTTGTTTGGCTTCTCCTTCAGCAACAGTCCAGAAGCCATACATCTCCTCCAACACGGAGACAAATCCATGCCCTCGATGCAAACTCACACCAGACGCTGTAGACCAGCGCTGCACTTCAGGTTTCACATTTCAATGCAGATTAAAACATCCGGATTACTGTCAGTTGAGGACACAGAGAGCTGCCTTTATTCTCATCACAATCTAAAAAGTAGATTTAAAAAGAGGTCCGGCATTTAAAGCCAGGTCTCGTTAAGTTTCGAGAAAAGAGCGATGTGTTGTTCAATGGAGAAAGTTCTTCTCAGTCAGTGAAGGGACTGAGAAGTAAACTTCAGGGACCAATGGACTGCTTCCTGTGCGTTCTATTTGGGATTTCTCAACAATGGCAAATAAATCTTTCCATTCAGTTTTGGGAAGTTAATGGAAAAACCTTTTGCCGGAATAACAATAAGGTCAGCGCAGCATTTGACTCAAGCTACAGGAAGTGATAAGGGACAACTCTCGACATAATCTGTATTGAATGGCCCTGCTTGTTTCCCTGCGCCTTCATTGTCACATTCCTCTCACACTTATAGACCCGCAAATCCCCTGCTGTTCAGCGCTGCCACTTCCCTGCCATTAGGTCGACAGACATGAGTCGACGCATCGGCTTATCATTCATCATATTCCTTAATGTGTTTTAAAGATTGAAATGAGCTCAGACTTTTGTGTTGGCAAAGCTCACAATGAACACCCCTCTTCAGCCATGGTTTACATAAATGTATTGTTCTTATTTCCAGATCTTTAAGCAGATCTAAATAACATTTTCAGCAACCTTTTCATTGATTAATGGTGGACAGGTAACAGAGGAGAAAGGGACTCTTTAAAAACAGTCTAATTGTTTCATCGATCAGCTAACACATAAACACTTAAAGTATACCACCACCTTTATTTTGAATAAAACACGATTTAGCTTTTATCTGTTTAGATACATGTTCCAGCAGTGATTTTTTCCCTTCTGATACAAAGAAATGCCAGGAAAGGTACTGCCAAGATTTAATTTGTAAGGTATTTGAATGTACTTTCAGGAAGGCAGTAATGCAGCTTGTTACACAAATAACTGAAAGGGGATTGCTGCATGGATAGATCACTGAACATGTCTACGTGGCGCAAGCCCAGG
This sequence comes from Myoxocephalus aenaeus, assembly GCA_038501785.1. Classification (NCBI taxonomy): domain Eukaryota; kingdom Metazoa; phylum Chordata; class Actinopteri; order Perciformes; family Cottidae; genus Myoxocephalus; species Myoxocephalus aenaeus. The sequence continues at coordinate 3,081,254 of JBAMJR010000100.1, forward strand.
GGTCCAAAAAGTCAGCGGCCACCCACAACATGATGCTCAAAGACAAACCAACCAGAAAGACCAAAATGGCCACAAAGAAACATACAAAACACAGACACAATGCAACTACAAAGAGACACAATGCAACTACAAAGAGACACAATGGATCTACAAAGAGACACAATGCAACTACAATGAGACACAATGGAACTACAAAGAGACACAATGCAACTACAAAGAGATACAATGGAACTACAAAGAGACACAATGCAACTACAAAGAGACACAATGGAACTACAAAGAGACACAATGGAACTACAAAGAGACACAATGGAACTACAAAGAGACACAATGCAACTACAAAGAGACACAATGCAACTACAAAGAGACACAATGGATCTACAAAGAGACACAATGCAACTACAATGAGACACAATGGAACTACAAAGAGACACAATGCAACTACAAAGAGATACAATGGAACTACAAAGAGACACAATGCAACTACAAAGAGACACAATGGAACTACAAAGAGACACAATGGAACTACAAAGAGACACAATGCAACTACAAAGAGACACAATGCAACTACAAAGAGACACAATGCAACTACAAAGAGACACAATGCAACTACAATGAGACACAATGGAACTACAAAGAGACACAATGCAACTACAAAGAGATACAATGCAACTACAAAGAGACACAATGCAACTACAAAGAGATACAATGGAACTACAAAGAGACACAATGCAACTACAAAGAGACTCAATGCAACTACAAAGAGACACAATGCAACTACAAAGAGACTCAATGCAACTACAATGAGACACAATGGAACTACAAAGAGATACAATGCAACTACAAAGAGATACAATGGAACTACAATGAGACACAATGCAACTGTACATGCTCCCTTTTAAATATATATAATAATATATATATATATTTAAAGATATATAAAAAAAAGAAGAGACAAAACAACTACAAAGAGATACAACACAACCACAAAGAGATGAAAAACAACAAAAAATTGTCAAAAAGAAAAGAAAAGACCAAAACAAGCACAATGAGACAAATATTGACCACAAGGTGACAGGAAAACACAGATAGATGCGTAACAACTACATAGAGACACAAAACAACATACAGTCTTGCTCCTGTCTAGGAGTCATTTTGCATGTGTGTGCTCAGGGAACCCTTTCCTCATAATTAGTCGATGCAGCCTGTCTTACAGTCTGTTTTTCAGTATGTTTGAACAGTGCATTGGGGCTGTAGCAGACAGGGTGATGGGTATCTCTTCTTTTACAGTAGATTCACAATGATGCTCTAATGTAGAACAGACCTTTCAGTCTTTATCTTTATGCAGATAAAGATTCTAAAGAAAGGTGCTAATATTAAACTGATGTTCCTATACAAATCACTACTCTACAAAAAGATGCAGGTAAAGTGAAGGCAGCCCAATATCATAGAAATTACATCCATATGGGACGATTTGGCACCCCAGCATTTGCCTCCATGGTCCTGCCGATACAAGACATATTGATGCTTTAATGTGTAAAGTAAGGGTGTCGAGGTCAGGGTGGTAGATAATTAGTAATGAGTTAGTAATAAGTGGAGCTTTGGACTATTCCTCATTTGGCTGGGAACCCTCTGAAGCCGCCTTGTGGACCTTTGGGTGCCCCGGGACACCCAAGACTTGCGGGGGCTGCGGAGAAAGATCTGGGATCGCTGCGTCATTTGGTTTCACGTCTCCTCCACTAATAAAGAGAAACACTATCCCATCCCAAGCAACAGCAGGGGAGCAGAGGGAATAGTTAAAAGCTCTGCTCAGACAGAAAAGCATTCTGGGTGTTTTGAAGCCCCGGTGCTGCAGAATTGAGCAGAAACTTGATGCAAGGCGCCTTCGGTGCCGAAGGCGCCTTGCCGCTGCTCGCCTTCGCACAACTGCAATGCGTCAACATCAGTGGAATATTTTTTTTTAGTTTCTGTGAGTGTTCTCCCTCTCGCCTTCTTCTCCTTCGTTTCCTTATCTCAGTTTAGCTAAGTGTGATTTACAGGCTTGAACACAACACAGTCCATTTCACCAAAACAATCCATTACCATTGAAATCCATCAAAACAATGACAACCTCCCCCACTTTCTCAATCTGATGCCTGAGAGTACAGACGGAACATGCTGTGTGTGTTTTTACTGTGTGTGTAGTCTGCACTGTTTTCAATGTTCAACTACAAAGAGATGTGGATTTGTAGAAGAGATCTGCGTGGGAGTTTGAAGCTTGTTTGGGTTGTGTGATGGGAACAAAGGCGGATCGTGGCGCTCATGTCTCCCTCATGTTCCCCCAACATCGGATTGGGATATTTTGGGAAATTGGGGCAATAAAGCAGGTTTATAGTGACGAAGCAGGGAAGGTATATCGGCTTAAATTGGCCCGAGGGTGGTGGAGGAGCAAGGAGAGAGAGGGGAGTGTTGGTGTCTCAGTCGGCTGAGCCTTGTTCGTTTTCTTATTAAAATGGTGTTAATGTTGAGCATGTTGCACGTCATAACTGCACCAAATTCAACCAGACCACTGCCTTGGAGTCCCAGAAACGCCTCCGCCAAGTGAAAAGTAGATTGGATGAACGGTTCTTGAGCTATGCGAAGGGAAAACACACAGACAGAGATGTCTCTCTTTATAGTTCAAGCTGTTCTCTTCCAGCGTTCGCGGCTCCACCTTTCGACCTGTATTCCTCAGACATCAGATGTAATCCACGTAATCATGAACCGGACCACAAAAGCCCCACAATGCGCCGGTGAGACGGACAAACAATAACCGGACTTTCACTCAGGCGACCGCTGTTCTTTCAACAAAGATTTATTTGTCACGTAACTTCCTGAATGTCACTCCTGTAGATATTTTTAACCCAAACAACGTTCTTTTCCTAAACCTAAAGTTGTTTCCTGTGAACAGAAAACCCAACAATTCCTGATTTCAAAGGCTAAACAAATACTTTTAAATAACAATATAACAGGGAGACTTTTATTGTGAAGAATTTATAGGAAAATGTGTTCATCACCGAATTAACGGAGCTTTGTTTGAGGCTATTCTTCATTACAGCAAGTCTACTAATGCTGCAGGGAGGAAATAACGGGGGGACTTATAATGTGAAGTCTTTATAGGAAACATATATCTGATCGGCCAGGTAAGTGTAGTGCAAGAGATGGACAGGAGAGGAAGATGGAAACTTTGTGTCTGAAGCAGCATCTCACCTTGCTCCTTAGTAAACAAACCCACTGGTCAATATCCACTCCAGGACTGTGTGACTCATTTGTTCGGCTCCGTCCTGAAGGAGTTCACGGGGAACACAGCTTTTTAAAAGATGGATGTGGTCGAGAGTCAGCGCGCTCACCGCTCCGTGCAGATGGTCCAAACGGCCCTGATGAAGTATTGATTTTTAGACCCGTCTGGGTTTATGAAGATAACTTTTAAAGTATTGACAGAATAAATAAACGATCCTCTGGAAACGGCTTGGCTGCCTTTGACTTTGTCTCTGACGACATTTATAATGGTTCCCCGGTAAATGTAAGTCAGCCAAATTGCCTACAGTGAGATTAAGAAGCAATGTGTGAATAATGTTTGTTTTTAACACTTGCTCCTCGTGTATGCTTCTTACTGCTGTGTGTAGATTATACTTCTGTATATTTAATCGATGTCGACCTCTGTTTCATCTTGATGTTATCACAATGTTTTTTTTTTGCTTCTTCAGTAATCCCATCACAATATTTGATTGGCAATTGGCAATTTTCTTTTTCTGATTCGTGCTAATACTAAATTGCCACCATGTTGGCAGACCTGTTGTTTATAGACTAAATTGGCTATTATCTTGACATATTAGCTACACAGCTAGGATCATTATTAATGTATAAGATTTTACCATTACATAATGCTGCATTTGTATTTTCAAACATACCATTTTATGAAGCGTGTAATTCAAAAAAGAATTGTGAATGTAAGTAAATAACTAGGGAAGCTTTATGGCGAAGATTTATTTACCTCCGATTTATTTACCTTACGAAAAATTACCAAACTTTCACGTTTCATTCCTCTCTATATTCTGTGTTAATATACTGGATCTGATTTATGGATTAATACAAAAATATTTTACAAAATTTCCTCTGATAAAAACTTTGACTTTAACCAAATTAAAACAAGTATTTTGAACCTGGCTTCATCCAATGTTTAGATTTAGCATACATTTCCACTCGTTACATGCAAACAATCCTTTTTTTTTTAAATGTCCATCTTAGTTTAGGCAACAAAACTACTTGGTTGGGTTTAGGAAAAGATTGTTAGCTCCGCCTCCTCAAGCTTCTCGACAGTTTAGGGCTGATAAGCGATTTGAAAGATAACTTTTTCCTTTTTTTCCCTCTCTCTCTCAGATGAGAACAAGATATGTTTAAAAAAGTTTCCCTTGTATCTGAAGCCTCAGGATAGAAACAAAAGGACAGATATAAACACAACTACCCCCATACACCCTTTGAAATATGCACTGACAAGCGTTGTTCAAGGGCCTCTTCACTGCTTTCCTGTTTAAAAACACGTCCCTGCACTGTGTCAGGCCGCTCTTCACGCGTTCCCCTCCAGCGGGCTTTCACAAGACACTCAGTGTACGACTGAGCTGATGCAAACACAACAAACAGCTTGTATTTCATGCATTCCATCCAGCAGCATCACAGAGAATTATACAGGGCAAAACATACTGCACATCGTCTGTACAAGTCTCTGTGTGTGTGTGTGTGTGTGTGTGCGCGTGTGTGTGTGTGCATCCAAGTATTTCCGCATGGATATATAAAGTTCAAGCACAAAGTCTTAAAGTGTGTAATGAGTTCTTTGTTTGAGGTTGTGCTAAAAAAAAATGTTTGTACGGGTTATTATCCTCTTTAGGCGGCCTATAAAAGCTGAAGTAGAACCAGTGAACTCGGTGAATATCATCTTAAAGCACAGCATAAAGTACAGGCAGGTAATAAAAAAAGAAAATGCAATAACACCGAGGTAAATGTCCTGAAGCATCAAATCAGTGCGAGAAGGCAACAAAAGCTTTTAGAAGGAAGTACAAAAAGAACCTGCGACAACTCCCCACCCACCAGTACACCAGTACACCAGTACACAGTACAACACACACTACTTATGCACATGAACCTAAAAGGTGTGTTTGAGTCCAAGGAGAACTCTGATGTTAGGCTATCAGAAGTATTTTTAGAATCCGGTTCTGCACCACCAGACTCAGGGACCACAGACCAGAAGACTTTTAAACTCTCTTAGCTCCATAAACTGTTTACGCCTCCCCTTTTATCTATGTTTGTGTATTCTACTTATAATTCAACTTCTGCTAATTGTTTACTTTGATTATTTTATTGCGCTTTAATTCTTGTTATTTGCATCTTTTCGAATAAACATATGTTATTGTTGAAGGGAGCCTTAGAGAGAACATGTTCAGTGTCAATGACTTGTGATTGTCTTGCATATGATAATAAAGAGCGTGCGCATTAAACCAGGCGGATGTGAACGACGGCACAGCATTACATTACCGTCGAGCATCCGTCACGTGCGCATCACGTGCGCGACACTGAGCACTGCATGGAGGGAAGTACATTGTAAGAAGCCTTTTGTCTCTCCAGAGGAAACTGTGTGGGATCTGAGAAAATGCCTCCGACAACAAGTCTGAAAATGAAACAAACAAAGAAACAAAAAAAACCTGGAGGTGCAGAGTTAGAAAGAAATTAACATAAGAGTAAAAAAATATATATGTTTCTTCACCTTTCAAATGAATGAGTGATCGCCATCTTGGATCACGTCTAGTTCTCTTAACATAGACGTGCTAGATAACTGGAGACAGAAAGTTTGGTCAAAAGGAGAGCAAAGAAAGAAACTTCAGTGTGTGTGACACGTCTGCAAATCAGTCTAATGAGAGGGTGCCGTGTGTGTGTGTGTGTGTGTGTGAGACATGAAGTCCATACTGTGTATCTGGGTCGACCGGCAGTGGGTAATTAAAGTGCACATTTAGCTGCGGTGCTTCCTATGTCCTTAAAGGTGTCAGCTGTAGGAGCCGTTCTCTTCATGTGTGATGGACGCTGTAATTACAGCAGACTGTGAAGAGAGCTGTCCACTAAAATTAGAAATAACTTTTAGTTTGGCCCCATTACCCTTCTTTTTTTTTTTTTGTTGCAGGATCTGCATCTCTCTGCCAACAGATGCCATTTCAAAACTTTTTCTTTTTTTCTTTAAGATCAGCAGGTTTTGCTCGAGACATCTTTTCAGACGTCAGTCCCAAGGAGCTTGAGATAACTTCTGCAAAGGTTCAGGGACAAATTGCCTCCGGGCGCAGCTTTGCAGCTTTGCAGCTTTGCAGCTTTGCAGATGCCAGACGTATGACCTGCCTCGGAATCTGCCACTTTAATTTCACTACATCAAAAGGATGAATCTAGGCTCTCTGAATAATGCATCGCGCCGTGGGAGGCAGGATACAACCGGCTTTTTTGGGGGAACCTGCAGAGAGTGAGAGAAACCCAGCGACGGAGCGAGAGACTGGCAGAAAGAGCGAGTTGGGAATTCCTCGGCTTAATTGCATTGTGTTTGAAATCCCTCAGAACTGTATCTGAAATTATGAATGGAAAACTTTTTTTTTCTGCTACCGAGTCTGAAATTAGATCTTTTTCTGCTGACAGAAAAAATTTCCCCAGCAGGTAAGGGGAGTTTTTTTTTATTGCCAACTAATGGTGACAAAGTGTTCCAAGGATTTGTTCAGTTTCAGAGCGGGAGAAATGGAACATGTGTTATTTTAGCAGAGGATAATGGAAAAAGATGAGTGAGAGGAGTTATCAAGAATTGTTTGCATTCAATGAAACTTTTCATTTTGATGATAACAATAAACAGAAGTGCACTCATCTTCGTGTCAGCTGCCACTCGATGTGTACATCCTGCCCGATCGCTACTGCACACGTGCAAACTACACACCTGTGTTTAAACTGTAGAAATACCATTTTAAAGTGATCTATTGATATGGATTAAACACTCATGCAGCCTATTTTTTTCCTGTTAAACTGCTACAAATTAGCAGGAAATGAGCAGGAGGTGAGCTAGTTAGCGTTAGCTGTGAGCAGCAGTCCGGCTCTGCTAAATAATGGCGCTAACAGCTGTTAACGGAGGTTGCATTGAGTTGTATTATAATGTGTTCAAGCTCTAATCAGAAAATAATAGTGTTGGACAAAGGTGAATTCTAACTTTTTTTATGATGGATTCAAATGCAATCTTGTAAAAATTTACGTTTTGATGATGAAATTGAATAAATACAGTTGATGTTGCTTGAAGGAGATGTTTTCACAGCAATATAAAATAGATATTAGAGAGGAAATGATGACCTGCTCCAACTTCTAATGCACATGTTTCTCTTTTACTCAAATATTTAAATATAAATACAACAATGTGTTTCTTGAATTGTGTGTTTGTATGCAAATAACCACTGTAAATGACAATACATTAAGTGGATGACACTGACTGACGTTGGGACAGATTCAAGTATTGTTTGTGAGGAAAAGAGAGTGAGGAAAAATGTATTGTGTACTTTTGCATATATAAATATATTGTTTCAGTGTTTTAAGGCGCCAGTATGGGATCGGTACTTAGTATCGAAAACATAGTATTAGAACATATTTCACTACATATACTGTAGGTTTACTTTGCTACATATATGTTTACTTTGCTACATATATGTTTACTTTGCTACATATATGTTTACTTTGCTACATATAGGTTTACTTTGCTACATATATGTTTACTTTGCTACATATATGTTTACTTTGCTACATATAGGTTTACTTTGCTACATATAGGTTTACTTTGGTACATATAGGTTTACTTTGCTACATATAGGTTTACTTTGGTACATATATGTTTACATTGCTACATATATGTTTACTTTGCTACATATAGGTTTACTTTGGTACATATATGTTTACTTTGGTACATATAGGTTTACTTTGCTACATATAGGTTTACTTTGCTATAGGTTTACTTTGGTACATATAGGTTTACTTTGGTACATATATGTTTACTTTGCTACATATAGGTTTACTTTGCTACATATAGGTTTACTTTGCTACATATATGTTTACATTGCTACATATAGGTTTACAATGCTACATATATGTTTACTTTGCTACATATATGTTTACTTTGCTACATATAGGTTTACTTTGCTACATATAGGTTTACTTTGGTACATATAGGTTTACTTTGCTACATATAGGTTTACTTTGCTACATATAGGTTTACTTTGGTACATATATGTTTACTTTGCTACATATAGGTTTACTTTGCTACATATAGGTTTACTTTGGTACATATAGGTTTACTTTGCTACATATAGGTTTACTTTGGTACATATATGTTTACATTGCTACATATATGTTTACTTTGCTACATATAGGTTTACTTTGGTACATATATGTTTACTTTGGTACATATAGGTTTACTTTGCTACATATAGGTTTACTTTGCTATAGGTTTACTTTGGTACATATAGGTTTACTTTGGTACATATATGTTTACTTTGCTACATATAGGTTTACTTTGCTACATATAGGTTTACTTTGCTACATATATGTTTACATTGCTACATATAGGTTTACAATGCTACATATAGGTTTACTTTGGTACATATATGTTTACTTTGCTACATATAGGTTTACTTTGGTACATATATGTTTACTTTGGTACATATAGGTTTACTTTGCTACATATAGGTTTACTTTGCTATAGGTTTACTTTGGTACATATAGGTTTACTTTGCTACATATATGTTTACATTGCTACATATAGGTTTACAATGCTACATATAGGTTTACTTTGGTACATATAGGTTTACTTTGGTACATATATGTTTACATTGCAACATATAGGTTTACTTTGCACTAGTAGTGATGCAATTGTACAAAGACTGAAGAGCTGACTTCTCATGTAGTTCAGCAAATTATCTGCCATTTAATCTTTATTAGAAAGCTGACAGTAGAAAGTATAACAGGAAACATGGGAGCAATCAAACATCCCAGGAATATTGTAATTACATCTTATGGATCACCGGCCGACAACGACACCCCCGTGACCACGCAGTTCACACTCAGTTAAAATATGACTGTTATTTCTCACCCTTAATATTCCTGTATGTCTTATTGAATCTGTCTTTTTTTCAGCAGGTGTTGAAGCCTGAACGAACCCGAGGCTCCTGGGAAGAAGTTTGTTTGGAGTGCTTTTCACGATGACTTTGTTCCTGCAAGAAGAGATTAATAAAGAAACAGTGTTTGGGTTGAACTCTCCCTGTTGACCATCTGTCTGTCCCCGAACCTGCCGTTTGGTTTTCCAATATAAAAGCAGAGCAAATGTAAATGTTCCCCTCCTACAAACAAAGCTTCTGTATACAGCGCTGGCTTTGATTCACAGAGAGAGCAGAGAAACAACGGTGAGGTTTATCCTCACAGTGAATGCAAACCTCGCTGTATTGATGTGTGAATTTGCCACATTCATTTTAACCTTATTAGTTGGTGCATGTTTCTGCTCATCTGACCCTCCCTCCAATTTTGAATCCACTTCTTGTGGAGGAGGAGAAGTCACGGCGTCGTATCACAAATCATTGGAGAACAACACATCTGGTCTGCACCTGCCGAAAATGGCTCAATAGCTGGCGGACGATCATCCAACGCGAGGATTGATTTGTTCACTGAGGCGTCTGCAGCAGGGCTTTGGATCGGAGTCTGGTTGGAGTTGAGAGATGGAAGCGAAGCTATCCCCAAAAAATCAGGACTCTGGTGGGACGAGAGGACTCTGTGTACGTCAATGACTGCGTTCACATGCAGCAAATGTTCTGGTGTTTTTGGCCCTTATTACAAAAAAGACAATATTCCTAATAAGCTGTTTTACATGGCTTATGAAAATAAATGACATCAGGACAGCAGAAAGTCTCTACATCTTCCACCGTGATCTAAAAACACATCTTTTCCGACTATACCTTGAATAAAGAAAGTAGCACCTTAAATAGCACTTATAGCACTTTGTAGTTTAACTTTCTTGAAGAAATTGTACTTTCTTGATTCTTGTTGTCCTGAGTTTGTACTCATGGTTGAATGCACTTATTGTAAGTTGCTTTGGATAAAAGTTTCAGCTAAATTAAATGTAATGTAATGTAATATTCCGCTAACGTTTACATGAAGCCATGCTTTTTCAGATTGACGTAAAACGACCCCATGTCTCATCCTCAGTGAATCCCACGTCTTTCTTAAAGGGGCGGCGGCCTGAATGAAGCCTTTCAGACAGAGCGTGAATACAGGTATTCAGTGTTTGTTTTTTTTACATTAAAGCATAAACATGTTCTCGTAGAAACCCAAAAGTATGAACCTGAAAATGAGCACGATATGTCCTCTTTACTGAAACACAGTTTTCCAGCGCTGTAGTTTTTCTCTCCCTGCTTGATTTCCTGGCTTACTGAGCAGCTCCACTGGAAGTACGTGACTAAAGTGCAGCTTAATCAAGGCAATCATTGGAAAGGTCAGTATAACGAGTAGGAGTGAAGATCATATGTTAGCCTTTATCCCTCACTGTGGGACGTCGTGCTGAGCAGGGAGCACCTGCCGCCTCCTGTCAAAACATTAGCTCACGGTAATTACCCTAAAGTGATCTCCTTGTTCTACCACTTCGACTGAGAGCAGAAAGTAGGAAAGATCTCCTGCAGATGACTTGTTAACATAGGACGCAAGCAATGTATGATATAATTGTCAAGCTCCGGAGTGGTCTCATTTCAATTGTAGTATAGATTTTAACTGGACTACATACAAGTATCATAATTGTACAGTAAAATAAATGGATGAAAAGGTGGGGATATTGGTAATTTGTGACCATATTAGGACTGAGGAGGAGTGACGTAGAGACGCCGTATACGGCTCTGGTAGCGGTAGCGACCGGTCAATCACCTTGTAGCCCCGCCCTAAAGCATCCTCTGCTTTATGGTCTGTTTGACTCTAAATTACCATAATTTACTAAATGAACATCATGCTGTATTGAAGAAGACTTGAAACTATGATTGAGACATTTTCTATAGACTTCTATACAACCAGAGGAGTCACTCCCTGGTGGTCAGTAGACATAATGCAGCTTTAACACATGAAGCATATACTTCTATACAACCAGAGGAGTCACCACCTGGTGGTCAGTAGAGAGAATGCAGCTTTAACACATGAACCATATACTTCTATACAACCAGAGGAGTCGCCCCTGGTGGCCAGGAGAGAGAATGCAGCGTTAACACATGAACCATATACTTCTATACAACCAGAGGAGTCGCCCCCTGGTGGTCAGGAGAGAGAATGCAGCGTTAACACATGAACCATATACTTCTATACAACCAGAGGAGTCGCCCACTGGTGGTCAGGAGAGAGAATGCAGCTTTAACACATGAAGCATATACTTCTATACAACCAGAGGAGTCTCCACCTGGTGGTCAGGAGAGAGAATGCAGCTTTAACACATGAACCATATACTTCTATACAACCAGAGAAGTCTCCACCTGGTGGCCATTACTTGACACCCACACATTGAATCCATCATCATCTTATTATTTTGCTTCCCAGTGGAGCGTTTTCAATGGGCACTGGGTCCCTTTATGGCACCAGTTTTGACTTAGGCAGGTGCCTCATTTATTGATTTACTTATTCCTGAATATCTTACTATATGCTTTCCTTTCACTTTAACAGGTGCTCCAGATGATGAATTGACAAATCCACCGCCACATTATTGCCACTACACTGTCAGTAACCGAAGTACTTTGACGCCCTGCTTGATTTCTGACTCCGGAGTGAACCGCCGTTGCAACAGATTGCGTTTTTTATGCTCCCATGAATCATGAGATGTCTGTTGGCTGCAGTCACTTTCATCAGCCTCTCTCTCTCTCTCTCTCTCTCTCTCTCTCTCACCGTCAGCGTGAGAAGGCTTTTCAAAATGAAACATCCTCCACTGAGAGGACACAAACACCTTGTATTGTAATTCTATAGCATGATCACTGGACTATAGAAAGTCAAAGATTAAAGGCCAAAGCATGACTGCGTTAAATTAGCCGCCAGCATAATTAGTTGGCTGGGTTTTACGTCGTGGTTTGTTTCCCATAATTTAGCTTGAATTGTTTTTTTTGTTAATTAATTTTTAATGACTCTTTTTCCAATGTAGCGTATGAGTCACCGCGATACATCGGAGGACGTGCCCACTCAGCCAGAGGTCTCTCTCTGAAATGAATGATATTTAATTTTTTCCACTGTTAGTCATATTATATTATTATATTCCTAAATATCCCCATTTTGTCTCCTGTCTAGTCCTTTGCAGATCTCCTCACTTTGTGTCCTATCCTCCCATCTTATTCACTCCTTCCTCTCCTTCACTTGTTTTTCTCACCTCGTTTCCTATCTTGCGCTTTTTTATGGGTTCTTTCGTCCCCTCATCTTATCTCCTCCTCCTCCTTTTAAACTCTTCTCCTCCTCTCATTTTCTCCTCTCTGCAGACTCACAGGAGTCCTGTGGATACCAAAAGGTCAGTAAATGTGGGACTATTATATGCAGACACACACACCAGGCTCCGAAACACCACAACATTATGGCAAGGACACACACACAGTCGTGTTTTCATGACTTTTGAGGACATTTCTCGTACTTACCTTAATGTCCTTTACACTTGCTCAAACCAAAACTGCTGCCAGTCTAATCCTAACCCTTAACCCTCAAATTGTTATGATTTGTGTTTTGGGTATGCGTCCCCATTTTGTCCCCCACAAAAAAGCGAGTCCCCACAATGTGACTGTGTAATCACAATGTCCCCACAGGACTGGTAAAACATGCCTCCCCACACATGGACACACAAACGCATCGCCAGTCCTGCAGCTCAGTGTGTGGCACTAACAAGAAACCAGCGTGTTGAAGGCTGACATGCTTTGGAAAGAATAAAAACTCCACAGGTGTCCTGCGCTGTCACACACCAACACACACACACACACACACACACACACGGCAGGCCCACGGTGTCTCATATAATGTGATCCATAGACTGTGACATTTAATTCACACTTCATGCAGTTTGAGGCAACGCAGAGAGAAATTGAGAGTAATTGGTCCATCTATGGATGAAAATACATGACATTTATTTGAGATGACTATCGCAGTCTATGTGTCACCTTTTATGCACATATACAATAGCAAGTATCCTACTTGAGTTTCTTTTTTTAGATATTCAAATTTCCCCCGATTCATTGAAGTGGAACTTTCTCTTTTCTTTGATTTTCGTGCCTCCTCGTCTCCTCCGGCTTGTCGAGGAGACGATCGCAGCGCTCCATCTTGAGGAACGTCCCAGTCCCTAAAATGCATCTAAAGGATCGAGGAGGTCGAATGAAAGAGACGTTGCACACAGCTGGAGTGATCTCAAACGACAGCAGGACATCTGTTCCTTATTGTACTCGGAAGTTGTAGTTATTTAAGATGCTCAAACTGAGTGTAAAGCTCTGCTCTAACAACATTCCTTCAATATATTTCACCTTTATATTGCTTAAGTTTTAGTATTAAATGTAAACTAGGGTCCGACCGAGCCTCAGTGTGTGACGAGAACCTGTTGAGAGATCTCACTAAGATGTAAGAAATGAAACAAATACAATTAGGAATCACGGCCTCTCGGTAAAATGGCTTTTTAAATGATTGTGTGGTTCTCTTTGCAATTGATTTGTATACAAAATGACTGGAATTGGTATAAGGAACCTTGGCTGTGAAGGCAATAGCCTGAATTTAAAGTGGAGCACGTACTGTACCTCCTGTTAACCGCAGCCCACCCCTGTCAGGCTTCCTGACAGCCCATCACTGGATCATGTTGCGTAGCATACGGTGGAGGTTCAAAATTCCACTTGACGAAACGTCTGTTTTAATTCCAACTGAAGGATAAAAGCTATAAATCAATTTCCAATCCGGCTCCGAAGAAGACTGCTTATTTTTCTTGCTTTTTTTAACCAGCAATTTGTGTGGCCTTTTATTAACAAAAAAACAAAAAAACAAAAAAAACAAAAAAAACAAAAAAAACAAAAAAAACAAAAAAAAGTCATTGGTGTCTTTGTCAAAAGCTTGTTATTTGTTTAGGCTTCTGGGAAATTTACATTTTCAAACAGACTGGCTTCTTGAAATACTCTTGGAGAGAGAAGTAGGGCGCGGTGGCTGTATGTAGATTGAGATTTGAGGTCATTCAATTCCTGCATGCAGTTAAACAACATTTATCTCAAAATGTGTTGCTATTTAGTCATGAAATAGCTGCATATTTCGTGACCACTGCACGTCACCTTCATTTTCGTTGAGTAGCACGATGCACTGAGTTAGTTTCCCTGGCTAAATAACGGTTGAGCCTGTGTGTGTTTGTGTGTGAGGTGCGAATACTGTGTTGTCTTCTATCGATGAGATTCTCTTTTTTTCAGTTCCCATTAAACATCCCTCTGCACAGAGTCTGTTTCTTCTCCTGCACTCTGACGTGAAGCCGATCCTCCTGAGGATCAAACATCTGTGCTCCAGTCTGCCTCCAAGGCGCATCACATCCTAGACCTCAAACTCATTTTGCATCCCCGTGCTCAAGTTATGACCTGTAAGCAGACACACACACACACACACACACACACACTCAATCAGGAGATAGCTCAGGAGTAACAAAATATATTATTTTGGTTATAACAACTGTTATAGCTAATTGTTTTCAGAGTACAAGCTCTTAAACATCCACTGTATTCTACCTGACCAGCACATGAATGCTTTCAGAACTACAAAGATGGTTGATGCCCCATTTTGTGAAGCGGCTGCTTGTATTTACGGTTCTTTTTGTCCTCTTGTTGTTCTGTTAAAAGAAAAGACATGTATGAGTAAATAGAACTATTAATTCTCAGTCATTGGGTTCATTGAATTTGGATGAATACCCTCATATTTCTGCATTTCTGCTCACACTCAAGAGTCTTTCTACAGCCGAGCCGGTTGAGAATATGCATGAGCGAGATTTCCTCTGGTATTACAAATATTTACAATTTTCATATAAAAATTTGCAAATGATCTATTATCTAATGCAATTTTTTTGGTGAATTCAAGAGAAACCTACAGTTGCAAAAAGTCAAAGTAGTAAAATTAAAACACCTACATGTGTATTTTAGAGGTTTTCTTTCCACTAATCTGAAAGAAAACATGTTATGAAAATAAAATAACACAAAATTGCCGAATTGATCGGGGCATGGTTAACAATGTTTTGGTCTCGGGCGTCTCGCCTTAATCATACGACTCCTGCAGACTTTCAAAATGAGTGTGTTGTTAAATGTATTTTGCACCAAACAGCAGATAGCAGAGACTCTGGTGAACAAAGTGGAGCATTTCAAAACCATAAATTGATGGATGCTGCTGTAAAAATGAGAACTTCAGATCTTTTGAAGCGTGAAACTTAGAAACAAACGGCCAGTTTGTCAGCTCTGTATCCAGTATATAGCATATACTATATTGTATACTCGTATACACTAGTCTGCACAGTCTCAGACTTGGCTGGAAAAGAGAAGTAGCCCGGCAGCCTCGAGGCGCTGTACCCCAGCGGGCGCCGTGGTTTCAAACTAGCTGCCGCCGCACAGCGTGTTCGTCTACTGAACTATTTGGAGCAACCCGCTGTCCGAGGTCCTGCTGGAGAAACCGTCTTTGAAGGAAGCCTTGTTGTCACGAAGCCACAATAGCCGCCCCACGGGGCCTCCGTGCCTCGGTGGACACGTTATGCTGCAGCCCGTGTGCGATGGACACTTTGCCGTTGGCGTGATGGGAGGAAGTACCGTAGCTTTCGGCGGCTGCCAACAGGGATCCGCTCTCAAAGTCTTGTTTACTTCAAAGCCCCTTCTGCAGAAAGTCGGCTCAAATTCGGAAGGCTCTAACAAGCTTTAAAACGTATCCAGGAAACTTTCATGTCAGCGCTCATCATCTCAGCCACGTATATATACTAGTCGCCCACTAATGAGACTTTAGCCGCCACGCCGCGTTCCCGGCCAACAGAAGGAAAGAATAGATGAGAGGATGAGAGAAAAAGACTATTTCTGTTTGTGGGTTATGTCTGGGATTGGGTTGGGTCAGACCATGAGGTTAAAAGCAAGCAGTCTAAAGTTGTGCAGTTTATTTGTGGACTTTCCCGTTTCATTTAACATTTCTAACACTGGCCTGACACTCTACTCTCCTACTGTTGATGCTAATGGAGGGTCTGGGCTTCCAAGTGGCCAAAACAGACCAAAGTGAGTAAAATAAAAAAAAGTCCCACAGTGGGGAAATTGCAGGATTACAGCAGCAGTGCACACAAGAGACACATAGTAAAATAAAAAACAAGTAATGTAAATAAACAGTAAAAACAGTAAAGAAGAGAAGAATCCACAATAACAATATTATATAAACATATAAACATATAAATTATTTAAAATGTATTTATATTGCACCAGTTAAAGTGTTACAAGTATGCATGATTTCCTGTGCTTGTCTGCTTGCATGCATGCAGACTTATACACTCAGTTGTGTTTCTATTGGGTGCACTTAGCCGAAAATAATATTCCTAAATGTTGTAAGAGGTGTTGCAGCTGCTGCAGTTTGTGGCACTGTTGAATTGTATTACATTATACAGAAGGTGTTTCCCTTATTTAGCCTATTCTCATTGAGAGAAATGGGTTGTAAAAAATAATATAAACACCTGTCAGTGTTTCACACACTTGAATAACAGGGACTGTGCCATTGACTTATACTAATACTGCTGTCAGTAAGACTGAAATACCCAGACAAACGTCAAAATATTGGGTTTGGTTTTGCCCTTAAAGACTTTTTGAACTGGAACAAATTGTTGCCAATGAACACAATCTGGGCAACATTAGATTTCCTCCCAAAACGTGTTAACCAACGCAAATTAGTTTTATATGAATGTCATCTGTATGTGAACATATTCATGGATTGCATGCATGTCGATCTGCAATGGGTTTGTGTTGGTGTGTGTATATCCTTTCATTCATGACGGTGTGGGGACCACAATTCTTTCCTACATTGTGGGGACCTTCGATCTGATGACTAAAGGATGGTCCCCAAAGGCTAAGCATTTATTTTAGAGGTATCTTCAAATTCATCTTAGGTGAAAGTTCAATCATATTTAAATAAATGTAGACTGCATTAGTGTTACCACTAAACTGGCAACTGGGTGTATTTGTGCCTTTGACCTTCAATCTGTAGACCAAATAGTAGTTTTCAAATAATTTATTTCAGGGTTAAGGATTTCTAGTTTATCTTAAAATTAGGTTTAGTTTAAGGTTTGTGATTATACATGTACTTGTGCTAGTACAAATTAGAGTGAGCCTCCTGAAAATGAATTTCAAGTGAATACAGTGTTGTCACAAGTAACACACACACACACACACACACACACACACACACACACACACACACACACTGTCAGTATGTCACAACAGCTCTGTCTCTTCCCAGTTTAACTTTGCCAGCTTGAATCCACTCCGTGCTCAGAGACTCACATGTCACGAAGACACCAACATCATCTCCCTTGCTGTTTGAGAATCTCTGTGCCCATAGAGAGTTGAGAGCAGCCAACGTATGGACTGACATGTTCCAGCACTGCCACAAGCTTTTTATGGGAGGAGAGGTCACAGCAGCGTGAGCTCCCATCTTGTGTCAAAGAGCGCACACACTTCCGCCGGCCGCCGTGGCATTTCTCAGTGTCACCGCATGTCAGCTACCGCGGCGTCAAGTGTGGGGGAACAAATGTCAGGTTTTTCTAAGTCTGGGAATGGTGATTCATCTCCAATAACATGTTGCCTCACATTCACACAGGGGACCGTCGAGGGTTTAAATGCAGTCACTGGAACAACTGGAGGCTTTGTGGGTTGATTTTTATGGTTTTTAATTCAGGATTTGAACCCTTAAAGAAAGTGTATTTGTGGGGATCTATTGGCAGAAATGGAATATAATATTATGAAGTATGTTTTCATTAGAGTATAAATACCAGAAAATAAGAATTTTCAAGTCATTACCTTTAGAATGAGACGTTTCTATCTACACAGGGAGTGTGCCCTTAGACTTTGGCACCCCCCCAGGGATAATATTTAAAAAAAAGTACACTGGCAGGCTGTGTTAGTGCCAAACTGCAATGAACCTGCATTCTCTCTAATGTCCTTCAGGGGGCGACTCCTCTGGTTGTACAGAAGTCTATGCTTCATGTGTTAAAGCTGCATTCTTGCTCCTGACCACCAGGGGACGACTCATCTGGTTGTATGGAAGTATATGCTTCATGTGTTAAAGCTGCATTCTCTATCCTGACCACCATGGGGCGACTCATCTGGTTGTATAGAAGTATATGCTTCATGTGTTAAAGCTGCGTTAAAGGTCCATTTAGAGTCAAACAGACCATAAAGCAGGGGATGATTTAGGAGTGAACAAAAACCAAGATGGGGAGAGTCAAAAATATCGACCTCAAGGCTTCAAATCCGTAGACCTCAAACCAATGTGTGATGTCAGCGTGACGACATCCTCTTTGTGTATACAATGTTTTGACTGCAACGACACAAACATAGTTGGACTAAAAGCAGCACATTGAATGCACCGACTATTCCTTGAATTATTTCATTTTGTGCTCTGAGAATAATGTGAGATAATATTACACAAAATGGCCTTACAATTAGGCTTAGCTTTGGTTAAAGAAAATTAACATTTAAGAAAGAAAGAAAACTCCCACCACCTCTCTCCACCCGCCTCCCTTCTCGTCCATGTAGTCCAGGGCCTGTCGCACATTTCAGGTAAATGTCTTTGACATCAGGGTGCATGGGCTCTCCTTACCTCTCTTATTACCGTAATAACCTCTATTATTATCAAATCACACCTCTCTGCGATTCCAGTTATGACACGAGACACCTTGTTCACCATTTAACGCAGGACACACGGTATGCTTTTCTCAGTTTTCATAGATACTTTCCTGCTCACATAATGACTCAGCGATTGTCTGCTGTATAAAAGACTTCACTAATGACGAGGAAATGACATGAAATGAATGACACAGCGTGTCACAAATGGCTCATTCCTCTTATTGGTACAACAGCCTGTGATTTCAGTAACCGCCTGTAATTTCTCCCGCGTAGCGAGCTGGGGTCGAGAGAACAGGCAGGACCTGCGATTGGCCTATTTATAGGGAGAATGTGTGTGTGTGTGTGTTTGTGTGTGTTTGTAATGAGAGTCAGTCAGTCAGCAGCCTGAGTCATTTCAGCTGGGCGGGATCGCTCTCTGCCGCCATTAGTGTGAATGTCAACGCTGAGGTAAAGGCCCTGAATTATTTAAACTTCCACTATAGAACCATTGTGTTTGCATTCACACCATCGCTGTAGAGTTTCACAGACAGTGTAGCCGACAGCAAAACCTCCTTTTGTGCTCTCTCTCTCTCTCTCTCTCTCTCTCTCTCTCTCTCTCTCTCTCTCTCTCTCTCTTTGTGTTGTGTGCAGCTCCATTGGCGATATTGTCGATATTGGCTTTCAGGCCTCGGTGGAAACACGCCATTCATTTCAGTGAGCGGTCGCACATCTCGTCACTAATTAGATGTCTCGGAGAGATGAGAGCGATGCAGTCGGCTGTTGCTGCCGTGACTTGTTCTTCGGCCAACACGGGCAGCAGAAGCAAGACACAATGTTTGGCTGTGAATCTAATTTTCCGTCAGCATTTCTGTTCTGTTTCCTTAATGTTTGCGTCTGTATATGTTTGTCTCTCTCGCGCGTGAAGCCCTTGAGAAGTTGAGAGAATGCACTCAAAGCCAAGATAAATAATGGTGATCTTTCAGCCTGGTTTAGTGACCCCACATGAAGTCAACGTTGACGTTTCTCAATAATAAATCCATGAAATAGATTTAATGAAATTGAACATTCCTCGCAAAACAAAACAAAATCATTTTTTTATGATTTAGTAGATTTAATTGATTCTTCTCTGACATCCTGTTTCATCAGACACTGACGACAAAAGAAACCAGATCTGCCCTCGGCACAATCTCTCAGCCAACGCATTGAAATAACACCGGTCGATAATGAAGAAATAAAACCTCAGAGGGAGAAGCCAATATCCTCTTTGGGTCGGTCAGTAATTAATTCAGTTCTGCCTTCAGGCAATGTGTGTGAACCTGGAGCACTGCTTAAAGTCAGCGGTATCGGAGAAGATGTTCTCTGGTGTTGCCCTTTGTGCAGCTTTTGGGTGCTTTTTAGATGGGAGCCATTAAAAAAAAGCAAATGTCGAAAAGCTTGTCACAGAAAGTACGGCGTTGCCAGGGAATTTAAAGGGCAGCTCCAATAGGTTGCACAAAACCCCTTCAGCGTTGTTGCTTTTTCCCTCTGAAAAACCCCCTCACTTGTTTTTTAAAAGTAGGCCACCTGGAGAATGGATCGACACCAGGCGGCAACCTCTGCTGAGTCTTGCATTCTCTCTACCGTCCACCAGGAGACAACTCTTCTGATTGTATAGAAGTATATGCTTCATGTGTTAAAGCTGCATTCTCTCTACTGTCCACCAGGGGGGGGGGGGGGGGGGGGGGTCTCCTCTGGTTGTATAGAAGTGTATGCTTCATGTGTTAAAACTGCATTCTCTCTACTGTCCACCAGGAGACAACTCTTCTGGTTGTATAGAAGTATGTGCTTCATGTATTAAAGCTGCATTCTCTCTACTGTCCACCAGGGGGGGGTCTCCTCTGGTTGTATAGAAGTATATGCTTCATGTGTTACAGCTGCATTATCTCTCCTGACCACCAAGGGGCGACTCCTCTGGTTGTATAGAAGTCTATGCTTCATGTGTTAAAGCTGCAATATCTCTACAGACCACCAGGAGGCGACTCTTCTGGTTGTATAGAAGTCTATATAAGTGACTCTACTTCTCTCTTGATGTATTCCCTCAGTAAACATTGTAAACATGAGTTCATGTCTCAATCTCTAGTTTCAAGTCTTCTTCAATACAGCATGATTTAGTCGTACCATTTTTCAAAACGAATGCACTCTATTAAGAAGGATGTGTGAAGTTTAGAGTTTGGGGAAGTACAGGCTTCAATAAATGCTGATAATAAATAGTAATGCTGATAACGAGCTAATGAATGTAATTAATGGTCCTAACATTTATTTTGTCATAATTTACTGTCAGAGGGTAGAGTGAGAGTCAGATGGTCTCCAGCTAATTCAATAAGTAACTAAATGAAACGTACATACATATATATATATATATATATATATATATATATATATATATATAGATATATATATATATATATCTATATATATATATATATATAGATATATATATATATATATAGATATATATATATATATATATCTATATATATATATATATATATAGAGATATATAGAGATATATATATATATATACATACATTATATTCATATTTAAACATAATTTCTAATACATCCAGATATATTGCAGTTACAGATCATGGAAGACTGAACTATTGCCCTCAGAGGTCTGCGTTCTCCGAAGGCCCTTCTAGTTCTTTTTGTGTCTGGTTTTTTCAAGTTAATTTGCACATGAAAGGAGTAAAAGCAAAATGAAATGAAAAGGAAAAAGATATGGCAGACAAAGACACTCCAGGAAGAAAAGTTACGATGTGTTTTAAACGAACATGCAGAGTGACCCGTCTCATTTCAAGCTGTCATTTGTTTGATTAAAAAAAAAACTCAAAAATAGTTTTCCTTTGTTTTATGGAAAAGTAGACTCGACACCAGAAGAGGAACTCCAGTCAGGTAACTCGAACGAAGAGAACAAATAGCGCCGATCCTCGACACAATATAAAAATAATAACAGTAGTTTTCGAGTCATATTGCAAAGAGCAAATCCCAAATCCTCTCGAGTGGCCTTGGGGCTAAAAGTACACACTAATGGCACCTGACCGCATCCCCGGCTCACTGATGGAGGGAGATTGGACTGACAACACTGATAACGTTGATCCCTCCGTCTTCCTCTCGCTCTCAGACGTCACTCTGCAGCACCTCGACGTGAAGGTCACAGCTCCATCCGTCTCAATGGAGCGCGGCTGTCGTTGCACATGATGAAGTGAGGTCTTCGTCACCGAGGCGAGAAGCCAACCTCTTCATCCACAGAGGCTGATGACTTCCAAAACGTCCTCTGTGATTTGAACAGTCTCGCTGCAGCTGAAGAGGCTTTATTGACCGCATTTCGTTTTAGGTATATGTCTCGATTTGATTAAATACATTTTTTGGGGGTGGCGGGCTTTTGAAGCTGGCTAAAATGAAAAAACAAGCAATATATTAACATTGTTAAACCTCTTGTATGAAAGTGCTTTTGATGATCTGAAATACTGCTGGTTTTGTCTGTCAGTGAGTGAACATACAAGCCAGGTTGACACCAAAAGCGTTGCGGAAATTCACAACGCTTTTGGTGTGAACGCAGCATTAAAGACCGTTGGGTGGAAAGCGACACACATCTCACTCACAGATCGACAGATCATTTCTAAGATCTCCTCCTGAACAGATTTCACGATCAGTCGATGGATTTATTAGTAGATTAGCTTTTGAAATCAGGCTGAAATCTCGTGTCTGTTGTCATAAGATCTTGTGGTTGGTTGATTTAGGTTCACACCACAAACGACAGAGACCCGTCTTTCCAAGCGGTTCTGTTGTCGGTCTGCAACCACGACCGACAACGTTCTCATCAGCACAAACAAACCCGACTATCTACTCCAAAAAACACGCTCTCTGGGGTTGAAGAGGAACAAACAGGTTAGTCGTGAAAATCACATCTATTCCAAACTGATCTTGTGATATAAGAATCATTCAACCTTATTGTACATTTTATTATTTAGTAAGAAACGCCACAATGATGCTCCATGTAAATAATGAACATGTTGTCGTTCATTTCAGCATGTGGATTATTTTAAATGGGTCATGATTTTGGTAAAACACTGGAGAATCTTTTTGGCCGAATGCCATTTAGTCCCATTATATTCCAGAAAAGACAGACATCTCTACGGAGTGTCTCCTAAATTAGACACACCAAAAACAATCTAGATTGATGAATAGCACTACGGGGTGAGAGGGAAAACGTGTATTTGGGATTTGGGGTGAACTGTCCCTTTTTAACACGATGACTTCTGAAGTCTTTCCCCGTCGAGCAAAGTCAGCAGCAAACCGACAGTAAGTGTGTATGAATGTGTGAGTGTGTCGAACAGAGTGACAGAGAGACGCCTCGGGGCACTCGCTGGGTTTAGAGCAGCACCCCCTCCCCCTCCCCCGACGTCTGCTGGGTGTCTCTGGGCAAATCCACCATAGCTTTCAGAAAGCGATTGCGGATTTTTTGGGGAGTGATTCATGATTCTCTGACTTCCTTTTCAACCGACTCTCCCTGTCCACGTCGGTATCCTGATACGACTCCTGGTGGCGTTCAGATATATTCAAAACCAAAAGAGTCTTGTGGACGATGACGTCGATCCCCCCGACCTGATTGTATATCTAAATACATCATCAAAGCGACACAGTCCCAGCAGCCTCCTCGTCACCGCAGTAACACGAGTGTGTGATAACTGGCTCGTTGAGAGGACCAAGCGTGCCTCTCTGTGGACCGCCAACCGAAGAGAGGTGTTCATGTTTAATTCATCCGTAGCCTCGTTCATTTGGTGGGGGGGGGGGAGTATTTGATTGATTGTCAAGGTCAGAAAGATGTTTTATTTAACAAAATGAACCGGATGTATCTATCTGAGCGTCTTGACACATGTCAAGACGTTCATCTCGATCACATGATGGAGAGCTTCTTTGGAAAGGGGACCAGGCCCAATGAGGAGGAGAAGAAGAAGAAGAAGAAGAAGAAGAAGAAGAAGAAGAAGAAGAAGAAGAAGAAGAAGAAGAAGAAGAAGAAGAAGAAGAAGAAGAAGAAGAAGAAGAAGAAGAAGAAGAAGAAGAAGAAGAAGAAGAAGAAGAAGAAGAGCCTCCCACTTCCAAGAAAAAGAAAGCTGCATTTAAAAGACGATATCAGGAGTCCTACTTTAAAAAAAAGGGTTTTACCGCCACAGGGGATTCTTGCTCTGCATAATATGTGGCGATAATTCTGCGTAATGGTGAGTATGTACTCTATATTGGATTTTACGCTGGTCCTTTCATTTTATTTCATCATATTTATCCCCTACACCTTGAAGGCCGGTCCGTGAGAATATTGTCTTACACGAAACTGATCAGTGGGGCAAAAAAAAGTTTGTGGACCGCTGACGCAGAGTGCTGCTGTCTGATGGCGCCGAAGCTGTGACCTCACAATCTGAGCTCCTGCTATGAATAAAAGGAGGACATGGATATTTCAGCTACACATATTTCTCTTGAAAACAAAGTTTACATTCTTGCCTACTCATGCTTAGTGTCCTTCTTCCATGCTTTCTGCTGCTGCATTGCTACGTTTTCTCGGCGTGTTTCCGCCTTCTTCAATAGAATGGTATGAAACCACCGGCCGTAATGTGTGTTTAGAAGTGCTGCAGGGATGCGTGAGATTTTCCATTGGCTTTTATCCATCCATCCATCCATTTTCAGCCGCTTATCCGGGGTCGGGTCGCGGTGGCAGCAGGTTCAGCAGACCGACCCAGGCTTCCCTCTCACCCGCAACACTTTCCAGCTCATCCTGGGGGATCCCGAGGCGTTCCAAGGCCAGCCGGGAGATATAATCCCTCCAGCGTGTCCTCGGTCTTCCCCGGGGTCTCCTACTAGTTGGACGTGCCTGGAAAACCTCTAATGGGAGGCGTCCAGGAGGCATCCTGACTAGATGCCCGAAATATTGCAAATAAACTAACGTTTATGATGCTTAAACGTTTTTTCCAGCAAGATAGTCTTCACACGAAGAACCCTTTTTATGATTTTTTGTAAACGCTGGGCTATGAACGTTATTATACCGTCGACACGAGAGCAAGTGAAGGCGTTTAGTCGTCAACCTTCAGGAGACTGGTAGTTACTCACATATTTTATATCGTAGAACAAACGTTTAAAAGCTCTTCTTCTTGTGTTTACCACAGACATCTTAATTCAGACATCTAACGAAACACCCATCAAAAAAAGCGTCCAAAACGAGGACACCGGAAGAGCAAAAAAAAAAGCCATAAATATTGATGGTGCAGCTGCTTCAGGACTCCTGACTGCAACCCCGGACGCTCTCTGTCCACGTTGCATCCGTCCCTGTGCTCTCCTGTCACGGCGTGCCGGAAGAAGTGAGCGCCTGACAATCGAGCGCCGGCTCACGGAGTCTGAAGGGAACCACGTTTCACTGTGAGATTCCTCCTGCCGTGTATCTCTGAAAGCAGACATTTAATCCTCTGGAAGGGAATCAGCACATAAAGGTTCCCACCACCACACGACAGCTGTGAACTTGTGACTCCCTTCAAACTCATTTTTAACTGTGAAATCGCAAGATTGCAGCGTGAGATCAGTGTTTTCTTTTCTTTTCTTTTTTTTTTATATCGCCGTGAAAACTAAATGTATCGAATCTCAGTAAAAAGCCGAGTGAAATGTCGTGGCACGGCTCTTCGCCCCGCCGGAAAAGATAAAGTGGCACCTCAACAGCGAGCACAATCTGCATCATGGCGACTATTCTGAGAGGAGAACACTCATCTTATCTGTCCTTATGTGGCCGCCAGAGACCAGCCGTGTGCGCAGCATCCCGAGGCAACGTGTGAATACGCTATCCAGTAGCTATTCAACGGCCATTATGGTATTGTCATACAGGGATGAGAGGACGCGGGGAAGCCGAGGGAAGCCGGGGAGGAGAGGGAGGAGGAGGGAGGCGACGGGCTGAAGGAGCGCCACAACACTCTGTCTCTAACAAGGGATGTTTACCTGAGCCAGCAAGAGACAGAAGACTTAATGCACAGACACACACACACACACACACACTAGTACTAGCCTAATGGATGTGCCAGAGCAGCAGAAAAACCTTCCTTTTAAGTGTGTCTGAAGATGGATCGTCACGGAGGTCTCCCCAAGGGACCAAATGACGTATACGATTTACAGCCGTAGATTAAGAAGACATGTCAAGATACGAGAATCCATTTGAGCCAAATACAAAACATTATTGAGCCTTGGACTGAGGAAATATTAGTGAAAAGGTCTTGACAGTAATCCATTACTCGCAGAACAAAGCCTGTTGGTGAGTCATCGGACTGAAGTGGAAGGGATGTCGTTTTTTTTCGATTTCCCCCGACAAGCGTTCATCCGATCGACGTCACACCCGGAGGACGTTTTGTTGAAGTGCAGCGTCTTTGAGATCCACGTGGCATATTACAGTTTTTATACAACCATCTGTTGGCAAAGAACGTGCACATTTCAGCATTGCTAGGGGATGAAACTATGTCATGGAACGGTGCGTCGCCCTGCAGGACCCAAGGAAACAACACACAGCGTGCAATAAAACTGTGATGTCATGCAGTGGTCAACGCCCATCAATGCTCACCCAATCCCCAAAATACATTCATCTACCACACTCACATGAGGGACAACAGCACCAATTGTGCACACCAAATAATTTGCATTCTCTCTGATAGCTAAATGTATTCAGCTAAATTTATCCGTGTATCTTCCTGAACAATTTGACTGTCAGGACGGCTCCTTACACCATTACGTTACGTCAAATGCATGTAATGTTCTTGCCCAGCACTGAAGATAAACCCTATTAAAATGCGTGTTATTTACCACAAACTAAAGCACAGCCTTCAAATTGTTACTCATTTTTGTCCGAAGGAGTCTCTTTCGTATAAATTGCAAGCGTTCACCGTGAGGAGCCTTTCAACAGGATGGACACGAGGAGTCTGTGTAGGAGTCATCACGCGTAATGGAGTGGATGTACAGTGGACTTACAGCCGGGAATGATTGCGCTGGAGCTTTGAGAGGGATTTCCTCAACACAAATGCTCATTATTTGGACTTAAACTAATTCTATTTCACTTTGGGGAATGAGAGGAGTGATATCGCTGTAACGTCTTCCAAAGGGCGGGCGGAGCCAACCTGACACATCCGACCATTATAGTGCCGAGAAGGAAGATTGATTAAAACTGTACGGGTGAGTGTGTTTTCTCTGTGTGTGTGTGTGTGTGTGTGTGTGTGTGTGTGTGTGTGTGTGTGTGTGTGTGTGTGTGAGGAAAGAGCTCGCAGGAAAAGTCGAATGAAAAGATGTATTGCCTTTCAAGAGTATAAAAGACAAGGGAGTGAGTTAATCAGAGCAAAATGAGATGACCTTTAATATCTCGCTGAATCTGCCCCGAGATTCCCCCGAGTCGCTCTGATTGTGTTTGTCGTGGGTTTTTTTTTTTTTGCAGCCCGGTGGCGGAGAGGCCGACTTCAAGAGAACGAGTTTGACAGTCAATAAAAGAAGAGGGAAGATGAGATCTCCTCCTTTTTCTAGATAAGATCTGCTCCAGCTGACAGAGACCGTTTGTCAGCCGTGTCTGCAGCTTTTGTTGACGCCTTTAATGGCCATTTAAGTGTCATTTAATGGCCTGGTTTGTTTTTCCTTCATGAATATTGTGTATTGTGAGTGACGTGCTGGCGTCTAGTAAAGCCGTCCACCAGGAATGTGATCAAATCGGAAAGCGTTTCTGAATCTCTGTCGGTTTGTTTAGGTCAGTGTTTTTCAACCTTTTTTGAGCCACGGCACATTTTCTACAATAAAAAAATCCTGCGGCACACCAACAACCCAAAAAGTTACAAAATGTCACATTGTAGCATAATACAGCAGATATGGAAGGTCATTATTGCACTACCTACTGGCATGGAAGAGTATTTCATTACTAGGCCAGCCACTTTATTGCAGGCTCAGACGCTCAACAAAGGCAAATTATTTGCAGCAACTAAATAATATATTTTGGGATTCAAAGAGTATTTCAGACATGTTGTGAAAAATGTAAATCCAGTTATGTTTTAATTTGGACGTGCAATATTATATTAAAAAAAAATCATAATCCAGTCGATGTATGTTTTTTTTTTTTGTTCAACAGGAACAAACATAGTAAAATGACAATGTGGTTTAAGCTGAGGAACGTTTGAAGGGTTTCCCCGCTGCCCAGTCTTCATGCTAAGATAGGCTAATCTGCTCCATTCGTTACATTCATTTTAGTGGCACTTTTAGCCACAGTGACTTACATTCAGTGCATTCGGCTGCGAGTGTACGACCCCAAGAAGTGCAAGGATTCAAGCAAGCATATCAACTTCATCAAATATACCGAACTGCTTCAAGTGTTGCATTCAGGTGCAATAGGAGAAAGCGTAAGGTTGTTGTTTTCTTTGTATCTTTTTCATCGTATTTTTTGGGCTGAAAATTAAAGTGGCGGTGAACTGTTTCACAATAGATAAACGATGTAATGGGTAAGATGTCAACTGAAACCCCTCCAGTGATCTCTACATTATTAAAGAGGTTCACGTGCTGCAGCATCCTGAGATGAGAACCACGATCATTTATCTGAAACTGGCCCCAGATGTTATTTTCATCTCTACTTATAAATTATTGATACAGAGCCGGGCCCCAAAAAAAGTCTAAAATGTCATGGGTGTTAATGAGAAATTCACTTTGGAGTGTCTGGAGAAATGTCACGCTGTGGAGGTCAGGCCCAAGCCAAGTAGAGCGCACGAGGGCCTGATCTCATCTGTGTGTGTGTGTGTGTGTGTGTGTGTGTGTGTGTGTGTGTGTGTGTGTGTGTGTGTGTGTGTGTGTGTGTGTGTGTGTGTGTGTGTGTGTGTGTGTGTGTGTGTGTTTTACTGTGGACATCAAAACATGGAAAGGACTGTTGTGCTTTAATTAATACTTTTTATTCAGAGTTGTATTGAATCTCTTCTCATCTGTAGAGTACTGAGGCTGGCTCAGTATTTACAGCAAAAAACAAACAAAAGGGACAAATAATAAATGCATTTTCATGATCTGATGAATGGATATGAAGGGTCTGGGTTGTCTAAGATGACTTATAGCCCACTGTAATGCCACATGATTGGATTCTCTCATAAGCGCATTAACCACCAGGAGACCCGGCTGTGTGTGTTCTGGATCCGTCTCTTCATGTCTCCCGGCCCTCAGACGGCGATTAACACAGCGAGACTGAACCCCGGCCGAGTTAAAAAAAAGCACATCTGCTCACAGATTATTAACAGCGAGAGGGTTTGAGCTCCAGCGTACACTATTTGGTGGGAAAGGAGCAATGAGTTAAGTTAATCATTCACTTTCTCTGTAAACAAGTCACTCTAAAGACTTTGGAGAGCACACCGGCAGCTGGGACTCGTGTGTCTCTGTCCCCACTGGTTTACCTTCTCCCTTCCTGCAGTGACATCACCTTTTGGTTGGTATGGATCTGTTCTTTAAGAACCGTGGTTCTCAACCTGTTTTCATTGATGTAACCCCTGTGGAATTATTTTGTTCAACCAAAAATGGTTTATGCTGGTTAGGGGACCATAAAAAAAAGATGTAATACACAGCGCTGTGCCATCAGTGTCTGATTTAATATAGAATATATACAATTTAGTTTATGAACTGACACTTATATTTTGTTGAATATTTATATAATAATAATTTTTAAAGGATTTTTGATTTTTTTTAAACTCACGTACCCCCATTTGAGACCCACTGCTCTAAAACACAGCCCGTGGTTTTGTACCTTAATCTCGTGGTTCCACCAGATCATTCTGTGTCTTTTTTTTCTTCTTCACGTGAATTACTAGAGACATGTTGAGTTTGAGATGTTTGAAAAAAACATGTTAATCAGGAGAAACGTTCTGCTGTGTGAAGCTGAATTAATAGTTCGTAATAATAATAATAATAACTGCTTACAAAAACTCGTATGCTAAAAATAACAGGAAAATGTTTCCACAGAATAAAAGTAAAACAATGAAAAGCATTACAAAACCGGTGAACTCGCTTTTTCCTTCTTGGACCGTCTAGATTATTTAAGAAGCAGGATCTTAAAAACAGGATTCAGGATCATGTGAGGACTGAATGTACGTTTCCTTTTCTTTGGTTAATGCGGTTTGCTCTTTGTTTTTAAGTCCGTGGACTCTTGATGAGAAGTTTCCTTTGTTCTTATACCGTCTTTAACTTCATGCTGCTTATTTTTTATAGAGAAAGTAATGAGTTGGGATTTCTCAAAGTTTGTTCAAAAGGCTTGCAGCAGCATTTTTAATGGGGTGGAGGCGAGCAATTGAGTACTAAAATTTGAAATTGTCCAGACGAGAGTTAATTCTGGCGGGGACTACCTTCTCAATATCTGCACCCTTTAAAACCTGTTTACTTGTGCACTAAAATAATTGTGCATCAGGAGGTTATGGCCTATAGAAACTCGTTAAGAACACTGAGAAGATAGAAGTGGACACTTTTCTATTCCTACTGGGTGCCCGATAATGTGTGACATACATGTGCCATGCATGTGGAGTTGTGATGGTCCTGTCAGCAGTGAGACCCGACGTGTGTACAAATCATTTCAGAAGTATGTACAGCAGGATTGTTGCATACTGTGATGTTCTGCGTCCACCTACTGAAAATACCTTTTGAAAACCCACCTATTTTTAGGCCTCTCCTCGAAAATGTCAAACCCAAACTAAAAAGGGTGTATCTCTGCAACCACTAGGGCTATTTGAATAATGTTGGTGTTATAATAAAAGGTACACATGTGAGATTTTGTTCAGATGTGTAAATATCAGTCTATATGTTACTGGTTAAGAGTAAATGAAGATGACACACAGCAAAAATGAAAAGGTTTCAGGTCCGCCTATAAAAAAAGTCACTTTCAGGATGATTATTTCTTTGAAATGATGCAGCTGTAAGGTCCAACTCTAACCCAAATCATAGCACAATATGTGAACATTCTCTAACCCAAATCATAACACAATATGTGAACATTCTCTAACCCAAATCATAGCACAATATGTGAACATTCTCTAACCCAAATCATAGCTCAATATGTGAACATTCTCTAACCCAAATCATAACACAATATGTGAACATTCTCTAACCCAAATCATAGCACAATATGTGAACATTCTCTAACCCAAATCATAGCACAATATGTGAACATTCTCTAACCCAAATCATAGCTCAATATGTGAACATTCTCTAACCCAAATCATAACACAATATGTGAACATTCTCTAACCCAAATCATAACACAATATGTGAACATTCTCTAACCCAAATCATAACACAATATGTGAACATTCTCTCTGCAAAGGTTGACTTTGATAAAGTGAAGCAGAACAAAGTTAGAGAGGGTTTAGAACAGAGAAAATTCAGGCGAGGTCTCCAAAATTTGCATTGGGGCACATTTGCGCGCATTTGTGACATTTGAATTTTCTCATGAACCAAACCATATATTTCACTTGCGTATTACTTATGGTGTTCAATACATCCAAATACAGCAGTTTGGGGATTTTTTTCATAAAACAAGCTATGATTTACAGTTTTATATAACAATCGCTCAGTCTTCTCCCCTTCGAGGGGGATTGGATTTTAAAAGTTTAAACCAAGCTGAAACATGGCTGAGGAACGGCACCCTCAGGAAGAACCCCGTCAGAGCGCCCTTGAGCAAGTCGGAGAAACGCCCCCGACCTCTCTGCTCTGTGGTGGTTGTGTTAGGCTGCATCCTGGTGTGCATGAATTTAACTGTGACTGAGTCTGATCACATTAGTGATAAAGACGACTCATGCTCAGTCAACTTTCCCCAGAGAAACAAGATAAGATTTTTTTTAAACACACACATTGTTGATCCCCGAGGGGGGGTCTCACTGCAGCAGCGAGGAATAGAGCTTCACGAAGAAGAAGAGATCTACGGATACGAAGAAATAAGACGGGAAAAGGCCACGAAGGATATAAATAAAGAATGCGATAAACCTGAAAATATATTAAAAGATCCTCCCGATGTTTAATAACTGCTGGGGAAATGGTATGATGTAATGTTACACTGACTATGAATACAAACAGAGTGGGTTCACATGAGGCGAGAGAGAGAGAGAGAGAGAGAGAGAGAGAGAGAGAGAGAGAGAGAGAGAAGGAAACCGACTTAAACACTAATCATTTCCCTGCAGGAAACGGAGTCTGGATTTTCTGACAGCGGTCAACAGGACACATCGTTTAGCCCCGAGGCCACTGGCTTCTGCTCATATTCCCTCGGCCAGCGACAGGATTTTATATTGAGCAAAATATATATCTCCACTATTTTTCTTCCAGCCGGAGTTCCGCCGTGCAGACTCGGCACGGTGCACAGTACTTAATAACGGCTCACGAAGCATGCAGATGAACTGCGGTTGAAAGAGAATAAAAGATGTTTTCCCCGGCTGTGTATGCATGGCTCCTAAAAGTGTAGAGTGGATCTTCCCTATGTAGTGTGACACAGAGGGTGTTCGGTGAGGGATCAGTGCAACGTGGTGAGCGATCTAAAGCAATGGAAGAGTTGCATTATGGGAAATTGCAGGACCTGGTGTTTGATCAGCTGCATCAATTTGGACCATTCTTTAAAAACACCAGTCTCTTGAATATGTTTTTTGGGGGTTCACTGCTGTGAGTGATTGACCATATTATTGCAAAAATTGACCTGATTCGCCTTTGAATATGTGTTCCATTGTTTTTCTGTCCTACTAATATGTAGTTAGTCCTACTAATATGTAGTTAGTCTTCCCTTGAACATTTCACAAGGGGGGAAATAATGAAATGACAAAAAAAGCATTATTATTACTAAGTAATGACATATTCATGTTTAAATATTAAGGGGTTATGCTATATGGGCTGTGCATGAACAAATGTATTTCATTTGTTTGCCTAAAAGTTATTAATTGTACAGTATGTTCTTCTACATAGTGACACAACTTATATTTTGGTTAATTGGATGCCAGAGGTTTAACTTCCTCTAAGAGATAAAAACTCTTAGAGCAAACTGAAAATAGATTACATTATTATGTATTTAACTGTGTTTTACAGCCGGGGACTCAAACAAGGGGAATGAGTCATTTTCTGAAATCTTTTCTAAGCAATTCTCATAAAAAAAGGTCGTGAAGTTTGTTTTTGAGCTGATGAAAACTACCTCTGAAACGCAATACAGACTCCTCCTGGATCCACACGACTGGGGATATGCAAAAGATCTCCAAACATCTGCACATAACTCATCGTTTAGCCCCAGCAGACGAGTCCTCGCAGGCCGTTCTTCATATAGTGCAGCGAATATAAAAAGATCTAAAGCATCTCAAATCTAGTATTGTATGAAATGGTTCATTCATGGTTGAAAGCACTTATTATAAGTCGCTTTGGATAAAAGAGTCAGCTAAATGAAATATAATATAAAATATCAAAGTAAGTGTCAAAAGTGTGAGATATTTCCACTGACGAAGGCCATGTCATATGGTTGAAAATTGCGTCAGAGAATTTTACAATCTGTACACATAGGACAACCTCTGACCTTTGACCCTCAGGAAAAAACTCCCCCCCAAAAAAGGATCCTCTCCCCAGATGGACAGAAGTAACATATGTCATGTGACCAGAAGTGCAATAGATGTCATGTGACCAGAAGTACAATAGATGTCATGTGACCAGAAGTACGATAGATGTCATGTGACCAGAAGTAGAATAGATGTCATGTGACCAGAAGTGCAATAGATGTCATGTGACCAGAAGTACAATAGATGTCATGTGACCAGAAGTACGATAGATGTCATGTGACCAGAAGTAGAATAGATGTCATGTGACCAGAAGTGCAATAGATGTCATGTGACCAGAAGCACAATAGATGTCATGTGACCAGAAGTACAATAGATGTCATGTGACCAGAAGTACGATAGATGTCATGTGACCAGAAGTACGATAGATGTCATGTGACCAGAAGCACAATAGATGTCATGTGACCAGAAGTACAATAGATGTCATGTGACCAGAAGTACGATAGATGTCATGTGACCAGAAGCACAATAGATGTCATGTGACCAGAAGTACAATAGATGTCATGTGACCAGAAGTACGATAGATGTCATGTGACCAGAAGTGCAATAGATGTCATGTGACCAGAAGTAGAATAGATGTCATGTGACCAGAAGGACAATAGATGTCATGTGACCAGAATGACAATAGATGTCATGTGGTCAGAAGCACAATAGATGTCATGTGACCAGAAGGACAATATATGTCATGTGTCCAGAAGCACAATAGATGTCATGTGACCATAAGTACAACAGATGTCATGTGACCATAAGTGAATTAGATGTCATGTGACCAGAAGTACAACATAACAGAGTAACAGAGTTATTCAATGCATTTGACAAGTGCGACGATGTTGTCAAAAAATAAAAAAGACGTCATTAATTCTCCGGCTTTAATCACACAGTTCATCACAGCGCCTTCCTTTCACAACCTCTCTCCGCTGAATGTCATGTTCATTTAGAAGGAGCGCTGGAGAACAGCAAAGCCGCGGGACGGAGGGAAGAAGCTGTGACATTTTATAAATTCTCCTTTCAGTCTCTGCAGTCGGACGGTTAAACAGCGGAGAAGAAAAGGAGCATTTCTGGTGTGATCTTTCTTTCACGAGTAAAGAACATGTTCACTAAAGGAACGACTACATGTGATGTCATAGTTAGACTTTAAAGTCACAAACGTGCCTCGAATGGTTTATTCATTTAATGGAATAATTAGTTTGACAGTTTATCTGTCGTCTACGTTAAATAAACATATCATGCCCCTTCAATCCTCCTTGTGGAGTGCATGTGTATACATGTGTGATGGTATATAATATATATAGGCATGCTGTGTGGATGTATGTGCATGTAGATGGAGGTGTATATGTAGATGCATATGTATAAGCACTTGTCGGTGTAGATGTGCATGTATATAAAGGTTAGCATTTATACTAGCTATAAGCTAAACTACTAATATTAATGTTTTGATTATTTACTATTTATTTTATTATGTTGATTTAAATGTTAAGGATTCTTCTGTCGTGTTTAAAATGCAATAGAAAATAAGTTAAAAATAATAAATAATAAGCATATCATTTTGTTACAGATTGCTACTGACTATTTTACCCAAAACATGAAGATAAGTTTACCTTTTCAAGGTGATAAATAGCGAATGGCACCATTAATAAGTATACATGAATTATTATTCAAATGCCAGTATGTTTATATTGTGATAATATGATTTATTGCAATTACATTTCCAGTCAACGTAATTGAACATACGTATTAGTAATTTTTAGGAGACAGGGTTGAAACAAACATATGCGATCCGGTCGTCTCTCAACTCCAACTACACAACTACATTCTCACAACTCAAGTTGCTGACCGGACTGTAAACAATAACCGGTGCACAGAAGAGGAAGACAGACTTCCGTTATCCGTGACTGTTCATCTGCCGCCTACAGACTGACGGCCGACGGCAGACGACGGTCCTGAGGCTGTAATAACTCTGCAGGGAGAAACCAGCACTGCGCTGGATGTGCTTCTTATCAGCTCTCCAGTGTCGGGCTGCGTGGGCTTTATGTTGCATAAGCTTTCTACTCCACTGAAAGGAGGTTCGGGAACACCTCTGCTCTCTGACATCATTCATTCCTTCCATTCTCCTCGGCCACAAAAGACATTTAGTGGAACGTAGTCTCTCTCGTTAAACCGAAGACGCCTGAAGATATTTTTCCTTTCTTGCGACTCTTCTCAGAGGTAAATCAGAAAAAAAATGGGGTTGGTAATGATTTTCTGAATAAATATTGACTGGATGGAGCGGCGCCCGGAGCATGCAGGGCTCGTTCTTATCGGCGCCAGGTGGACGTCTGTGGAGCTCAGGGCAAAGGTCAAATCCCTCCGAAGATAAAGGTTTGATTCACTGGGTGTGGAAAAGTGATAATCTGCAACATTTCAGCATCAACACATGTATGTTACGTGTAGTCGTGATTGTGTGTGCATCCAAAACACCTTCTTTGTGCATGCAGGGGTTCATTTTCTGGAGGAAACATTCCCTCTGTGTTGTTGTCTGTTGAAGTGATGCCTTTGGAAATAGAAAGAACATAGAGCATGTTATTACATGTTATTGCATGTTATTACATACATTGACATGTTATTGCCATCTACAGAAATTACAATACCAACCTCACAAGTCGACTGTATAAAGGCCGAGCGAAATGAGTGCAATTAATGACAAGTATATTCACAAACATGAAACAAAATAGATTTGCAAGATATCACATTAACGGATGGGATACAAATGCTTTATTTCTAAAGATGTGCTAACTTTGTAAAGAACATTTTGGAGGCGGCACGATTACATTTATAGGAGCAACAACCAGAAGTGTGTTTGCTGCAGAAAGTTAGTTTAAAATGTTTCAGTTCGGGGGGAAAGAATTATATTTATCCAAAAAGCTGCATGAATCCATGAATGTACAGCGACAGCGGGAGCAGAACGAGTGGGTCTGGAGTAAAATAAGGGAAACAACGTGAGTCCCTGGTGGGTTTTAAAAACCTGAGACGTCTCTCACACACACACACACACACACACACACACAGACTGCAAAAACATTTGAGCAGTGGAATTCACACAAATAAAATTGGGATGAAAATGTGCTTTGCATTCAGTCTGAACGACATGGAAACTCATTCCGCCACTGGATTGAAAAAAAAAAAAGAAGATCCTGTAAGTCATTATAATGAGAAACTATTTCAATGTTTTGACTAATCCAGTATTCCACAAAAATATTTTGAATACTAAGTCACTATTTTGAGATAATGGGTCATTATTTTGAGATGCTTAGTCATTATTTTGAGATATAAGTCAGAAATTTGAGATAGTACATTTAGTATCATATATACAAACTCTGTATTTTGAGAAACTTTGAGATGCTAACTCATTATTTTTGAGATAACGAGTCATTATTTCTCATTGTGATGATTTACATTTTACAGGATGTCACAGAAGGCGTTTCTGAGCTTCCACAGAGGATCTTTGTCTCGCCAGAAATGGGAGAGTGAAATTCCTTCATTGCAATATAAGGTCTAGATAACACTGCTGGCATTTCTAGCATTACTAGGACTGGTTCTATTTTTGATATATAGATTAAGGTCCAACAACCCGACGGCCTCTCAGAGGTCAACTGTGGACCTCGACAGATGAAATGACTCGTCAAAAGGTCTCCGAGGCTGGACGGTACACACAAACCCTCCTCGAGGAGCAAGCAAATCCCCTGATGGTGTCGATTCCATGATGCACCCTGCTGTAATAGACGGTGGTGTGACTGTGCTAATCAGAATATGTAAAAAGAATACTTAGAAAACCCTCCTATACTTAATGCATCAACCAGGAATCAATGCCCAACCCCCGTCTGTAGATAAATGTTGATGTTTATGGATGAATCAGATTTTAAAAAAGCAGCCTCTTCATGACTTTCTGCAACAATCGACGTATTTTCTGAGGCCTCAAAGTCAATTCTCTCAAGTCTCTCGATCAGTATTTAACATTCTGGCTGCAAACGCGTGAAACAGCAACGAGCACCACGCGGTCATGTCGCCCGGAAGCCAAAATGTTTCTGCGTCAGATACTTTTTCCTCTCCAGACTTGGCCGCTGTTTCACCCTTCACAGATCACACATCGCAGAGTAAACACACCCTCCACCTGTGAGTTTTGGCTCTGAGGGAGGATTATATAGGAATTACTTTGTTCAATAGAAATATAAAAAAAAAAACAGCATGAATTTGACTGCAAATCTGCTACAACCCAGTTAAAAATCATCTTCCATACCAGAAAGCGTTTGCATTTCGTGTAATGTGACGTTGTTGTGCGAGATCGCATCAAAACCGACAGATGTCGGGCGTCAGAGAGCCGTGGAAGAGGAAACCCTGTTTCTCTTTCTGAGCACGTCGCTCCCTCTTTGAAGCTCACGGAAGGTGTGAGGAGAGACTGACGGATGCTCACACTGCCGCTTCTCCTGCCTCACACTCCAGTCCACCTGAGTGTGTGTGTGTGTGTGTGTGTGTGCGCGTGTGAAAGTGTCCATGTTTTTGTTCGCAGGTGTTTTCTCTGCATCAGTGAGCATTCATCCTCAAAGATGCAGCAAAGAGCAGCGTCTCCTTCAGTCAGCAGTGGATTTGTTTTGTTTGTGTGTTGCGCCTGCAAATGAAGGCACGGAGAATGGTCTGGCTTTTTCTCCTGTGGAATAATGGATAGTTTTGACTTTTTTAGAGAAAGAAACAATAAGAAAGAAAGAAATACTCAACCCAATCTTATTAAATAACTTGACATTTTAAGGACGTTACGCATGATATCGATCGCCGAAGAGCAAATCTTCCTATCTGAGAAATGCACTTTTTTGAGAATAATTTTTAAAAAAATGGTTGTTTTCTTGCAGAATGCTATTTGTTAAGGATACCCAATAAAATTAAAATAAATTCAAAATACACATAGTGCAGATAGGAGGTTTTCCCCCACTTGTTCCTAGATCATTCTAGCCATCGATATGGTATTTTAGGTATCATTTGAGGCTCAGGAGCACTGACCAAAATGTGTCGGCTTTTTGCCGAAGATGAAGTCATGTGCCGGTAGCTTTTTCTCTGGCGGGGCACCGGATATTCTTTTCTTTGTCTGGTGTCTCCTTTTCCGTTATCACGACGAACCGATTTTCAGATTTGTTCCTGACTTTCCTTTTGCAAACCTGAATTTAAATGAGCAAATGTAGAGCACACGAATTTGGAAGTCAAGTGTCAGGCAGAAACACAGATTGTAAGAAACACAAAAAAGAAA
Organism: Myoxocephalus aenaeus; assembly: GCA_038501785.1. Lineage (NCBI taxonomy): Eukaryota > Metazoa > Chordata > Actinopteri > Perciformes > Cottidae > Myoxocephalus > Myoxocephalus aenaeus. The sequence continues at coordinate 3,120,064 of JBAMJR010000100.1, forward strand.
TGTACTTCAAATGTGGTTACCATATCATGCATCATAAAACAGATATTAGAACTGCAGATATGAAGAAGAAAAAAAGGCCATTATAAGGCTGTGACCTTTCCAAATGGGTAATTCTCCTTACTTCCATTCAATTGTGACATCCAGTCAGAGACAAAATGCCGTTGAAAAAGTAATATAACACAGAGTGGTGCTAGCGGACAGATGAGGAGAGGCAGTGACATTTCAGATTTCTTCTTCCATTTCTGCAGTCGCCCCCCCGGCCTGAGGAACCCACGAGTGATTTTCAGCCAGATCCAATATTTGAAAAGGACCCGTGCACGCCAGTCCTGTCTCTATAGATGACAGCTGCCATGGGGCACGGCCCATTACTTCAGCTTGAAGCGGGCTCCCTGCTGGGACACGCTGCTGTGGAACAGTGAAAATCACCTCAATCGGCAGAGAGCGAAATGTCAAGGATTTCCTTTGAAATCCAACGAGGTCTCGGAGGCCAAGTGGACAGTTGGCATGTATGCTTACATGCCAGAAAAAGCCAGGTATGTCATTTTGGAAGGTTTTTAACAATAAGGCTGAATTTCTACTGAAATGTATTAGTTTAACACTTCAGTATGTCTGGAGTTTGGTCTCTTTCGAGGCTTGTGCATGTTTAAGAGGGACAGAATACTAAATAATCTCTCCTTGTATAATGTTTTTCATGAAGTGCACTCATGTCTTTGTTGGAGTGTTTATATCCCATCCACTAGCTTTGTTCCACTCCAACAGCACACGTTAATTAAGCCACCACGGATGAATTTATTCTATTATTGGATTCTCTCTGCCAGTGAAAATCCCCAAATGTGCCCAAGTCCCCTTGCACTTCATGCGTTGGTGCAACTCAGTGCGGCTCGGCGCAGGAGAAGACAATGCGATGGTAATCCCGAGCAAAAGAGCAAAAGGCAGGGAAATTGGACCTGAATACGTTGCCCTCTTCCCCTTAGGACTGCCCTCCCTTCAGCAGAGGCTGACAGAAGATGGATTTACTTATTATCGTGCCCGTGCATGCCAATGAGCGAGACACGGGGAATCAATAACTCCTCGGGTGGAGTGTGAGGGCCATACTAATGCTCGGTCAAGTCACAAACGAGGCAATCGCTCCAGTCGAAGTAGAAGCAGAGAGGCCCTAAGTAGACGCATTCCTGCTGCTGTATAAATTATGAGACGGATCCTAAGAAAATTACCACGTTAATGAACTGCAAATAGCCTCCCTTTGTCTTCTGTGTTTTTTATAATAACCTAATTTCAACCTGCTGAATCTCCCCACTGTGAGCTCTGTTGAATGGGTTTTCATTGTGAGCCTCAATAGAATGATCAGAGCCTTTTGTGGCTCTGCGTCGCTGAGGATTTTTACAGTATGATACAAAAGACGTGCTTCTCGTTAGGGTTCGAGAAGGTTGTCGGTTTAATTCTTGAGACTGTTTCGGGAAGATTAGATCGTCGGTCTTTCCTGCAACAGGGGAGCTGCTTAGTGAGTGCTTAGTAGTTTTCCACGAGCTGTGAGGAATCCTCACCTGTCTTCAAACCAAACAAAGCAGGTGCACTTGGTTTGTGTGAGCTGTTGCACACAAATTAAGAGATAAACGTCTTCATTACCTTCGCCAAGGAGGTTACGTTTTCGGTTTGTTTGTCTGTTTTCGTAAATTTGGTGGATGCGTTGGCATTGGCCAAGAAAGAACCCCTAAAGTTTTGATACTCACGTCATATTTCACAGTCTCTCTTCTAGCGCAGACTTCCGCCGAGAACATTTCCAAAATGTAATGAGTTCTTCCTTGACCAATGCTTAACCCTTCCACCAAGTGTCAGGAGAATTGGGCCAGTAGTTGTTTTGAAATACACTTTGCCTTTCTCTATAAGTCCTTATGCTTACATTCATTCAAACAAACTATGACCCCAGTCACCCGAGCCACTGTCTCTACAAAGGTTGCAGAACAATTTAAACTCTTGCTCAAATTTTACATAAACGTCACACGGTGTCACATTTTCTTTTATATTGGCACTTTTGCATGACCTGATCGTTCAGCTTTCAACCGTTAGTTTCAACCAGCTGACGTTGTCACACAGTCGCTTAACTTAATGCACACTGGTGTTATGCAGGTATTATCATTGCGACCCTCCAAAAGGCCTTCAAAAGTCTCCAAATGCACACTTTTCATCCCCACTCTCGCATTAAAAGATTCTGACATGTTGCATGAATGTGCATAAAAACCCTTTTGGGTGAATTCCCAGAACAACTTGACAGAAAAGGCTCCTCAAGTTGTAGATGTCAGACTTGCATGAATAGAGGTCCTGGAACAAGCAGAGATAGACCAGTAATTGAAAAGAGAGAGCTATACCCGGCTCAAAACCATCCACTTGTGTCAGCACTTTACGGGTGTTTTTTTTTTTTCTTTTCTACTTCTGTAAACACAACGGCCCCGGGAGCTTTTCGGCTGACGAGAAGCAGCCGCATTCAACCGGTAAGTGGATAGCTTCTATTTACATTGTCACGGGTAGAGACGCGCCTTGCTGCGTATCTCTCACATCCAGACCGCTCGGGGTGGGGGTGGGGGAGGGGCTAGCATATATCCGTGTGCCGGGTACACGCCGTACAGACACAATCCCATTTCCAGCTCAGTGCTTTATCACCTTGATGACCCCGAAATGTACCGCGCTCCAACGCACGCTGCCTCCCGTTGGCGTGAACGAAACCCAATTCTTCGTCTCTCTGCGTGGCTTTGTGCGCCTCCTCTCCAGCAAACTGAATACAGTTCTGCAGCCATAGTGTGTGTGTGTGTGTGTGTGTGTGTGTGTGTGTGCTCCTTATTCCTGATTGCGTGTCAAGAAGATGGAGAATTTCAATTGGGGTTTCTCAATGAGTCCCCTTTGGCTTTCTAATGCTTCCATGGAGAATAATGGACATGCCAATAGGGCTGACGCTAAGACCCGAGCTGCAAACAAGCTCCAGGGACAGATCAATCAAGATTTACCACCAGCACCATCACCAATACCCCTCAAACACAGACACACACACACACACACTCCCACCCACTTCCACTTGTGACTGGAGTGCTGACTGACTGACTGGCGGATAAATCAGCAATTAGCAAGGACTTGTGAGTAGCTCCTCGGCTGCAGATTAATGGACCTCTGTTCATTGTGTTCGGCCAAGAGCTGCACTCAAGGGGCGGAGCTCTTAAAGAGACATGAATGAAAGCAGGTTGATGGTTCGATCCCTGAGTACTTGAGCCTGCATATACAAGTGTCCTTGATCAAGATACTTGCTCCCAGGTTGCTTCATAGCAGCCCACTGCTCCTAAATGCTTTGGATGGGTTAAATGCAGAGGCCAAATTTCACATATGTACCTGAATGTTTATGAGGATAAAGTTGAAGTTTTACACTTTCCACTACACTTCTTAATTCTGGACGTGCATGGACTGGCGAAAGGAAGGAGCGTACAGAGCAAAGTGTCTGACCTTGTCACCAAAGTGCATCCAGTCTCTTGCCAACTGTCAACAATGCTTTCTTGTAATCCAGAAGTTGATCTCTCCCTTAACCCTTATTCCAGTCATTTGAGTTGCCTTTACTTCACCAAACCGTGACCGCAGACACTGCAAAGCAGAGTTTGTACGAGTCCTTTTGTGGACATGGAGTTGCTTGTAAGGCACTGAGAACATTCCCCGTTTTGCTGTTTGGGTTTGAAGACTTGTTGCTCGGTGGTTAACTCATCTAGAAGACCCCTCCGAAGTGCAGGTCGACCACTTACATGTTGGAATAGGGCCACAGGACTTTCAGACCTGAATACAGATTAATTTATGACCGAATTTAAAGTATGCCCTGTTAAAAAGTGGTCTTGAATTTTCTTTTGCAGTGAAATCGTTCTGTTCCTTCTCTTTTAAATCAAGGATGAAGACTTTTCTGTTTCATTTCTTCTTTTTCATCCTGTGTTTTATGTCTTTTTATATTGTAACTTGTTTTTAGCTGCTGTTCTATTTGACTGTTTTTAATTGTATTCAAGCGTCCTTTTATCATGTGTTTATTTGTCTTTCGATGTTTTATGTAAAGCGCTTTGAATTGCAATGAATTGAAATGTGCTGTATAAATAAACTTGCTTTATCTTCAAGTACCATACGGTAGATCTGATATCTTGAAGCTCCTATAATCTAACAATCAGTGTGGAAAATGTTGCATGGATTATCGTTGGATTATCTGTGGATCCAGGAGTCAAACCATCAATATAAAACCTTGTTTTTTTTGTCATCTGCATCTCATGTTTGTGCAGTGCTCAGCTGAAAAGCACCTTTGCTGTTCAAATCTCATAAAAACCAGCACATGCTACTCCAGCGACACACCTGTAGTCCTCTCTTTAGCTGCATTAAGATTAACCATTATGTGTAATTTATTTTTATCTGTTTTTTTTATCCAGATTAAAAAGTAATATGACGGAATCTCAGCTAATAATTGGTACGCTCAGCGAGAAAGCGCTTCCTCTTTTTAAAAACACAGAACACAAATAAAAAATGTGTCAACCAATACATTTGTGTCTGTTAAGAGAACAACACGAAGTAATCATTTCATTTCTTTCTTTTTTTGTATGTCATCACTGGTGCTATGGAAACCCATTTCCGCAGTAAAAGAAAATAATGATGAGATAAAAAGTCATAATTATGAGATAGAAAGTCGAAATTATGAGATAAAAAGTCAAAATTATGAGATAGTAAGTGTGCGTGCTCTTCGGTGGCACCAGATAACAGAGAAAATAAATCATCCATCAGGAGACTTTTTATCTCATAATTTCGATTTTCTATCTCATAATCATTACTTTTTCTCTCATCATTTCCTTTTTTTCTTTTTCTTTTACTGGCGGTAATGGGCTTCCATAAATTTTGAGATCGTATTTAAATGAAACCTTCATCCCCTCCCATCCAGCATTTCCTAAAGTAAATCAAACTCAAATGTAGTGATGCAACGACAGTTCTGCTACAAATCCAGAATGGAGCATCATTTAATTTAGAAAGTAGGGCAGCTGCCTGGTGTCACAATTAAAGTTGCCGTTTGTCATAGGATTCAATCCAGATCACAGGCAGTGGTCTCCATTGCTGTCTCGACCTGCACGGACCCTCCCTCCTCTTCTTCCTCACCCCGCTCATCATCCTCATCACCAAATGGATTCATTCATCTCTTCAACAAGTTGCCCACGGCTCTTGTTATTATTGTCAGAGCTGTGAGTGTTCAGTGTGGTCGTTTCAGTGAAGCCTTTCCAATGGTTTCCATGAGAACACAAGAGATTGGGATTGTGAGGATCGTGCCAGAAATGCAGAATGGACTTGATGCGTTTTTGCAACAACAAAAAAAGGTGATTCAGAAGCACTGAATCGCTAATAAACGCTTATATTTTTCGCAGAATTATTCAGAGGGTTTTAGTTCATGAATATCATGATTTGGTCATTTTGTCCAACGTGTCAACAAATGACGCACTTTTAAAGTACTTTTTCTTCTTCTCAAAAACACAGAGGGAATCATAGCTGAGAAGCGTTTAGATGTCACACATTAAAACCTGTTGAGCCCTAATTAGGGGACCCTTTTATATCAGGTCACAAGGTACAAATCAAGAAAAAAACATGGTATAAATCCCCAAAACAAAACAAATACATGTTAGGTATCAAATTAAACATAATAATCAGGGCTACAATAATATATAATCCCCATGTACAACATCTAAACACAACTCAAACAATAAATAGGATTAGGGGTTAAAGGGCTACATCATAGCACCGTCCACCGTCGCTTGTGTGTTTATTTCTCACAACAAAATGTTAGTTTCCTTCCAGACAGACCATAAAGAGACAAAGACATTTCTTTTTAATGTGTTCTAATTACGAAGGAAAAGGGGCGAGAACGGCACCTCACATAAATTAAGAATGTCCTTTTGTCTTTCTCAGAAAGGATGAAGTGATTACATTACAGCCTTTTGTGCCGCTGTCATTCTTCCGGGAAGACGTTCGCCCGAACAGCCTCTGCTTTGTCATGCCAGGAGATGGCGAAAATTATATTGACGTCTTTCTCCCCATGCTCTTATGTTAATGCATTCAGAGCGACTGCGGCGGCAAGGTGGTGTGTGTGGAAACACCACTCCTCCACTCCACAATCCTCCTCATTGCCCTCCAATATATTTCTCCATCTGCGAAAGGCAAATGAAACCAAAGGAGGTCTGGTGTGTTCTTGGTGCCAAATTAATTTCCAATGTGGATGGAGCTCACTGTGGGATTATGTCATGATTGCCCAAAACAATCAAACCCATGCCGGCTGTGGGGCTGCAGACTGAAGTGGCGCTGCACTGAGCATCATCATCACAACCTTGAAAGACCTTCACTGGCAGAGAGAAGAGAGTCGAAAGGGCCCCTGAGTCATAGCTGTGGCGATAGCGCCCCCTGTTGATCGTCCTGGAAACAAACAAGGAACACAAGCAGAGGAAAAGCAGTCCAGGGAATTGTCTTCTGATGTATTCACTACTCATTCCTCCCAGTAATCCTGCTGGTGGCACTGGGGTCTCTTCAAAGACCCTTGTTGGTCCCTGGACTCCCTTTCAAGATGAACTGATCTCAGGCGTAATATTTAATCTAGTCTCTGATGAATCTACCGCCACAAGTGGGGCGGCTGTGGCTCAGTGGAGGAGCAGGGTCGTCCTTCAATCAAAGGATCGGCGGTTTGATCCCTGGCTCCACTAGTTCATGTCCATGTGTCCTTGGGCAAGACACATAACCCTGATTTGCCCCTGCAGGTGTGTGAATGGGTATGAATGTTGGATATAGTCCTGATGGGCAGGTGGCTCCTTGCATGGTAGCTCCTGTCATGAGTGTATGAATGAGTGTATGAATGGGTGAATGTAGAGAAGTAGTTTTTAAATGCGGTGGTCGGAAGAGTAAAAGCGCGATACATGTACAGTCAATTTTTATTATTTTGGGGGGATGGATGGAGTTGAATTAAGTTGAATACCACTGACCTCAAGTAAAACAAATACACTTAAACTGCACATTATGTAAATCATAATGATAATATTATTTTTGAATACACATTTAATACGATGTTCCGTTTTGGTACTACATCAAATTCATATGTAATTCATATTGTTTTTATATATAATTATGTATTAAACAATTGCACATAAAAAACGGAAAAATATATTTTTTAAAAATGCATACATTTTAAAATAAATTTAAAAAAAGGGGACACTAAGGCACAAACTTTGAATGTATAATTACAAACATATATCATACGTAATGCCATTACTGTTTATCATGGCATTTTTGTTGAGATAAATGTAATGTAATCTACCGCCTAAAAACAACGTGCGTTTTATTTTGAAAGGGCCACTGGCTCCTCCCAGCACTTCCGGTTTTGCGTCAGTCCTGCGTGCCTCGTCCTGCTGCTCCTGCAGACCCAGTAAAGAGTGTCTTTGTGGCTCCTGTTTTGGGATAAATAACCATGTCTCTGGAGGTGGAATCCGCAGAGTAAGTAGTCCAGTTAACTCCTCGTGATTCAGGGTGACTTTTAGAACAATTAGACGGACAATAAATCCGCATTTTAATGTATTTCCCGGTAGTGAGGCCTGCCGCCAGCGTTAGCGCCCTGAGCTAAGCTAACAAGCTAACTTGTGGACATAGTTCGAATCAGCTTTTCAAACTTAAGCAGCGAAAGTCCATCGGTTTTTATTATTACTACCTCTTAATCAATGCATCAACGGATTGTAACGTGTTTAAACATGCAGTAAATGTTCCTCCACACGTGTGTGTGTGTCTCTCTCTCCTCCTCAGCGTGATCCGTCTGATCATGCAGTACTTGAAGGAGAATAACCTGCAGCGGACCCTGGTCACCCTGCAGGAGGAGACCACCGTGTCCCTGAACACCGTGGACAGCATCGAGAGCTTCGTGGCCGACATCAACAGCGGCCACTGGGACACGGTCCTGCAGGCCATCCAGTCCCTGAAGCTGCCGGACAAGACCCTGATCGACCTGTATGAGCAGGTGAGGGTCTGGGGCCACTGTGTGTCTGCAGCTTATCCCACTGGCATATGTACCTTTTTGTGATATGCTTCTACATGCCCAGTGCATCCATAGTAGCCGTGAGGCGACACATTATTGCCTCCTTTTTGTTTTATTTCTCTATCATGGTCTTAAAATCACCAGCTGTTTAGTTTTATTCATAGAAAGCTGTTTATGAGTCTCTCATTTAGAATAATGAAAAGTTGTGTATGTTATGTTGTCAGCGGAAGAGCCGATCACTGGGATTGCTATGTATGTATGGGAATTAATTACAATATATAATATTATTCGTATATATTTCTTGATTTTTTCCCCCTTGATGGTCTGAAAATGTGATAAATCGAGCGCGAAAGTTGCCAAGTTCATGTCTGACCACTGTCTACCCGCCCCAGATTGCTTGCTGCTGTTGTTGTTGTTGTTGTTGTCATAAAACTCACCAGTGTTGCCATTTAGCTTCTCAACTACAGACATTTTTTAACTATATTCTTCTTAAACTTTATTCCAGTTGGCTTCTCAATAAAGCAGTTTGTTTAATGTGTTATTCTTGCTAATATTTCCGTAATGCAAATGATTTAGTTTATTGTTTTTTGCAGCATTGATCATGTCAACAGATCTTTTCAGTGCCTGACGGTACACGGTCCTCTCAACCTGAAGGTACTTTGTCCTCTAAACCTGAGCGTCCGTGTTGTTTTCCCGGCCAGGTGGTGTTGGAGCTGATCGAGCTGAGAGAGTTGGGCGCGGCCCGTTCGCTCCTCAGGCAGACCGACCCCATGATCATGCTGAAGCAGAACCAGCCGGAGAGGTACATCCACCTGGAGAACCTGCTGGCTCGCTCTTACTTCGATCCCAGAGAGGTGAGTCCAAACCAGACGTGTCTTGGTCCTGAACCTTCCTCTGGTTCTTCATCAGGGGCCACATGTTTTATACCTACGCCTTAGGCAGATCCACGCAGCATTATTTAAGAGAGCCTAGTACTTAAATCAGTATTTTTCTCTGTTTTTAACTTAACTACTTCCTGAGCAAGAGGGCCTCATTTAATGTTAACTGATGTGAATACTTTGTTCTTGTAACAGTAAAACATCAGATTTTGGAAACATGGGGACATGAAATTAGTTCAAACCCAACAGCAGCGTCTTTTTGAAACGGGTAACCGTTTCAAATATACTTTAACTGCCCTAAAATATCCGTTTAATAGGATTCTCCGTCCTCACAAGAACAATGGAGATAAATATAACACAACACAATTCATCTGCATGTGCCTTTTTTTTTTTTTTAAATATCATTGGTTCAATTCTAAGAGAGCATCTGAACGATTGCAGTTGTGTGGAGTTTTTTTTTAATAAAGTGTTTGTTGATGTGCAGGCGTACCCGGACGGCAGCAGTAAGGAGAAGCGCCGGGCGGCCATCGCCCAGGCTCTGGCCGGGGAGGTCAGCGTGGTGCCGCCCTCCCGCCTCATGGCTCTGCTGGGACAGGTACGTGACCATAACATCACTTAATTTACAATATACTTGCGTAGTCCAGGATTCGTAGGGTCAAGAAAAACCTGGAAAAGTCATGGAATCTTAAAATGGTTATTTCCAGGCCTGGAAAAGTCCTTGAAAAAAATAAAATCCCCAAAGTCATGTAAATGTGTTATATTCATGTGTTCATGTCGTTCATTTACGCTGAGTTTGAAATAATGAATATGCTTTTAAAAGAAAGATGCTCAAAATATAAGCAGGCATCCATACAGGCATCTATATAAATGTTTATTCTCTTAATCAAACTATTGTCTCATTAATTTGTGTCATTTAAGGTTTGCTGTATGCTTTGTATTCTCATTGTTAGTTTAAATACTACATTTACTCACTTTTTCATGTTTACACCCAGATTTCACTAAATGTTTGGTCATGGAAATTTGGTTAAAAGTCATGGAAATCCATTGGTCAGAATGTGTGTGAACCCTGATAGTCCCTCCCTCATGTTCCCCACACTAACATCCCAATACAGTGATGATGATGATGATTTTGTCTTCAGTCTCTGAAGTGGCAGCAGCATCAGGGCCTCCTGCCTCCCGGTATGACTATCGATCTGTTCAGGGGCAAAGCTGCCGTTAAAGATGTGGAGGAGGAGCGCTTCCCCACCCAGCTGAGCCGACACATCAAGGTACCCACACACTCTCAAAGATGGATGGATGGATGGATGAATAATAATAAAGAAAGTGCTAAAATGCAAAGTATATGTAGTATGGATCGGGCTTTGATTTTACACTTTCGGGAGTCATGATACGTTTCCTGACGTGACTTGTATTCTCTTCCCCGCTCAGTTTGGACAGAAGTCTCACGTGGAGTGTTCCCGGTTCTCCCCCGATGGTCAGTACCTGGTCACCGGCTCTGTGGACGGCTTCATCGAGGTCTGGAACTTCACCACCGGCAAGATCCGAAAGGTAGCTTCTGCAAAAACACATTTTTTTTTTAAAAACATAAAGACGTGCCGCGCGGTTGAATATGAACACCAGGTTTACGCTCATCGTGACTTCTGCTTCTGCTCCAGGATCTGAAGTACCAGGCTCAGGACAACTTCATGATGATGGACGATGCGGTGCTGTGTATGGGCTTCAGTCGAGACACGGAGATGCTGGCCACGGGAGCCCAGGACGGAAAGATCAAGGTAGACGAGAGGCGGAGCTTATGTTTCTTTATATAGAGAGAGTTTGATCAGCAGGGTCTTCCTTCAGCACACAGGGATTATAGTCGTTGTCGTTTGTAGCCAAATCAGACCAGGAGCTGGTTGTCATGCTAAGAACAATGCATGAAGTGAGATGTGAAAGACTGTGAAGTCAGAGATAAATGTAACTTTCTCTGCTGGTAAACCTTTAAATTAAAACCCTGATTATCACCAACGTTAAAGGTCTAATGAAATCCAGAAAAACAGCTGTTTTCCTCCAATAATATGAAATCCACTTATGTGCGGCGTATTCCCTTTTGCTTTTCTGTTGTGCAGAAATATGATTTGTTTATTGAACTATGAAAGTGAAATATGTGTACAGTGAAGACTCTAATCTTCTGAATTTGCGTAGTATACTGTGTATAAGTACACAGTTTCATAGTACTCATGATAGTTTCCTGCAGACGCAGTGTCCCTTTGCAGAAACAAATTAAAGTGTGTGTGTGTGTGTAGGTGTGGAAGATCCAGAGCGGTCAGTGTCTGAGGAGGTTTGAGCGCGCCCACAGTAAAGGAGTGACGTGCGTGAGTTTCTGTAAAGACAGCAGCCAGCTCCTCAGTGCCTCCTTCGACCAGATAATCAGGTAAACTCCTCGCCGTCGCCTTTTTTAATTCTTCCTTCAACGGGGTCGCCTGTGCGTCTTCACCGAGGATCCTTTTGGGAACATCCTATATCTATTAAATTGCTTGTGTTTTCTGCTCCAGAGTCCACGGACTGAAGTCGGGTAAAACTCTCAAGGAGTTCCGCGGCCACACCTCCTTTGTGAACGAGGCGGCGTTCACTCCGGACGGCCACCACGTCATCAGCGCCTCCTCGGACGGGACGGTCAAGGTGAGAGGAGCACGCCGTGAATGCCTCGATGGTATTAATTAGAGATTTATAAGAACTATAATTGACAGCTTTTCTTTTTTTCTTTTTTTACAAATCAAATAAGAATCTGAGAAAATATGAGTATTTACTGTGTATGAAGGCCTACTATAGAGTCAACTATTTATTATCCATCTAAAACTATATATGCATCTATTTATGTATATCTCAGGGTTCTTACGGTCATGGAAAACCTGGAAAAGTCCGTGGGGAAAAAATAAAATCCCAAAAGTTTTTGGAAAAGTCATGTAAATGTGTTATATTCATGTGTTCATGACGTTCATTTACGCTGAGTTTGAAATAATTAATATGCTTTTAAAAGAAAGACGCTCAAAATATAAGCAGGCATACATAAAGGCATCTATATAAATGTTTATTCTTATAATCAAACTATTGTCTCTCATTCATTTGAGTCATTTAAGGTTTACTGTATGCTTTGTATTCTCATTGTTAGTTTAAATACTACATTTACTCACTTTTTCATGTTTACACCCAGATTTCACTGAATGTTTGGTCATGGAAATTTGGTTTAAAGTCATAAAGAGAAAAAAATCACATCAAAGAAGAATCTGACAAAATATGAGTATTTACTGTGTATGAAGGGCTACTATAGAGTCAACTATTTATTATCCATCTAAAACTATACATGCATCTATTTATTTATATCTATTTACAATAATGAAAAGGTGTGTATATTATGTTGTCAGCGGAAGAGCCAATCACTGATTAATCTGAGCAGAATGTATGGGAAGGAATTATAATATATATTCAAATATATTTCTTGCTTTTCGTCCGCCGATGGTCTGAATACGTTGCAGAAAAGTTGCTGCTAAGTTGCGTGTCTGACCAGCGTCTCATCCTCTTCCCCCAGATGTGGAACATGAAGACCACGGAGTGCACCAACACCTTCAAGCCTCTGGGCACGTCAGCCGGCACCGACATCACCGTCAACAACGTCGTCCAGCTGCCCAAGAACCCCGAGCACTTTGTGGTGTGCAACCGCTCCAACACGGTGGTCATCATGAACATGCAGGGGCAGGTCAGTCACGCGTGGTCTCTCGAGACAAACCTGGAAGAGTGTCGGTGTTTCTTCATCGTTTTGCTCATACAACTGAACCTGCCTACCTGCCTGCCCTTTTAACTGTGTGTGTGTGTGTGTGTGTGTAGATCGTGAGGAGTTTCAGCTCCGGTAAGAGGGAAGGCGGTGACTTTGTGTGCTGCACCCTGTCGCCCCGCGGCGAGTGGATCTACTGCGTGGGCGAGGACTTTGTGCTCTACTGCTTCAGCACCGTCACCGGCAAGCTGGAGCGAACGCTGACGGTACGTCCGCCGAACCCGAAAACACCACGCCGCTTTTTTATTTGACGCCTCTGCTTAAAAGTCATCGATTCGAGTCTCGAAGCTCCGCTTGTTAACGTTTGCCGCCAGGAACTTTTTAAGCCGTAACACCGATAGCCTCGATACGACCAACATATCTATTTTTGCGTTTTTGTACGTTTGCGTTTTTTTTTTGCATCTTCATTCATTTGAAACGCTCTGTTCTTCCGGCCTCCAGGTCCACGAGAAGGATGTGATCGGAATCGCCCACCACCCGCACCAGAACCTCATCAGCACCTACAGTGAGGACGGCCTGCTGAAGCTCTGGAAGCCTTGAGGCGCTTGACCTTGGACGTTCTCGCTCTGCCCGCTCTGTTTTTACAACACGTTCAGGTCACTGTGAACTTGTATACATGTTGGCGGTCTCAGCAGCACACCTTACAGAACAGGCGACTCCTATTTTATTTTATTTTTTGTACAATTGAAGCCGTACAGCTGAATATTTGCAACCAATGGCAGTTTGCGGTTTTTTTGGAGCGTAAAGCACAGCAGAGCCTTATTTACCTGCAACTGTTTTCAGTTTGTCCAACACGAAGCAACATCTTTTTGTTTTACTTTTGATCACTTGTGCATTTGTAAGCGTAGGTGTAGAGTCACGGTGGTTTTGGTTTTGGAAGGAAACTCTTCAAAATGTGAAGCCGACATTATTATTATTGCAAATAATACTCTGAAACTGTTCATACACATTATTAGGAAAGGTGCTCCCGTATTTTTCCAGATTTTTAAAAACATTTCATTATTTCCTTCATTCGTCCGTGATGTTGTTTCAGTTGCAGGTAAGATGATGACGTTCTGCTGAGCTCACGGGAGGAGGAGGAGGAGTGTAGATACGAGACTCGGTTCTGTTTTGAAAATTCCACTTTTTTGTAAATATATTTTCTATTTGCATTTTTGTTTTTCTCCAAGAAGACCTGGTTAAATAGTGTTTTGTTGTTTGTGTCTTTTTTGTTTTTCTTCTTCCCTCTTTTTAAATTTAATGGCATCACATCTATTTTGTATCCTGAAATGATTCAGTTATTTCAACATGGAGTACCAAATAATACATTACATTTAATAACAAAGTCATTGTAATATGTTTTTTCCCCACATTGAGTACGTGCATTTGGAATGAGACTTAATATTTCAGTATTCTATAACATACCGGTTGTACAAATTTCCCCATAAATATATCTTGTCTGTCATTAAAGCTATTTAACCAGAACAATGAAGAGATTTAACTTTTTTTAAACGTCATGCCGTCGGAGAACCTGAAAAGAATTTAATTGATCTGACCGATGAATATAAAAAATAGTTTTTAGAAGGTTTCAAGAAACGAGGACGCCTCACTGTACCGGTTTTATTAAATGTTGTTTTATGGAGAAACAACATTGTGCATCTGTGCATGCAGCCTCTGTGTGATGGAAAGAGGAAGAGCTTTATTCCTGAATAAACTGGTTGTTGGTGCTGCAGCTTCTGTGCAGAGGAGAAGACGCAGAGCAGGATGTTGACTACGATACTTCAAAATAAAAGCATTAGAGTTGTCACTTTTGCCGAGTTTGACAGTCCTGACTACTGACTGCTGCATCCGTCATCGGCTTTTTCAAACATGCTCCTCAACGATAAGACTGAACTACTGATGATTAAAAGCAATGCAAATGAAAGTTCACCTGTAATTTAGTTAATTTAAGTAACCTGAAAGGCTCCACCTTGCTAACGTTGCAAGCAGAAAACTCCCCGTGTGAGCCCAACACCTGTATTGTACTTCAAAACAACCTACTTTCTGGTTGGCTGCGACCAACGCTCGTTGTTATGACTGATTATTCAAATTATTTTCTTGGAACAACTGTTTTGTCAGTGAAATATTAGTAAATTGGGATAAACGTCTGTTGTACGTTTTCCACAACCGAAGGCGGTATCTTCAAATCCCTCAATTTATCCGACCGTCTGTCAGAATAACCCGAGTGTATTCAGCTTGGAATCATATCTGACAAACAAAAGACGCAAATTGTCGCAATTGAGACGCTCGAATCAGAAGATCTAGGGCTTTTTTTTTTAAACACTATTAATGTTTCTTTTTTTTTGTATTGCAAAAAAACATCACAAAAAAATATATTGACATCAAATTAAACACCAAAGCAATTTAACAAAAAACTCAAACAGAACGAAGGATAATCATAAAAGCATAAAAAGTATTGTTACACTTTTTTTACTTTTTTTACTGTGTTTTTACAGTTTGATAAAAATGTAATGTATTGATCACCATAAGTAATATACAAGTGAAATATATGGTTTGGTACATGATACAATTCAGATGGTGCCCAAATGCTCATTTGAGTCCTCGCCTGAATTTTCTCTGTTTTAAACCCTCTCTAACTTTGTTCTGCTTCACTTTTTCAAAGTCAAAATTTGCAGATATAATGTTCACATATTGTGTTATGATTTGGGAGAAGTTTAGACCTTACAGCTGCATCATTTCCAAGAAATAATCATCCTGAAAGTGCTTTTTTTTCTAGGCAGACCTGAAAAGTTAAAATTTTTGCTGTGTCATCTTCATTTACTCTTAACCAATAACATATAGACTGATATTTACAGTCTATATATATTTATTTGTTTACTGAACAAAATCTCACATTATACTTGTTTATTATAACACAAAAGTAATCAAATAGCCCTAGTGGTTGCAGAGACACCCTTTTTAGTTTGGGGATGCAACTCTTTTTCTCTCCCTGCTATTTATTGTCCCAAAACACACTGTGTCCATATGTGTGTGTATAAATATGTGTGTGTGTATATATGTATATATATATATATATATATATACATATATATATATATATATATATATATATATTTCAACATATATATATATATATATATACATATATATATATATATTTACCATATCTATGGTCGGAGGCAAATTCAAACACACAGGAGTGAAAATAGAAAATATGGAAATCTAAATATGCATTTGATTAATCTAAAATTGCCCCATCACACACACCTAACACACAGTAAGTACTTGTACAAGTACTTACTGTACTACAGCGTACTAAATAAACGGTTTATATATATATATATATATATATATATATATATATATATATGTATATATGTATATATGTATTTATTTTCCATTCCTGCCAAAGACATAACTTTATTAATTCTACAGTTAACATATTTCTATAAATGTTCTTGAGGCTTGTTGTTGACACTTCATGTTCCAGTCATCAAGCTCATTCAAATGTTTTATTGAAGCAAAAGCAGCATCATCACAATGAAAAAACATTACTAATAAAACACCTACATTCAGAATTATGGATGTAAAAACTACAGAAGAATGTTCTTCGTGATCAAAAGCAAAAGCACTCATTATGCAGAATAAACTCTTTCAGAGAGCTATACTATAATAAACGGCATGTTATTGGATCATTATTACTCATTAACATGTAAGTAGCATTTCAACGCTGCAGCAGGTTGAGATTTAAAAACAATGCATCATATTTAATTAACTCATCACACGATTTATATTTAACATCTTACTCTGCAAAGTAACTACACTCTTATAAATAAATGTGCTAACTAGAACCCTGGAGGGTCTTCGGCTCGTCCCCAGACGGTTATATCCCTAAACCTGAGCGTTTATGACGCTTTATAAGAAGAAACAAAACACCAGAATAGAAGATGAAAAGACAGATATGTGTAAGGATCCGTTTTAGTTCCTTATTCACTCGATCCCAGTTTTTGCTTTGTGAAATTCATAGGTCCCTATGATTCACAGTTATATATTTAAGTTTTTTGTCTTTCATGTTCACTGTGTTCTCAATCTGGTGTGTTTTAATCAGCTAAGTGACATTATAGGCCAGGGACATTACGTCTAAGAGATATTCACTCCAACAGAACCCTTATTTCTCAGAGTGTAGACGCTGTAGCTGACAGATCGATTTAGAGGAGTAAAAGTCTAAAGGACTATGAAATGGAAACAGGGTACTTCACAGCAAAGGGTCAGTACTCAGGTATTTTGGTACTTTCTATCATTGATTGAGAAGAAGGGGAGGAAGAAAAGGAGGAAGAGGAGGAGAAAGGAAGCCTCTGACCAGAGTGGATTGCAAAAACATTACAGCTCATCTCTTCCCTTCTTCCCGGTCTTCTTCTCTTCCTTGTGGAAGACTTTTCCATCCGCCTGCTTCTTCCAGCTCAGCTTGATGTCGTCGTTCAGCCCCTGGGCCTTCAGCTTCAGTTTGAGCTGAGAGACAAAAACATTGAGAGAAGAAGTCTTCACTAAAGCTGCTGTTCCTCTACATCCTGCATCCTGTCTCTCACTGTCCTCATGTGGAAGCTCTGCTGGAGAAGAGCTCTGGTTTCCACTAGAGCAGCGTTGTTGTTTTATGCTGTCTGGACACAAGTCTACCTTCAGTCATGACGTGTCCACGTCTGCACTGCACATAGCACCTTTACATTGTTCTTATAGTCCACTACATCACATCACCTGGTGTTTCTGTTGTTAATGAGAGGAAGACGTACCTGCTTCAAGAGGCCCTCCATCACCACAGGGTCATTCAGATCCAGAGAGGAGCTTTTCTGCAGCCTCACTCTCATCACTCGCTTTGCAACAGGCTCAACAGGCTCAACAGGCTCAACGATCACTGGCTCAACGTCTAAAACACAAACAACCTTCACCAGTCACAACATTTCTGGCTGATAATAATAAACATCCTTGATTTTTTTAACACTTTGAATGATAAAAGAGACAAGTATGGTAATTTTACATCATTTTTTCTATCCATAACTTTATATTTATAGATTTCATTTTGATCTACTTTTGATGTATTTGCAAAAGAAGCAAACCTCAGTCCACATTTAAAGACTGAGTGAATGATAGCTTACCATCGTAGCAGATGAACGGTAACATGGCGTCACAGGTCCTGGTCTCCCATCGTCCACTGGCACTAAAATCTGCTGACCCACAATCCCCATCGACACCAAGAGACACCTCAGGTTTCCAGTTTGTAAATGAGGAGTCACTTCCATCAGACCACTCCCAGTCATCTCTGTAAAGGCCGATCCAGACTGCGTCTGCTGAGGGTACCAGATTCTGTACCATCTCGTTCTCCTGCATGTTCCTCACCATGGCCAGGTCTGTGTGGTGTAATCTGCAGTAGCTCTGGGACTCAATCCACATCATGCCGGTGTCAATGAGGACAAATGTCTGTGGACCTGAAAGTAGAACAGAGTGAGGTGCTGAGTAGAGGAACCATAACAGACTACATGATGCAGACCAGTTTATGGTTGCTGAATGAATCTCAGCATGAAGGTGACTCAACACGGAGCTGTGAACATGAACATGCAGCGTCCATTGAGTCCCACATTCATAAAGGCATCAGAGATATTTTCACTCCAACAGACATGATACAAACCGGCTCATTAATGAGCACATTAATCTGCTTTAAATGACATTCATGTAGCTGAAGACTAGTTCAAGTAACTGTGAGGAACTTTTAACTGGTCCTGAACCAATCTCAGTGTAGTCCTGGTCCTCTATAGACCTCCATCAGCAAACAGACCACCAGAGAGAAGATGGTCTGGTTCTATAGAGTCATTCTTAAAGCTCCTCATCGGAGCCACCGGGTCGGATTCTGGTGAAACCAGATGACATCATGCAGGTTCAACAGATCCTCCTTCGGCTCAGACTCTAGCGGGGCCTCCAGCAGAGACCAGTCTACCGTGGACTAGACCCAGACCCAGCAGAGACCAGTCTAGCGTGGACAGACCCAGATCATGCAGAGACCAGTCCTCCTCTCTGGGAGGCAACACCACGCTGCTGGAGACCCAGGACCTATTGCTGGACCCGCTGGAGGGAAGGGGGGCACGGGAGAACCAGAACCAGGACTGAGAGGGGCAGACTGTCAGAGCCTGCTGCAGTGAAATGAGAGGTTTTCTAAAAGGACCCTGATGCTCAAAGACACTACCACTTTAGTCCATGGGGGCGCCACAACCAACACAACAAGTGTTCCTATCTCACCTGTGACATCGAAGCAGACTGGCTTGCTGATCACCTCACAATGTCTGTTGGCCCATTCCCCATTGTAACGCATTACTGCACAGTCGCCTCTGTCGGCATCCGGTGCTCCAACCATCCATTGTCTGAACTCTGTCTCTCCGTCTGACAGTGACCACCCCCAGCTGCCCACGTAAATGTGCAGTCCGATCCAGGCTAGCTGAAAGCAATATTTCATTGTGATATAAAGAAATAGACTTTCAGATATTTTTACTTCCCATTTACAGTCTTGACTTGCAAAACCTTTCAAGGACAGGTTCCCAATTATTACAAGTCTGTCTTAAAACAATATTCATGTGCTAATATGAACAGTGAAACAGGTTTTGTTTCTGTCATCACTCCTGCTGTTCATAATGGACTAAGCGTCTCGCAACGTGGTGACGGCTGAGCTAACGGTTAGCAGCTAATGGTGCTAACAGCGCTAACAGTGCTACCAAAGGCAACATGACTCCACTATATATTTACATGGACGATGTTTGTTTGATCATATATTAATGCTGTAAATATCCAGTTCATATTAGCAGTATGTTGCATTAAATCATATGTTTTGTTTGTAAAATTGTATTCTGTAAAGTAACTCAGTCAAATACATTTCCCTCTGAAATGTAACATAAAAAAGCATTGAACTAAAACACTCAAGTAAAGTACAAGTACACGCGTAGGTCCAGTTAATTTGCATACTTTCCACCACTGTGTGGATGCAAAACGTTCAGAGACCACCTGTCACTGACGTAATAAAACTCACATAGTTGAAGTCGACCATTCTGTTTACATCCATCGTTGAGTTCAGGGTATTCTGCTCCTCCATGTCTCGTATGGTGGCCAGGTCGGTGTGGTGGGTTCTGCAGTAAGCCCGTGCATCAAGAAAGCCCTTCTCCTCATAAACAACATGGAAGCGACGAGCAGCTGATGAGACGGCACACAGCCCTGGATGGACCAATAGCATATTTGTTGTGATCCAATTTTTTCTATTATTATTATTATTACAAAAATCCAAAATCAAATAAGATAAATAAATAAAAATAAGTAAATGAAGGTATACATGCATGTCCACACACACACACACACACACACACACACACACACACACACACACACACACACACACACACACACACACACACACACACACACATACGTATATTCTTAATTACCCCTAATACCCTCACACATCTCCAAATATTATAAAAGGGAATGTATATTATGAAACAATTACATAAATTGTTGGATTTTGCTTAAACCTGTAGACAAACGGCATAATGATTACATTTAATATGAATAACTTAACTCAATGCAAATTATAATTTTACATTAAAGTAAAAAGATGAAGAAAGAAGGGGAAGTAAGAGGAATGTCACAGGGACAAATTATTAAACAATATTAATATAATGTTGAAGATGGTAAAAGAATAAAAAGATTTTAAAGGCTTGCCTGACACAACGACGACGCCCAGGAGAAGTTTGTCCATCCTCGTCTCCGCTCTGGTCCTCTCTGCCAGGCTGGTGACTGTTGAGGTGCAGCTCTTGTAAAGTTCTGCAGCCTCATTTTACTAATGACTTTAATTTCACTAACTAAGACCAGCTGATAGTGACGTAACCTTCAGGTGGTTTGTTGGGACACGGAACAAAGGGGTCGAAGGAAGGGGATGGGGGAGCAAGGGATGAGGGGATGAGGGGATGAAGCAAGGAAGGGATGAAGGGAAAGGAAAGGAGCTCTGCTCGGGGCGGGTCTTCGTTCCAGAATTAAGTTTTATAAAATGCCATAATAATAATAATAATAATAATAATAATAATAATAATAATAATAATAATAATAATAATAATAATAATAATAACAACTGTCCTTTGATATTCGGTTTGGTCGCCACCCAATTTTTAAGAAATAGGTCCTGGTGGACAGGAACCTATTGTTTAATATACACACAAACCAAATGATCAAGGTCTTTATCATTTAAGTATGTATTGGACTAACTACATAATTAAACTACTCAACAGAAAATAAATGAATAAACCATAAAATAAACAGAAGGAATGGAAGGAATAAAGAATAACAATGAACCACAAATTAATGTAGAATCAGTGACTCATTTCAATAACAGGTTTACTTTAATCACATTTTCTCTTGCCATTTAATAATAATAAGAATACATTTGCTTTATATAGAGCTTTTCATAATACTCAAAGACACTTTACAAACGTTGGAAATCATCATAAAAGAGCCATACAATAAAAACATAGAGGACACAATTACACATTAAAAGCAGTTCTGAAGAGGTGGCTTGTGATTTGTGATTTGAATATGGAAAGTCAGTGCAGCCTCGGAGGAGTTTGGGGAGAGAATTCCAGAGGGAGGGGGCAGAAGGCTCATTTCAACTCCATGCAAAGAGCCGGAGCCATTTAATACACAACAAATACACAATTCAAGACACAAAAATATCTCATTTATTCATAACAACAACATAAAATATCCAGAAGGAGGATAATCATCATGAATATCACAATACACAACAGCCCAACCCCTATTGCATCATCTACGGACCAAATAATGATGACTCGTCCTTTTTCCACACTCTTTCTACCTCTCTCTCAATCTGTCTGACTCTCCAATAACAATCGGAGGAGATTTCAATGCATTCATAAACCATCATCAGACAGATGAAATCATTCAAACCACAGAAACCATTAAACACTTCAGTGGTGTTGGTGTTGTTGATGGTTGGCCATTCAAACACCCGACCGTGAGACATTGTTCCTTCTTCTCACCGGTTCATCGCTCCTTCTCCCGTATGGACTTCTTTTTAATCAGCAACTCATAAATTTCCCAAATCTCCAACATACCGATACATCCCATAACCATGAGCGGCCAAGCTGGAATATCAACCGCTCTCCCACATCTCCCAGTAGAGGTCCAGTTAACACATCCCCACTGAGGGACCCTGACTTTGAGCGTTATATGAAGAGAGAGTGGGCGTCCTGCCTTGAAATACATGATGAAACAGAAATAGCACCATCACTACTTTTTAGAAAGCGGGATGAAGAGGAAAAATCATATCATATTTCACAAACAAGAAAAAGAGAGACAGCGAACTGGAATCATATTGAAACAAAAGATTAAAGAACTAGAGAATAATCCCACAGCCCAATGTCAAGATGATTTATGGAACTGAGTGAACACACAACCAAAACAACCCAGTTCCTCAAACACAGACTCTGACACGAACATTTTGAATACAGAAATAAATCTGGAAAATACCAGGCCGACCAAATCGAGTGAAACAAGGAAAACATAACAATTTCAACGATCGTGAACTCGTCAGGCTGTTGTCTGTTGAGGTGCATGCAGCTCATGCAAAGTTCGTCAGCAATCATTTTCCTAATGGACTTTAAGGGCAGTGTCCA
>JBAMJR010000100.1:3145000-3215000 GCA_038501785.1 Myoxocephalus aenaeus
TGAAATCAGATTAAAAACAATAAAAGCGTATTAATGAGCCCTGAACAGAAGCCCCACACTGTTTTCCTGCAATAGGTCGCAATGTTCTGCTTCAACTCTGAAATTTGAATGCCACATGCCCATATCTGCTCCAACCCATCCCACACAGTTGATGATGTGTGTTTCAGCAGCATAATAAACTCAAACAGAGTTAAGCTCTTCTCCCCTTTAAAGGAAACGCTATGAGCGCAGGAAGACCGCTGGGAAGTTTGGGTAGTTTTATACTTTAGTCAAACTTTAAAAAAAAAAGTTTTAGACCTAAACGTAGCAAAGTGGTTTTGTTGCCGAAAACTCCTCATTTATTGAGTTTATTTTGAAAAGATACAATGTAAAAAGTGTTTATTGACACGTTCCTGACGCGTCCAAAAACTGACCCAGAGTTTTGTTTTTAGAGCATCATAGTTTGAACCTTAATCCCAATGATCATACACATAAAGGTACATGAAGTTTAAACATCCTCAGCTTTTAGGACTGGGGGTTCAGTGTCACGTCGAGGACCTTTTGACATTTGGAGACGGGGATCAAACCGCCGCTCCGCCCTCGGACCACCGACCAAACGGCAGGAATTGACGAATCGGGTTGAGGATTTGTTTCCGCCTCACAAACTGTAGCAGCAGCTCATCAATATTTATTAATGTTTCCATGATGATTACTTGTTTGAAACAGGAAATGATCATTATGACCCATCAACAGATAATTAAACAAACCAACATGATTGACCCCGTGACCTTCGTCAGCGTGACATGGCCACCTGTTAAAATAATGTGTGTGTTTGTGCTCAGGTGCAGTTTGGTCTCTAAAGACTGTAAATGCCAGTAGTGCCACCTGGTGGTTCAAACAAGAACAACATATACTGGTTTTTATATTGTCACACCCTCTGACAGGAAGTACTCGGGACTCTACTTATGTACAAGTAGTAATAGTACTAAAAAAAAGTCCTGCAAAATTTACAGGACACTTAAAATGTACCAAAAGTTAATTACACATTGAGTAGAACGCCACATTTCTTCTTAGATTATAATTATGATGCAAAAATGTATTCATCATTGTGGAGCATTTACTACTTTTTTATTTACCTCATCTGATGACGACTTCCTCCTTTGAGATCAATAAAGTTTTATTTGAATCTATAATATGACTTCGTAATGTATTGATTATATTATTTATCAGAATCTGAAATGTAACTAAAGTGGAAAGTGAGACATTTCCCTCTGAATCACAGTGTAAGCAGTAAATACTCAAGGAAAGTACAAGTACCTCAGTATTGTACTTGAGTAAATGTTCTCATGTTACTTTACACCACTGACGTGAATATTACAATAAAAACTCAGGTTGAGTCAAAGATATATACGAAAATCAGCAGACAGTTTTATAAAATTGTTACATTTCTATGTGTACAGCAAAATCAAACTTCAGAGATAAACGTCACGTCGTCGTTTCACGTGAGAATGTTAAAGAAAAAGCACAGCGGTGAAGTTTCTTCATAAGAGACAGAACTGGTTATGAAGACGTCCGTCTGCTTCCTGTCGAAGCTCAAAAACCTCCAGAAAGGTTTTCACAAATAATCTGCAAATTTTTGTAAATAAGCAGAAAACATCCTGTTTATATGTCGTTCACAAATATTAATATTTCAACCAAAAAAGCTGCAAGACAGTTCCTAAAATGAAAGTGCAAAATTAAATATTCCTCAAGAAGAAAATGATATTAATAATAATAATAATAATAATGTTTGCATCTCTTTAGTTACAATTGAAGTAATTCTCCTGCAATTGAAAATAAATAAACATGGTGTCAAATAAAAATACAGATTTTCCATCCAGTTTCCAAAATCAATTAAAGTCAAACATTCTTTGTAACTTTCCTTTTTTCTTTCATATAACTTTTTGTTGCATTTCTCTAAAATGCATAAAATAATAATACAAGAGTATTTCGATCACGCCGCCTGGTTAAAGTCACCACGTCCAGATATTACTGCTCATGTGTGTCACATGTATGATGGTAGAGAAAACGTATTTCTGCTGTTGGACAGCTCAGCTGAAGGCTGCAGCTTTAAATTTACAAGCCGTTTGCTCGCAGTGGGTTTTTAGGAGCTGGAGCCATTAGCTTAGCTTAGCATAAAGACTGGAAGCAAATGGAAACAGCTAGCATGGCTCAGTCCAAAGTTAGAGATGCTCCGATCAACACATTATGTCCTATGTTGGTTTCATTATTAGGGGCGTGGGGAAATAAATCAATGCAGCATAATATCTTGATATTTTGCGTAACATTCTATCAAATGTTTCTTTATTATTTAATATCCTAATATTGCAAATAAAAATGCTTTTCCAGTCGACTAGATGCCGTCATGTTTAAAGTCATCAGGATCGACAGGAGATAAATCACAGAAACACCTGGTCCTGCACAGCGTTTAATCCTTATAATAATGAGAGAGGGAAACCGACATACTACAAATGTAATTATAGTTTATAATATTGAATATTTTTCATTTTTAGGTGAAACTACATTCGATCACTGAATCATACCCACTCAAATGAAACACATCAAAAACAAACTAACTTAAACTATGTCGTCTCATGCAAAGTCAAAGCCAGGATTTTAGAAATACTGAAGTCCCTTAATAATACACGTTTGACTTGCCACCAAAATAATCTATATATTAAAAACTATTCTTCACGTTATATATTAATTTACCGGTTAATAAATGGATCAACAACTAGATAATATCCAATATCAGGCAATGAGAAAATGCACCGGTGCTTTTACAACAACTCCAACGGCGGCACTACCGGTGGAAATGGGTGAAAGGCCTCTAGAATTACGAAGATCGCAGTTGGCATTAAGTTATTGGTTTAATCTACAGGGCCTTTTATTATTATTTATTAATAATGCAAGTACTAGACATCCTGATCCACACTCAATACCAGTTGGTGGCGGTATTGCACCAAACAGTTGTTCGCCCACCGCCAATAAACCTTAACAGAAGAAGAAGAAGAAGACCCGGATGTTCCTCCATTAGCAACATGGCGGCTACCGTCAGTACAAACAGTAGCGTTTGTACTAGTGTCTATAATATAGTAGCTCCTTTTCAACTGTTGAGAGCCACCATGAAAACAATTGAAACAGAACTGTTTTATTACAACTATTACAATAGTAATAGATCAAAGAGAAAGTTCGGTCAACAAAAGGTCAAATATTCACGTCCTAAAACAAAGGACAGAATCCCTAAACTCTTTACATGTGAGCAAGACTAAATGTCCACCCTGTTACTGGACATTCACAACTCTATTAATATGTTTTTAATACACTGGTATTGGAAAAATTCCATTTTCTATGAGTAAATATGTTCCTTACTTTAGCCTTAATATACATTTTTAACAGTATTTACAAACAATCATTAGAACAAAAGTTCTTCTGTAATTCTGTAATTTACCCAATTTCTTTTTTTAATTAAGGGAATTTCAATTGAAATTTTACCGCATTTTTAGGCTATTTAATTTAGCCAATTTATAACCTGCAAGTAACCACAAAGATATGCTGAATATTTGTTGGTTTCATTTAATTATCATAAAAAAAAAAAACTCAGATAACAGGGTGGAAATCATATCAGTGAACAATACATTTCATTAATGAAAGCAATTCATTCAAATACAAATTATAAATGTAACTTCCATTAACAACCATTAATCATAAACACACAGATTTAATTTCTAAAGAAAAACAGGCTGCTGATAGAACAGATCACCGTTTTATTACAACTGTTACAATAGTAGTAAATCAAAAGAGAAAGTTCGGTCAACAAAAGGTAAAATATTCACGTCCTAAAACAAAAGGACAGAACCCCTTAAACTCAAAGAGATGAGATCAGTAGAGGATGATGTTGAAGAAGAAAGAAGGATGGAGATATTTAAACAATTCTTTTCTCAATTCAGTCATTCTTCAGTTATGGAACAAAACTGCAGTTTCTACAGTAAAACTAAATCAAGGAAGTAATGAGTTTAAACTGGAGAGAAAACGTTGCTGATACATATTATTGTTGCAGTCTGTATCAGCCTGACAGTTTAAGTGTTTAACTATGTCTCATTTATTTCAGATGCTCTTATCAATACACTTGTGATTTGATAAATAACAGACGAGAGAATCTTGTTGAGCAAACTCCAAACTAAGTTGTTTCTCTAGTGTGGACTTTTAAATGTCGTTTCAGAGTTGGCTTGCGTGTAAATGATTTACCACAAACTGAACAACTAAATGCTTTCACTCCTGTGTGGAGAAGCATGTGATCCTTCAGGCATCTCTTGTATGTAAATGTTTTACTACACACAGAACAACTATATGCTTTCACTCCTGTGTGGATACTCATGTGATCGTTCAGGTATTCCTTTCGGGAAAATGTTTTACCACAAACTGAACAACTAAATGCTTTCACTCCTGTGTGGAGAGCCATGTGATCGTTCAGGTAATACTTTCGTGAAAATGTTTTACCACAAACAGAACAAATAAATTGTTTCCCTTCTGTGTGGAGAATCACGTGAGCTTTCAGGCTTCTCTGATATGAAAATGTTTTACTACACAAAGAACAACTAAATGCTTTCACTCCTGTGTGGAGAATCATGTGATTTTTCAGGTGATCCTTTCGTAAAAATGTTTTACGACAAACAGAACAAATAAATTGTTTCACTTCTGTGTGGAGAGTCATGTGAGCTTTCAGGCTTCTCTGATATGAAAATGTTTTACTACACAAAGAACAACTAAATTGTTTCACTCCTGTGTGGAGAATCATGTGACCGTTCAGGTAATCCTTTCGTGAAAATGTTTTACTACACACAGAACAACTAAATGGTTTCACTCGTGTTTCGGATCTACTGTGTCTCTTCAGACGTACCTTGTGGTCAGAGCTTCCAGCACATTCAGGCGAGCTGATTGATGTATTTCCAGTACTACAGTTCACATCACTTACAGGTACTTCATTGTTTTGCACAGCGTTTAAATCTGACTGAGGTTCCTGAGTCTCCTTCCAATCTCTACTGTCATCAGTCTCAGACGAGTCGTCAGTCTCATGTTCTGATCCTCCACAATCCGCTCCATCAGCTTCTGTTTCCATCGGTTCAGTTTGTCTTTGATGAAGCTGTGAGGACTGAGCTTCTTCTTCATCATCTTCACTCTTTACAGGAGTGAATGAGAACTTGATACCAGCCTCCTCCAGCCCTTGAAGCTGCTCTCCCTCCTGACTGATCCAGAGTTCCTCCTGTTCCTCTTTAATGTGTGGGAGCTCTGGGTCCTCCTGTTCCTCTTTAATGTGTGGGGGCTCTGGGTCATCCTCTTTAATGTAAAGAATACAATATGTACATCTGAGATGTAGTACAGTAAAAAGTACAATATGTACATCTGAGGTGTAGTACAGTAAAAAGTACAATATTCACCTCTGAGATGTAGTACTGTAAAAAGTATGAACGTGTTTAAATACTTCAGAACAGTCCCTGTAACTCTACCTCAGTACATGATGTGAATACTTCCTCCAGAACTGGTTACATCAGTTTAAAGTGATAAAGAAACAAACAGAACCAACCTGCTCTTTGTATCCGGACTTCCGGGTTGAAAACAGCGTCCTGTAGTCTCCGTTGTTGCTCGTTCTCCTCTATTGATGTAGAAAGTTCCTCCTCGTACTCTGCTATCGCTCTTTCAAACATCATTTAGACTTTAGACATTTTCACACAACGACAGAAACGTTTTTTCCACACAAACTCCGTCACAAACCCCGTTTCCTCTCCATTAAACTGGGACGCGCTGTGTTAACTTCCGTCCCCGTCGGTCTGTTTGTAGCATGCTAAGCTAACTTCAATATCTTTGTAGGCTACCGGGAGATGAGTCAGAGGAACAACATCCGGGAACAAAGGCGAACATCTAGAAGTCCATTCAGAAGGTTTATCCAGACATACAGAGACTCTGCTGGATCAGTACTGAAGGAGCTACCTGACACTTTACCAACACAACAACGAGACGCTACTGTTTGTACTGACGGTAGCCGCCATGTTGCTCATGGAGGAACATCCGGGTCTTTTTCTTCGTTGAGGTTTATTGGCGGTGGGCAAACAACTGTTTGGTGCATTACCGCCACCAACTGGTATGGAGTGTGGGTCAGGATGTCTAGTACTTGCATTATTAATAAATAATAATAAAAGGCCCTGTAGATTAAACCAATAACTTAATGCCAACTGCGCTCTTCGTAATTCTAGAGGCCTTTCACCCATTTCCACCGGTAGTGCCGCCGTTGGAGTTCTTTTAAAAGCACCGGTGCATTTTCTCATTGCCTGATATTGGATATTATCTAGGTTTTGATAATTTATTAACCGGTAAATTAATTTATAACGTGAAGAAAAAAAATACTTATGTACATATGTTTTTGGTGACAAGTCAAACGTGTATAATTAAGGGACTTCAGTATTTCTAAAATCCTGACTTTGACTTTGCATGAGACGACATAGCTAAAGTTAGTTTGTTTTTGATGTGTTTCATTTGAGTGGGTATGATTCAGTGATCGAATGTAGTTTCACCTAAAAAAGAAAAATATTAAATATTATAATCTATAATTCCATCCGTAGTATGTTGGTTTCCCTCTCTCATTATAAGGATTAAACGCTGTGCAGGACCAGGTGTTTCTGTGATTTATCTGATCAGTTCAATCAATAGAAATGTTCCAAATGATGACTCTTGAGACGATGATTCAATTTCAATCCTTGCGTCCATTTATTCCTTTTAATCGAAGAAAACAAATCATAAATCTAACTTATGTTCTATCTTAAATTAACGTTCTAACGTGAGGTCAAAAAACTGTCTCGATGCCCCGTTCCACATAAGAAAATAAAAAACACTCCTAGTCGGTCCCACCCCTTCCTCTTATACCTGCCAGCTGATCCTAATCAGATTGACAAACAATTAACAGAAAAAAAAGGCATTATTATTATTATTATTGCAAAGGAACGTCTTTAAATCATACAAATTAATTACATAACATGATTTATCATCGAACAAAAAATATATGGCTCCAACACTCCAGCCCCTAATTGCTTTTAGTACAGCAATTAATAAATAGAGCCATTATTCAAAACACAAATAGCTGTATATGGCATTCATTTTTTTTCCTGGATGAAGTTCATCCTTTTCACACTACTGCCCAGCTCCAGCTACTCTACAGCTTCCAGCAGCAGACAGAGCTTGTTAATAGGTCTCTGTAGAACACTTGTTCTTGTTTTAACTAGAACACTGCGGACAAGTCCTTTACTTCCTGGCATGGTCTTTACAATCCGTCCTAGAACCCAGGAGTTTCTAGGTGCCGAATCGTCCACAATAACAACGAGGTCTCCGGGTAGAAAGTTCCTCTTAACCTCATTCCACTTATTTCGCTGTTGCATGATTGGAAGGTATTCCCTGACCCATCTTCTCCAGAAAAGGTCAGCCAGATATTGTACCTGTCTCCATCTCCTTCTAGAGTACAGATCATCTTTCTTGAACAGTCCAGAAGGCATGACAGGGTTGGTTTTGAGTAGAAGCAAATGATTAGGTGTTAAAGGTTCCACATCATTTAAGTCATTTGTTATTGTTGTGATGGGCCTATCATTCATTATAGCTTCCACCTCACATAAGGCTGTCTGCAAGGCCTCATCATCCAGAACTTGTTCCTTTAGCACAGAATCTTCTTGAGTGACTTGATTAGTCTCTCCCATACGCCTCCGTGGTGAGCGCCTGCTGCCGTGTTAAATATCCACTCTATTCCTTCTTGGAGTAGATTCCTTTGGATAATCTCATGATGTTCGTTCCAGCTCCTTTTGTGCACCGACAAAATTTGTCCCTTAATCGAATCTAATGGTTTTTACGGTACCTCTGCGACATAGAAATCTGCGTATTGCATTGATGCAGGAGTTAGTGTCCAAACTACAAGCCACCTCGAGATGGATTGCTCGGCTAGTAAGGCATGTAAAGATTACACCCCACCGTTTCACATTGCTTCGACCTCGCTTTATCTCAAAAGGTCCAAAATAATCCATGCCAACCGAGGTGAAAGGTGGTAAATCTGGCATCACGCGGTCCTGTGGAAGATCTGCCATTTTTTGCTCTCCTACTCTAGACTGCATTCGTCTGCAGAAAACACAGTTTCTGATGATTTTTCGTGCTGAAGAGTTTGCAGAGGACATCCAGTATTTCTGTCCTAGTTTTGAGAGCATATGATTTCTTCCAGAATGACCAACTTGGTTGTGTATGTTTCTTAGAATCATCTCGGCTATGTGGGATTTTGTGGATAAGATTATGGGATTCTTAGCGCTTACTGGCATATCTGATTTGTTAATCCTACCCCCCACTCTCAGGACACCTTGATCTAGGATGGGATCCATTTTTAGTATAGGGCTGTCTTTTTGGCAGTATTTTCCCTTTTCCAGGAGGGCAAATTCCAGTGAAAATTGTTGCCGTTGTTCAAATGCATATATGGCCATTTCAGCATTGTCCATATCCTTTACTGTCAGATCTGCACCGAGTGGAACCTTTAGGTTTATGGCACGTTCCTTCAGTAATTTATTATTACTCAGCAGCCGTCCAGTATCTGTTATCTTTCTTCTTTGAGTGATCTCCAAGAGCAATCTTTTCAGCTTCAATATCCAAGCTACAGCTTTTTTCAGGCTGTTCCAGTCTGAGTAGTACTCAATTAGCTTACTGGTGGGACTTTTCCCCTCAATGCTCGTTGTGTTCACGATCACATCCCTTTTTACTTCAGGATCATCCGAGGAAAGAGAACTTTGTGACATTTTGTCTGTGTTCTTAGGCCACAGAGATTCCATTTCTTGCAGAAACTCTGGTCCTTGTAGCCATCTTTTGGACATGAACGCTTCAATGTCTAATCCCCGTGAAGCATCATCTGCAGGATTGTTTTTGGAGTCTACATACCTCCACTGAGTCTCATTTGACAAGTCATGAATAACCGCAATCCTATTGGCCACAAATGTGTGGAATCTCTTAGTCTTATTGCAGATTTATTTAAGTACAGACTGGCTGTCTGTCCAGAAAATGGACTCCTGCAGGTTTAGCTGCAACTCTAAGTGTAACATCCGATCAACTCGTACAGCTAGAGTGGCCGCTGTGAGCTCGAGTCTGGGAATAGTCACCTTTTTAAGGGGAATTACTCTGGACTTTCCCATCACTAAAGCAATATGAACTTCCCCCAAACTGTTAACGAATCTGAGATAACTGGCAGTGCCATAACCTTGCTCACTGGCATCACCAAAATGGTGCAACTGTGCTGATTCTATCTGGCCAAAATCTTCAGATTTCAAACATCTTCTGACCTGAAAATGTTTTAGTTGATCTAGCTCTGTCAACCATTTTTCATATGGTTTAGAGAATTCCCCAGGGATTGTTACATCCCATCCACACTTTGCCTGGCAAAGATCTTGGAGAATTTGTTTCGCCTTAAGTACAAAGGGGGCAGCAAGACCTAATGGATCATATACTAAACTGACAGTAGAGAGTACAGCACGCCTGGTAAGAGATCGGGTTTTGATTGCTATCTGGAATCCAAACGTATCGTTTTCTATATTCCAGTACATCCCTAGAGCCCTTTCCACAGGTAGCTTTTCTCTGTCTAGGTCCAGTTCTTTAATCTGCTTGGCTTTGTGTTCATCTGGGACCGCAGCCAGGACGGCACGACTATTGCTAACCCATTTTGTTAGTTTGAAACCTCCTTTAGCGCACAGCTCCCTGAGATTGTTCATGAGGTTAACAGCTTGCTCTTCTGTTGCCAAAGATTTAAGGCAGTCATCAACATAAAAGTTTGATTTAATGGTGTCAACTGCCATTGCGTCACATTTGTCCTTGTTATCCTCTGCTGTTTTTTGAAGAGCAAAGTTGGCGCAACTTGGTGAGGAGATGGCTCCGAACAAATGAACTTTCATTCGGTATTGCTCTAAAGGTTGGCTTGTGTCTCCGTCTGGCCACCACAGAAATCTCAACAAGTTTGAATCCTTTTCATAAACTCGAACTTGGTGAAACATCCCTTCGATATCTGCCATGACTGCAAATTTCTCCTGGCGGAACCTCAGCAGAACGCCAAGAAGTGAGTTGGCTAAGTCAGGTCCTGATAAGAGTTCATTGTTGAGTGATGTTCCTTTGTATGAAGATGTACAGTCAAACACCACTCTGATTGTCTTTTTGCACTTGTGGTACACCCCATGGTGGGGTATATACCACACCTTGCCATCATTTTGATGCAGGTCCTTTGCTGGTAACTTCTCTGCGTAGCCCTTGTCAATTACATCTTTCATGAAACTCTTGTATTCTTCCGCATAAACAGCATCTTTATTAAACTTCCTAGCAAGGTAATATGCTCGCTGCTCTGATATATGGTAATTGTTGGGCATGACGACGTCACAATTACGAAGTGGCAGGGGGAAATAATAGTGATCATCTTTTAATGAGGTTGCACTTGTTACCAGATTCATGAAAGTCTTGTACTGGTACTATTGCCAGCTTGCAATCTTTTCCAGCCCCGATATCATCCTCTCTTTCCAATGATACAGATGTTCCACTGGTCGATTCTTTTGTCTGATAGGTCTTTTTGTCTTTTGGTTCCTTGTCTGCAGATTTTTCATTGTGTAGTATACTAGGGTGCATTCCTTGACAGTGTTGGCAAGTCATCCTTCTTTTACAAGTCTTGCTCATATGTCCTCTGTTTAGGCAACCAAAGCAGATGCCCTTTTCTTTCAACAATTGCACCTTCACATCCCGTGGTTGCATCTTTAACCTTCCACATTCATTCAATTAATGTTTTCCTGTGTTGCAAATGCAACAGTTATCATCACGCACATTGACAAACAGGTTTTCAGGTTCCCGATGTCTTGATTGACCTGCAGCTCTCTGGTCGCTCATTTCAACCGCCATTGCAAAGCCACTACTCTTCCATCTTTGTTTGGTTTGCTGTTTGGAGTCTGTCGGCATGTTACTCTTTGGGATGGCTCTTTTGGGCATACAATCTTGAATGTTACCAAAGTGGGGATCTTGCAGAATGCTGGCTTGTTTCTCAATAAATGCAACAAGGTCAGAGAATCTGGCCCGCTCCTGGTTTCGTTCCAGAAGCTCATGTGCTGTAGTTCTCCACTTTTCTTTCAGGCCATAAGGCAGCTTTGATAAGATGAGCTTTAAAGTAGAGACAAGATCCATTTCTCCCATGTCTTGTAGCTCTTTCCTAGCATTGCAACATCCTCTAAGGTAAAGAGCATAGGCATGTAAGGCCTTTCCGTCATTAGCCTTAATGTTGCTCCAGTTGAGAGCTTTCTCCATGTAGGCATTTGCAATTTTCATTCCATCTCCAAAGTGAATCTTCATCAGTCTCCGTGCTTCAACATAGCCTCTGTTTGGTTTCATATGAAAACAGCTCCTCACTAGTTCTCTAGGTTGGCCACTAGTGTACTGTTCAAGGTAGTAAAGTCTATCCTCGTCACTACTCGTTTTATCTTCAATACCATGCTTAAATGCACGCATGAATGTTTGAAAGCTTAAAGGGTCACCATCAAATACTGGGATCTGTCTGGAGGGAAGTGAAGACCGTTTCTGCTGTCTCACTAATAAATCTGTTATTTCATTTTGTTTCTGGATCATAGCTAGCAGCGCCCTATCGTGATTACTACAGTCTGTTTCATCAGAAATGTCACTTCTTGGGTGATTCGGCCTTCGGTGATCCTGCTCTAGAGGTCCTCCACCAGTGATTACTTTATGTCCCTGTTGACTGAATAATCTCTGAAGAGGTGTTTTAGGCATGGCTCCCAAGTCTGTGTATTTGACAGGGTCAAGTTCCAATTCATCCACAGCACCATCTTGCCTATGACCGTCCAAGTATTCATTCATGCCATCTCTTCTTTGTCCTCTAATTTCAGAGGTTTTATCAAAATGGTCCAACATTTTTAATTTGGCTTCAGATGCTGCTATATCCGCTTCTAGCTCAATTCTCTCCAGTTCATCTTGTAATCGTCTTTTATCCATTTCCACAGCATGCTTCTGTTTTAATGCAGACTCACGTATTTTTAGCACAGCTCTTTCCGTGGCTATTTTAAGGCGTTCTGAAGGTACTGATGAACAGGTTGTTGATCGCCTTGTCTGTTTAGATACATTGGAAATACTATCATGAGGTTGAACAAGCTTCTGAGGATCTGATGGTTCAAAAGTTTGCTTTGAAACCTCTTCCCATAAGAATCTCTTAAATGTCTCCATTTTGGGCTCATACCAGTCCACTGTCTCATTTTCCTTTATTTCAGCAGGTAAAAGCATTTGGACAGCAACATGAGCATCTTTAAATTCACTGAGTGTCATCTTAAATTGTTCCACCTCACATAACACCCTCTCAGTATTTCCACCACCAGCAAGCAATGCTCTGAGTTCATTCATTTTGCGTGTGCAAGCGCACAGTTTTGCTCTGCGCTTGGCACTACGGGATTTTAATTCATTTTCCCTTTTTGCACTCTCTTCAGCCATCGTTCGGCCTCAGGACAACAGTTTATTTATCGACTTATTTTCCTTTTGTTTGTTTCCATCAGACATTTAATCCAAATCTTGCATTTTTAAAAGCATTTTAAAATGCAGCTTCAGCCCTCACTCTTTTATTTTATTTGACTTCAGTTACAGCTTTAATGAAAGAGTTAAACTGGACGAGCTTTTCAGTCTGAGTCATGTTTCTGATTATCATCTTTTTAATCAACTATTTTGTCACATTACAATAAAACATATCAAGTCAACACGAGTTGTGTAGTGTTTCATAAACTGTTGTCTGCATATTTTTATGATCAGATTATAATCTGCATGTAAATAAACCATAACAACAAAAAGGGATATGAGACACACATATATGACACACATCGTTGTGGGATAACGTATTTAATTAATTTAATACGTTGGTTTCACTTTCATATTCCTTCGTTCATTTCTATTCCAACCTCGTTATTAAAGTAATACTATGAACCGGGTTGTTCATGTCGTTATGACGCAACACTGTAAGAAGACGGACGAAGTATCTAAGATGCGCATTTTGTAGTCCATCTTCGGAACATTGTAGTTTCACCGCTGCAGACAGTGACGTCACAAACATGCGCCTGCCGTCGCGTCATAACTACGTCGCTTAGGGAAAGTGGAGTCGGATTTGCCAAACACCGCGGTTGTTTTTTCCTAACTCCTCATGAATTCTCCTTCCCATCTTTCCTTAACCCCGTGACGTTTTCCACAGAGGTTAAGGAAAAGTGCTTAGGGTTAGACGTTAGGCGGTAGTTATTGGACTATTCGACCGCAGCCTATTGCTACTGACGGTAGCCGCCATGTTGCTAATGGAGGAGCATCCGGGTCTTCGTCTTCTTCTTCTTCTTCTTTTTTACGGTTTATTGGCGGTGGGCAAACAACTGTTTGGTGCAATACCGCCACCAACTGGTATGGAGTGTGGATCAAGATGTCTAGTACTTGCATTATTAATAAATAATAATAAAAGCGTCTGCAGCGTGCCAGACGGTGATGGAGGAGCAGAGGATGGGCCACTTTACTTGGTGTAAAATAAGAACACAGATTTTCCATCCAGGTTTCCAAAATCGATTAAAGTCTAACATTCTTTGTAACTTTCCTTTTTTCTTTCATATAACTTTTTGTTACATTTCTCTACAATGCATCAATTAATAATACAAGAGTATTTCGATCACACCGCCTGGTTAAAGTCACCACGTCCAGATATTACTGCTCATGTGTGTCACATGTATGATGGAAGAGAAAACATATTTCTGCTGTTGGACAGCTCAGCTGAAGGCTGCAGCTTTAAATTTACAAGCGGTTTGCTCGCAGTGGGTTTTCTAGGAGCTGGAGCCATTAGCTTAGCTTAGCATAAGGACTGGAAGCAAAGGGAAACAGCTAGCATGGCTCTGTCCAAAGTTGGAGATGCTCCGATCAACACATTATGTTTGTTTCATTATTAGGGGCGGGGGGAAATAAATCAATGCAGCATAATATCTTGATATTTTGCGTAACATTCTCGTATCAATTATATCTTTATTATTTAATATACTAATATTGCAAAAGAAAATGCTTTTCCAGTCCACTAGGTGGTGCCGTCATTTTTAAAGTCATCAGGATCGACACTAAAACGTTAGGTTCGTTCGAGATGAGCCAGTTCTGCGCAATGCATGCTGGTTAGATTTGTGTCCGACTTGCTCTGACATCATGCACATGTGGTCAACGATACTCTCACGAGAGCGAGGCCGCCACCGATTTTAGAGCCAGGCGCCGCAGTAGCTCTCCACCGACTGCGTGGCCCAGTGCATGATGGGAAACGAAAACATATCTTGGGTGGTTGATAATAATAAAGATTATTTATAACACATATCAAAACCAGTAATGTATTTCACGGGCAGATATAAAAAGAACACAGGACGCAGCTACACATACATTTCTACATAAATATTTATTTATAAATTAAAACATGATCTATAAACTACAATTAGTCTACAGATTGGAAATAACAGGAAGTATTTGTTTCTGCATTTTGTGTGTATACTTTGAAGGCAGCCTAAAACTGATCGACTTGACCGCAGTTTTTTGTCAACGCCTCCTGCTGCTGCCGCCTGCTCTCGTCTGGATTCCAGGCGAGAAGCAGCTCTTACGAACGAGCCCAATGTCTCTGTGGATCACACGCTTCAATTAAGTCAATTTCTAAGAATCAAATGCAGCTGGTTATTGATTGAACTGATCAGATAAATCACAGAAACACCTGGTCCTGCACAGCGTGTAATCCTTATAATAATGAGAGGGGGAAACCGACATACTACAGATGGAATTATAGATTATAATATTGAATATTTTTCTTTTTTAGGTGAAACTACATTCGATCACTGAATCATACGAACTCAAGTGAAACACATTAAAAACAAACTAACTTAAACTATGTCGTCTCATGCAAAGTCAAAGCCAGGATTTTAGAAATACTGAAGTCCCTTAATAATACACGTTTGACTTGCCACCAAAAACATATGTACATAAGTATTTTTTTTTCTTCACGTTATATATTAATTTACCAGTTAATAAATGATCAAAAAATAGATAATATCCAATATCAGGCAATGAGAAAATGCACCTGTGCTTTTAAAACAACTCCAACGGCGGCACTACCGGTGGAAATGGGTGAAAGGCCTCTAGAATTACGAAGAGCGCAGTTGGCATTAAGTTATTGGTTTAATCTACAGGGCTTTTTATTATTATTTATTAATAATGAAAGTACTTGACATCCTGATCCACACTCCATACCAGTTGGTGGCGGTATTGCACCAAACAGTTGTTCGCCCACCGCCAATAAACCTTAACAGAAGAAGAAGAAGAAGACCCGGATGTTCCTCTATTAGCAACATGGCGGCTACCGTCAGTACAAACAGTAGCGTTTGTACTAGTATAATATAGCAGCTCCTTTTCAACTGTTGAGCCACCATGAAAACAATTGAAACAGAACTGTTTCATTACAACTATTACAATAGTAATAAATCAAAGAGAAAGTTCGGTCAACAAAAGGTCAAATATTCACGTCCTAAAACAAAAAGGACAGAATCCCTAAACTCTTTACATGTGAGCAAGACTAAATGTCCACCCTGTTACTGGACATTCACATCTCTATTAATGTGTTTTTAATACACTGGTATTGGAAAAATTCCATTTTCTATGAGTAAATATGTTCCTTACTTTAGCCTTAATATACATTTTTAACAGTATTTACAAACAATCATTT
Organism: Myoxocephalus aenaeus; assembly: GCA_038501785.1. Taxonomy (NCBI): domain Eukaryota; kingdom Metazoa; phylum Chordata; class Actinopteri; order Perciformes; family Cottidae; genus Myoxocephalus; species Myoxocephalus aenaeus. The sequence goes on from JBAMJR010000100.1 coordinate 3,160,818, forward strand.
GAACAAAAGTTATTCTGTAATTCTGTAATTTAGCCAATTTCTTTTTTAATTAAGGGAATTTCAATTGAAATTTTACCCCATTTTTAGGCTATTTAATTTTGCCAATTCAAAACCTGCAAGTAACCACAAAGATATGCTGAATATTTGTTGAAAAAAACTCAGATAACAGGGTGGAAATCATATCAGTGAAGAATACATTTAATTAATGAAAGCAATTCATTCAAATACAAATTATAAATGTAACTTCCATTAACAACCATTAAATATAAACACAGATTTAATTTCTAAAGAAAAACAGGCTGCTGATAGAATAGATAACCGTTTTATTACAACTGTTACAATAGTAGTAAATCAAAAGAGAAAGTTCTGTCAACAAAAGTTAAAATATTCACGTCCTAAAACAAAGGACAGAACCCCTTAAACTCAAAGAGATGAGATCAGTAGAGGATGATGTTGAAGAAAGAAGGATGGAGATATTTAAACACAATTATTTTCTCAATTCAGTCATTCTTCAGTTATGGAACAAAACTGCAGTTTCTACAGTAAAACTAAATCGAGGAAGTAATGAGTTTAAACTGGAGAGAAAACGTTGCTGAAGAGAAAGAAGGTTAAATATTTGCCAAAATTTCATCACCTATGATAATTCAGCTCAAACCATAGTGCTGCATAGGGGACATGGAAAACTTTGACAACGTAAAACAATTATACATGACAATAGCATAGAAACAAATACAAACAGAATTTAAATTGATGTGTAGGTTCATCTTAGCTGAATAAACATATTATTGTTGCAGTCTGTATCAGCCTGACAGTTTAAATGTTTAACTATGTCTCATTTATTTCAGATGCTCTCATCAATACACTTGTGATTTGATAAATAACAGAGACGAGAGAATCTTGTTGAGCAAACTCCAAACTAAGTTGTTTCTCTAGTGTGGACTTTTAAATGTCGTTTCAGAGTTGGCTTGCGTGTAAATGATTTACCACAAACTGAACAATTAAATGCTTTCACTCCTGTGTGGAGAAGCATGTGATCCTTCAGGCATCTCTTGTATGCAAATGTTTTACTACACACAGAACAACTAAATGCTTTCACTCCTGTGTGGATAGTCATGTGAGCTTTCAGGCTTCTCTGATATGAAAATGTTTTACTACACACAGAACAACTAAATGCTTTCACTCCTGTGTGGAGAATCATGTGACCGTTCAGGTAATCCTTTCGTGAAAATGTTTTACCACAAACAGAACAAATAAATCCTTTCACTCCTGTGTGGATAGTCATGTGAGTGTTCAGGTTTCCCTTTAGTGAAAATATTTTACTACACACAGAACAACTAAATGGTTTCACTCCTGTTTTGGATCTAGTGTGTCTCTTCAGACGTACCTTGTGGTCAGAGCTTCCAGCACATTCAGGCGAGCTGATTGATGTATTTCCAGTACTACAGTTCACATCACTTACAGGTACTTCATTGTTTTGCAGATGGTTTGAATCTGACTGAGGTTCCTGAGTCTCCTTCAAATCTCTACTGTCATCAGTCTCAGACGAGTCATCAGTCTCTGGTTCTGATCCTCCACAATCCGCTCCATCAGCTTCTGTTTCCATCTGTTCAGTTTGTCTTTGATGAAGCTGTGAGGACTGAGCTTCTTCTTCATCATCTTCACTCTTTACAGGAATGAATGAGAACTTGATACCAGCCTCCTCCAGCCCTTGAAGCTGCTCTCCCTCCTGACTGATCCAGAGTTCCTCCTGTTCCTCTTTAATGTGTGGGGGCTCTGGGTCATCCTCTTTAATGTAAAGAATACAATATGTACATCTGATGTGTAGTACAGTAAAAAGTACAATATTCACCTCTGAGATGTAGTACTGTAAAAAGTATGAACGTGTTTAAATACTTCAGAGCAGTCCCTGTAACTCTACCTCAGTACATGATGTGAATACTTCCTATAGTGGCCAAAACTCCCTTCTTGTCATCGGTAAAAATGTCTTAACATATTCGTTCATTTTAACCACTCTTAGACGGAAAGAACGAGTCTACGCGTGTATTGTGTTTCAACAACGGTAGAAAACAGTGAGTTCGCTCCGTACTTTTACTGAATTCTGATGCAACAGTGAAACAAGTCCGCCCGTTGATACATCAATGCGCGAGCTCAATACGTCACAATTCACCTCTGATTATTCTAGGCAATGCAAACTATAACATACAATATGCAATCACTATAATGATCAATCCCTAAATATGAATCTAAATAATATAGTATCTAAATCTGAGTCTAAGTTACAATTACAATATGGAAAATGGCACTAACATTCCGGCCCCTAATTGCTCATCATGGGGATGGCAATTACCTAACTAAAACTACATTTCTGTATTCTAAACCCTTTCTCTACTCTTTCATTAAGGCCTAAGCCAACATAAACAATCTAGACTAGTCTAGATGAGGCCTACAAAATAGACAACTGTAGAAAATAATAAAGTCCTAAATAATAATGTCCTTTATTGTCCACGGGATTCTTCCATCTCGAGCAGGAGACACAACTTAGTTATGGGTCTCTCTATGATGTTGGTCTTCGTTTTGACAAGGACCCGGCGGACGAACCCTTTGGCGTCGGGGATTGTCTTCTCCACTTTTCCCATCAACCAGGACCCTCTTGGAGCCCTCTGGTCCACGATGAGTACAACGTCTCCCTCTTTCACATTCCTCTTCTTCTCCAGCCACTTCTGCCTTTCTTGTAGGAGGGGCAAGTATTCTCTGGACCAGCGCTTCCAGAAGATATCGGAGATATACTGCACTTGCCTCCATCGTCGTCTGGTGTATAGATCCTCCTTCTGAAACACGCCTGGAGGGAGTGCTGGTTTTCCCTTGAGAAGGAGAAGATGATTTGGCGTTAGTGGCTCAAGGTCATCCACGTCATCAGATGTCTTGGTTAGGGGTCTGCTATTGATCACTGCTTCAACTTCACACATCACAGTTTGCAGACATTCGTCGTCGAGTGACTGGAGCTTCAGAAGGTTGGTGAGTATCTTCCGGACTGTTCTTATCTGTCGCTCCCAGACACCACCGTGGTGCGACCCAGCAGGCGGGTTGAAGATCCAAGTGACTCCTTTTTGCAGTAGAGCCTCAGAGATCTGGGAATGGTTCCATTCTTTCATCGCCCGGCGGATCTCGTGTTCTGTAGCTACCAGGTTAGTTCCGTTATCGGATCTCATAATTTCGACTTGTCCTCTTCTGGCTATGAAACGTCTCACTGCGTTTATACATGAGTCGGTGTCGAGAGAGTGTGCGATTTCTATGTGGACTGCTCTGACTGTAAGGCAAGTAAACAGGACTCCATAACGTTTCACTTGCACGCGTCCACGCTTTGCTTCGAAGGGGCCGAAATAGTCTACACCGACGTTAGTGAATGGTGGACGGTCAGGCAATAGACGATCAGGTGGTAGATTCGCCATCTTCTGTTCACTCACGGCAGCTTGACTCTTGCGGCATTTCACACACTTTGAAAGCACATTTCTCACCGCTGCATTTCCTTTGCATATCCAGACTCTTTGTCTCAGCCGAGCAAGGGTATGGTTTCTCCCTCCATGTCCGATTTCCTTATGAGCGTTCCTGATGATCAGGGTCGTGATGTGGTGATCCTTGGCCAGGATAGTTGGATGCTTTGTGTGTTCTGGCAAGGCCGCCTGGTGCAATCTTCCACCAACCCGGAGAACCCCATCTTGAAGGAAAGGATCCAGCTTCACGATAGAACTGCTTCTCTTGATCTTTTCACCTTTCTGCAGAGCGCGAAGCTCCTCATGGAAAGTTTGACTTTGGTTGAACTGAATGATCGCAGTTTCTGATCTTCTGACGTCCTTGACAGTCAAATGGGTTCCTTTCAGGGTAGATTTCCATTTCTGCATGTGGTTTTCAACTGTCTTAATTCTCGCGTCTTGACTTTCTGAAGACTGGGCTTGAGACTCAAATTTCTTCCTTGTTTCGCACAGACTTTGAAGCAGCTCCTTCAGCCTCAACATCCAGGCGACAGCCTTCTTCAGGCCGTGCCAGTCGGAGTAATGATGAATCAGCTTGAAGAGAGGGTCTTTGCTTGAATCTACGGTCTTGATGATGTTCACGCTGACCATACGCTTCACTTCAGCGTCTTCTTCACTTATCTCTCTTGAGAACTCTGATAGGACAGGCCAGTGAGACTCACTCTTGTCTAGGAAGTCAGGACCTTCAATCCAGCTCTGACACTTCATGAAGTGCTCTGCCTTCATTCCTCTTGATGCGTAGTCAGCTGGGTTAGAAGCCGTGTTGACATACTTCCACTGTGCTGGCCTTGTGTTCTCTCTGATTATCGATACTCTATTTGCTACGAATGTTTTGAAACGAGCATTGTCGTTGTCGATGTACCGGAGGACGGTGGTGCTATCTGTCCATAGCACAGACTCTTTGAGGTCCATTCGAAGCTCTCCCTTCATGAGCTTATCCATTTTCACCGCAATGGTAGCTGCAGTGAGCTCGAGGCGTGGGATTGTGACAGGTTTAAGCGGCGTCACTCTGGATTTCCCTAAAAGAAATGAGCAGTGGACTCGACCGTGGCTGTTCTCGGTGCGGAGGTACGTGACGACGCCGTAACCCGTCTCGCTAGCGTCAGAGAAATGGTGCAGCTGTGCTGACATCACTGGACCAAATCCCTCTGGCTTGATGCACCTCCTGACAGAAAAGCTGGTGAACTGGCTCAGATCGGACAGCCAGGCGAACCATCTGTTTGCCATGTCTTCTGGAATTTCTTCATCCCAGGTAAGTTTCATTCGACAGAGACTCTGGACGATGGTCTTCGCAAGAAGAATGAACGGCGACAGGAATCCAAGGGGGTCGTATATTGAGCTTACGACCGAGAGAATACCCCGTCTGGTGATGGGCATGTTCTTCACATGGATCCGGAACTTGAAGGAATCTGATTCTATGCACCAGTCCACTCCAAGGGCCCTTTCCATGGGTAGTTCATCCTTGTCCAGGTCTAGATTCTTGATCTCCTTTGCTCTTTCTTGTTCGGGAAGTGATGACAGCACTTCGCGGCTGTTGCTTGACCACTTAGTCAAGCGGAATCCTCCACTCTCACACAGTGCAATGAGGTCCTTGGTCAAGGCAGTGGCCTTCTTCTCGTTGGACGTCGAGACCAGGCAGTCGTCGACGTAGAAATGCTCTAAGACTGTAGTTACTGCTTCAGGTGATGACCGGCCTTTTCCATCCTCTGCAGTCCGTCTCAGAGCATAGTTGGCGCAGCTCGGGCTCGACTTGGCCCCAAACAAGTGGACCACCATCTTGTACTCACGCGAAGGCTGGCTCAGATCCCCTTGTGGCCACCAAAGAAATCGTAGAAGATCAGAGTCCTCATCACGAACTCTTACTTGATGATACATCGCTTCAATGTCGGAGATGAGTGCGATGTGTTCGTGTCGAAACCTTGTCAAGACTCCAACCAGACCATTAGTGAGGTCCGGACCCTGTAACAGTTCCTCGTTCAGTGACTTCCCCTGAAACGAAGCGGCACAATCGAAAACAACCCGCAGCTTTCCCTTTTGTGGATGGATCACGCCGTGATGGGGAACGTACCATACTCTGCCGTCGTTGCGATTGCGCTCGTCCTCAGGAACTTCCACTGCGTAGCCTTTGTTCAGCAGGTCTGACATGAATGTCTTGTAGTCATCGTGGAAGCTGGAGTTCTTAGCGAGTTTCCTTTTCAGGTTTGATGCCCGTTGCTCGGCAACACATCTGTTGTTTGGCATCACCACATATTTGTTTCTGAGAGGCATCCCAATGCTGTAGTGCCCATTAACTTTCTTGATTGTCTCAGTCACAGACTTCATGAACTGAACGTCTTCTCGTGACATTTCTGACTTCTCTTCGCAGGCTTGCTCCGGAAAGTCGTGGTTGTATTGCTGCAACAGCATGCTGTCCACGCCACTGACTGAGATTCTGTTGACTGAAGCCCTTTGACTGCAGTGACTTGACTTGTGGTGACCGTTACGTTTCTTGAGAGGGCCATTAACGACCCACCCGAGAGTCGTCTTTACTGCGTAAGGCCCGTCACCTTGGCTGTGGATTATCTTCCACGGCTCCATCGCAGAGTGAGCATTCATTCCAATCAGTATCTCAACATCTGCGTCGATCTGTGGTAACCGTACTTCTTTACGCAGATACGGCCATCTTTCCAAGTCCTTCTCAACAGGAACATTGTCCTTCGTTACAGGTATGTCTGTGTGGGTGTAGACGTCTGGCAGGCTTATGTACTTGTTCTCTGTCAGACCGCACACTTCCAGATCTGAGAGCACAAAGCAGGACACAGGCTTCTCCTGGCCCATAGTACGGAGTAGCACTTGAGTCTTCTTACCATGGACGCCGAGCTGTCTCATCAGCCTTTCGGAGCAAAACGTAGCGGAACTTCCTGAGTCCATGAACGCATACGTCTCTATTGTCGTGTTGCTCCTCTTGGATTTGATGCGCACGGCCACGATAGACAGGACACAGTCATTTCCTCCGGCCCCGGTGACTGCCGTGACTTCACTCTTGACTGACGCGTCTTCTTGTGGAGCTGAGTGTCCGCTGGCAGAGCTTTGACCTTTCTCATGGTTGATGTTCTCTTGGTCAGTGTTCTCGTCCCTTTTGCTGTGAAGCAGGCTTGGGTGTTTCTTGCTGCAGATTTCACAAGTGGCTCTCTTTTTACAGTCTTTTGCCATGTGCCCTTGGGTCAGACACCCGAAACAAAGTCCTTTACCTTTAATGAACTCAATTCTCTCTTTGTTTGGCAGACTTCTTATTTTGTAACATGCGCTCAGGGTGTGTCTGTTGTTGCAGTACAGGCATGGCTCCTGAAACGCGTTGATTGTCTGCTTGTTCTTTCTTGGTTCTGAGGCACCCCTTTCGTCTGGCTTAACACTCGTAACACAGCCAGTGGTTCTTTTAGGCCCGCCTCCCTGGGCAGATTTAAAGCTTGACCTGCCTTTTTCTTTCGCTTCGGAGTACTCGTTGACATCACCGAACAGTGGGTATGAAGCTATCCTAGCTTGTCTGTTGATGTACGTCGTGAGATCAGAGAACTTTGCTCTTCTTCCTTCCCTTTCTTGTATGTCGAAAGCTATGACTCTCCATCTTTCACGAAGTCTGAAAGGCAACTTTGAGAGGATGATCCGCAGGTTGCTCGGGCTGTTCATCTCCTCGAGATATTCCATGTCCTTCATGACATTGTTACATCCGGTGAGAAAGATGGAGAAGCTGTGAAGTGACTTTGCATCTTCTGCTTTGACTTGAGGCCATTTGAGAGCCTTGTCAACATAGGCTACAGCTATCTTATACTCATTGCCATAGTGATAGGTCAAGAGTCTTCTTGCTTCATTGTAGCCTTGTTGTGCGCTCATGTGTTGGCAACTTCTCACAAGTTCTCTTGGTTCACTGCTGGTGAATTGCTCCAAGTAGTACAAGCGGTCTTCATCGTTGTCTGTACGACTGTGGATGATGTGCTCGAAAGCCTTCAGGAATGTCAGGAACTCGAAAGGATCGCCACTGAATACAGGGACTTCTCGTTGAGGTAAATTGGCTAGTCTTTGTTGTGTGACTAACATATCTGTGATATCCTTCTGGTTCAATATCATTTCGCTAAGCTCAACCTGCCTTCCATTGGAATTTGTACTTGTGTTGTTGTTTTCATCCTTTACTTGCACATGAGAATTGTGTCTAGGTGGACAGTGAGAAGCACTGTTGTATTGGCTAACTCGAGGACTGCTGGTCAATTTTGGTCTGACATCTGGAGCATGATGTTCAATGGTTGCTGCTGTAGGCATGTTCTTGACGAGGTAGGAATTCATCCCATCGTCGTCCATGTTATCATACTCTTCCATAACTTGTAGCTTTGCTGTGGACTCTGCGATAGCGGTCTCAACATCTAGCTCCTCCATTTGAGCCTTCAACTGAATCTGCTTAGCTTTCAGCTGTGCTTCCATTTGAGCCTCTTCCAACTGCAATGCCTGTTTCTTCTTAAGTGCGGCTGCGCGTGCGAGTAGGGCTGCACGGTTAGCTTCCTCGTTTCTACGCAGGGACGAAGCGTGAGATGACGCTTTGGATGACTTTGAGTGTCTGCTGCATACACTTCGTGCGGTGACTGAACTATGATGTTCTTGTACGGCAGATGCACTGTCGTCTGGATCCACATCTTCAGCGGCAGACTCACCCTGCTGTGTCGTCGCGCCAGTCTTTGGGGTCACATTTTCAGTAGCAGCCTGTTGGTTATCGGCATCGGCGTGCCGTCTTGCTTTTATTATCCATTGCTCCAACCTGGTCAAAAAGTTCTCATACTTTATGAGGTTTGGCTCACTCCAATACCGCTTGTCAGCTTCCCTTTCATTGTCAGATAACAGTTCACTAACTGCATTGTTCACTTCAGTAAACCTATTCAGAAATTTGGAGTAATCACTGAGATGATCCTTTTCCACTAGGAGTGCATTGGAATCATTTATCATGAGAATTTCTATTTCCTCTGCTTTGGAGACAAGGCTGGCTAATACACTTTTCCTGATCTTCATCTGTTCATCAAGTTTCTTTTCTAGGGCCTTTGTGGTCAACTTGATCTTTCTTTTAATGTCTAGCTCGACATTGGCTTCCATCCTGGTTTCATTCGAATCAGACATTTCAATTGGCTATTATTGTTAGACAAGTCTCTTATTATAGCAAGCTCTTGCAAACTTCTGAAATCCAGATTGACAGTCCTTTAACCTCAAAACATGTGAATGCTTTCCAGAAAAGATTCCAGGGCTGTCTTTATTTCCAGAATAAAACTCGAGCTTCTTCTGGACAAATATGACTATCTAGCAATAGCACTTTTTTCAAATGTCCTGTGTGGCCAATGTCTAGTAGCACATCTTATTTGTTCATTCAATGTTGTTCTTTGTGTACTCATCCATCATCGTAAAAGTCGACCGGATATCCGGTCTGCTGCACAGCGTTGTAAATGGCGCTAGCTAATCCTTTAGCTGATTAGCTTCCTTCGTCGGCAGCACAGCGTTGTAACCGCCGCAGCTCGCGAGCTCCCTTCGTCCGCAGCACGGCGTTGTAACCGCCGCTAGCTAATCCGTTAGCTGGTTAGCTTCCTTCGTCGGCAGCACGATGATCTTCTCTCGCCCTCGGCGACTGTTTTCTACTTAATATAGTGGCCAAAACTCCCTTCTTGTCATCGGTAAAAATGTCTTAACATATTCGTTCATTTTAACCACTCTTAGACGGAAAGAACGAGTCTACGCGTGTATTGTGTTTCAACAACGGTAGAAAACAGTGAGTTCGCTCCGTACTTTTACTGAATTCTGATGCAACAGTGAAACAAGTCCGCCCGTTGATACATCAATGCGCGAGCTCAATACGTCACAATTCACCTCTGATTATTCTAGGCAATGCAAACTATAACATACAATATGCAATCACTATAATGATCAATCCCTAAATATGAATCTAAATAATATAGTATCTAAATCTGAGTCTAAGTTACAATTACAATATGGAAAATGGCACTAACACTTCCTCCAGAACTGGTTACATCAGTTTAAAGTGATAAAGAAACAGAACCAACCTGCTCTTTGTATCCGGACTTCCGGGTTGAAAACAGCGTCCAGTAGTCTCCGTTGTCGCTCGTTCTCCTCTTTTGAACTAGAAAGTTCGTCCTCGTACTCTGCTATCGTTCTTTCAAACAGCCCAAATATCTCTTCAGCAGCTGCAGTTAGTCGCTGGTTGACTAAAGATCTCAGCATTTGGACTTTAGACATTTTCACACAACGACAGAAACGTTTTTTCCACACAAACTCCGTTTCCTCTCCATTAAACTGGGACGCGCTGTGTTGACTTCCGTCCCCGTCGGTCTGTTTGTAGCATGCTAAGCTAACTTCAATAGCTTTGTAGGCTACCGGGAGATGAGTCAGAGGAACAACATCCGGGAACAAAGGCGAACATCTAGAAGTCCATTCAGAAGGTTTATCCAGACATACAGAGACTCTGCTGGATCAGTACTGAAGGAGCTACCTGACACTTTACCAACACAACAACGAGACGCTGCTATTTGTACTGACGGTAGCCGCCATGTTGCTCATGGAGGAACATCCGGGTCTTCTTCTTCTTTGAGGTTTATTGGCGGTGGGCAAACAACTGTTTGGTGCAATACCGCCACCAACTGGTATGGAGTGTGGATCAGGACGTCTAGTACTTGCATTATTAATAAATAATAATAAAAGGCCCTGTAGATTAAACCAATAACTTAATGCCAACTGCGCTCTTCATAATTCTAGAGGCCTTTCACCCATTTCCACCGGCAGTGCATTGAAGCTCCTTTCCTTTGCGTTTGGACAATTCCACCGGCACTTATCATGGCGGCCACTGAGGTACTTCCGGGTCATTTCACTCAGTTAGGAAGGTTCCTAACCAAAAAGGATTATTCGACCGCAGCCTATATATTTTTATAGTAATAGTCCTTTAATAGCCTAAAATAATAGTCCTTTTTTTTTTTTAATAGTCCAAAAAGGTTAGGAACCTTCCTAACTGAGTGAAATGACCCGGAAGTACCTACGTGGCCGCCATGATAAGTGCCGGTCGAATTGTTGAGATTTTCCATCCAGGTTTCCAAAATCGATTAAAGTCAAACATTCTTTGTAACTTTCCTTTTTTCTTTCATATAACTTTTTGTTACATTTCTCTACAATGCATCAATTAATAATACAAGAGTATTTCGATCACACCGCCTGGTTAAAGTCACCATGTCCAGATATTACTGCTCATGTGTGTCACATGTATGATGGAAGAGAAAATGTATTTCTGCTGTTGGACAGCTCAGCTGAAGGCTGCAGCTTTAAATTTACAAGCTGTTTGCTCGCAGTGGGTTTTTAGGAGCTGGAGCCATTAGCTTAGCTTAGCATAAGGACTGGAAGCAAAGGGAAACAGCTAGCATGGCTCTGTCCAAAGTTAGAGATGCTCCGATCAACACATTATGTTTGTTTCATTATTAGGGGCGGGGGGAAATAAATCAATGCAGCATAATATCTTGATATTTTGCGTAACATTCTTGTATCAATTATATCTTATTATAAAATTGCATTTCCTTTCCTTCTGAAGCCTCTCCATTACCATTGAGATTCCTTTCACTGTGAACTTTCTTGTCCTTTTTTCCGTGGCATCAGATTTTATTTCTGTGGGTTCTGTTTCAACAGTATCGTGATGCACATCATCCATTTTTAGCAAATTGTTTACAGAGAGGCGCTATGTTGAGGGCATGGCACAGCCTGTGCACTTTGCTAGTCCACACAACACACTCGTGATCACATGACAAGACATCAGCGCAGCCTGCTGCCACATGTACAGCGCAATGCCGTTTCTTTCAAACAAATAACGTCAATCATACCGGAGTATTAAGCGGGGATCTCCTTCGCCCGGTGTCCGCGATCCTTCCCTCCTCCCTGCGGCGATGATCGATCCGCCCTCGCTCGGAAGTCAAGCGGACAGCCCCTGCAGCGCTTCCCTCCAGGTATGCATGCTCCAAAATGATCTCGATTCTCCAGGTGAGATCAGGTTTTTACTGTTGTAGTGACTGCCCTCCGCTAGTCACTCGGCTGGGCGCGGGAGAGGTCCTGTTTTCTACGCGCTTGCTTACAGGTGAGTCCAGACCAATGTTCCCTCTAATTTTTTTCAGCACTGAGCAATTTTTTTTTCTTTCTGAGCGCACATTTCAGCACTGTGAGCAATTCGCGACCTGCCGAAAATGACCACAAGCCTGCGTTAGCCATAGGGGATTCAAAGAGATGACAGCAAATGCATCAATATGTATATAAGGTTGGTATTTATTCAATATCCTTTATAATGGCTGGACTTTGGGAACATTTTAATGATGGTGTTTTACCAAGTCAGTTTAGTTGAACTTAAAGGATCTTTGTTGAACTTCAATCTTCAATAAGGGGAGGTTATGACTGGTTCACTGGTTATGACTGATAATGATATATATACAAAATAAAAGTATCAAAGGTGTTTAGTCATTTCTCAGGAGGTACAACATTTAAGTGGAACTTCATTGAAAGAAAAATGCTAATGCAGTGCTTAACAATAATTATAGGCCTATTAAATTGACATGGTGTCATTTTTCCTAAAGGTAGCCTATATAAACAATTTAATAACTGGAGTGGTTTGCAACAAACTAGGCTACAAAACATGTCATTTGAATGTCATTGAGGGAGATAGGCCTATCTGGCTATGTGGCACCTGCTCTGCCTTTCTTTTCACCATGGTATCTATAACTGCTGGAGCAGGGCCCGCCAAGAGTAGCCTAAACAGCGCCGGCCCGAGCTCATGTGGCGCTCTAGGCGAGCTTCACTCCTGGCGCCCGGAGGAGGACAGCGGGGGTGGGGGGTGCCTACGGAGGCAGAGCGCTAGCAGAGGTACAGAGCGCGCATGTCGAGAAACGGGACGCTGATTGGCCAAGAAGACTCGACGCGTCAAAGATCTTCTATTGTGGAGATGGCTCACTCCTATCTCAGAAACACTGGCGCAAAAAAGATTTTTAACCCCTGAAAAAAAATCGTTTGCGCGGTCTGAAAAATGTGCGCGGTCTGAAAAATCTATTGCGCGGCCACTTCGACTGGCCTGCGCGGCCGCGCACGCGCGCAGCTTAGAGGGAACACTGGTCCAGACCATTTGTATATTTGGGTGATGTTCCCGTTTAATTGTACTTGCAGGTTTATACATATCCTTTATACATCCTCGGTCTCCTGTGTTGTTTAGCGGTAAAAACCGTGCGATCTCCCCGTCACCCATGCATAATTACCCACCTGGCCGTTTCACCTGTGCCCCATATATACCCTATCATAATAAAATACACACTACCAAAATAAAATACAGACATAACTAATGGCTCCTACAATTATAGATTATAATATTGAATATTTTTCTTTTTTAGGTGAAACTACATTCGATCACTGAATCATACGAACTCAAGTGAAACACATTAAAAACAAACTAACTTAAACTATGTCGTCTCATGCAAAGTCAAAGCCAGGATTTTAGAAATACTGAAGTCCCTTAATAATACACGTTTGACTTGCCACCAAAAACATATGTACATAAGTATTTTTTTTCTTCACGTTATATATTAATTTACCGGTTAATAAATGATCAAAAAATAGATAATATCCAATATCGGGCAGTGAGAAAATGCACCGGTGCTTTTAAAACAACTCCAACGGCGGCACTACCGGTGGAAATGGGTGAAAGGCCTCTAGAATTAGGAAGAGCGCAGTTGGCATTAAGTTATTGGTACAATCTACAGGGCTTTTTATTATTATTTATTAATAATGCAAGTACTTGACATCCTGATCCACACTCCATACCAGTTGGTGGCGGTATTGCACCAAACAGTTGTTCGCCCACCGCCAATAAACCTTAACAGAAGAAGAAGAAGAAGAAGAAGAAGAAGAAGAAGAAGACCCGGGCTGCGGTCGAATAGTCAAATAATTACCTCCTAACGTCTAACCCTAAGCACTTTTCCTTAACCTCTGTGGAAAACGTCACGGGGTTAAGGAAAGATGGGAAGGAGAATTCATAAGGAGTTAGGAGAAGACAACCGCGGTGTTTGGCAAATCCGACTCCACTTTCACTAAGCGACGTAGTTATGACGCGACGGCAGGCGCATGTTAGTGACGTCAGTCTGTAGCCAGCGGTGAAACTACAATGTTCTGAAGAAGGATTACAAAAAGCGCAGTTTATATACTTCGTCCGTCTTCTTACAGTGTTGCGTCATAACGACATAAACAACCCGGTTCATAGTATTACTTTAATAACGAGGTTGGAATAGAAATGAACGAAGGAATATGAAAGTGAAACCAACGTACAAAGCTACTAAAACTGTCTCTTTGTTCAGTTTCAAACATGCTGAATTAAATACGTTATCCCACAAACGATGTGTGTCATATATGTGTGTCTCATATCCCTTTATGTTGTTATGGTTTATTTACATGCAGATTATAATCTGATCATAAAAATATGCATACAACAGTTTATGAAACATCACACAACTCGTGTTGACTTGATATGTTTTATTGTAATGTGACAAAATATTGATTAAAAAGATGATAATCAGAAACATGACTCAGACTGAAGAGCTCGTCCAGTTTAACTCTTTCACTAAAGCTTCTGTAACTGAAGTCAAATAAAATAAAAGAATGAGGGCTGAAGCTGCAGTTCAACACCAGATAGAATATAAAATACGTCAGTTTGATCACTTTACAGCACTTTTCAGCAACGTAACGTTTTTAGTTTGCCAGCAGGTTTAACAGATTATTGAAAGTGTTTCCAAGTTATAGCAACAGTTATTTACATGATCTGCGTTTGTCGGTCATGATCGTCTGTACTCGTGAACGGCCGAATGATACGTCACTTTAAATGTTGCCGCCGCAAGGAATTGTGGGTCGGCATTATCTCCTTTCCTTTCGTAAGGAAGGTCCAGTGGTTCCTATGCTAAAGGAGCTAAATTAGGAAGCATTGAAGCTCCTTTCCTTTGCGTTTGGACAATTCTCATTTATCATGGCGGCCACTTAGGTACTTCCGGGTCATTTCACTCAGTTAGGAAGGTTCCTAACCAAAATGGACTATTCGACCGCAGCCCCGGATGTTCCTCTATTAGCAACATGGCGGCTACCGTCAGTACAAACAGGAGCGTTTGTACTAGTGTCTATAATATAGCAGCTCCTTTTCAACTGTTGAGAGCCACCGTGAAGACAATTGAAACAGAACTGTTTCATTACAACTATTACAATAGTAATAGATCAAAGAGAAAGTTCGGTCAACAAAAGGTCAAATATTCACGTCCTAAAACAAAGGACAGAATCCCTAAACTCTTTACATGTGAGCAAGACTAAATATCCACCCTGTTACTGGACATTCACATCTCTATTAATATGTTTTTAATACACTGGTATTGGAAAAATTCCATTTTCTATGAGTAAATATGTTCCTTACTTTAGCCTTAATATACATTTTTAACAGTATTTACAAACAATCATTTGAACAAAAGTTATTCTGTAATTCTGTAATTTACCCAATTTCTTTTTTTAATTAAGGGAATTTCAATTGAAATTTTACCCCATTTTTAGGCTATTTAATTTTGCCAATTCAAAACCTGCAAGTAACCACAAAGATATGCTGAATATTTGTTGAAAAAAACTCAGATAACAGGGTGGAAATCATATCAGTGAAGAATACATTTAATTAATGAAAGCAATTCATTCAAATACAAATTATAAATGTAACTTCCATTAACAACCATTAAATATAAACACAGATTTAATTCCTAAAGAAAAACAGGCTGCTGATAGAACAGATCACCGTTTTATTACAACTGTTACAATAGTAGTAAATCAAAAGAGAAAGTTCGGTCAACAAAAGTTAAAATATTCACGTCCTAAAACAAAGGACAGAACCCCTTAATCTCAAAGAGATGAGATCAGTAGAGGATGATGTTGAAGAAGAAAGAAGGATGGAGATATTTAAACAATTCTTTTCTCAATTCAGTCATTCTTCAGTTATGGAACAAAACTGCAGTTTCTACAGTAAAACTAAATCAAGGAAGTAATGAGTTTAAACTGGAGAGAAAACATTGCTGAAGAGAAAGAAGGTTAAATATTTCCCTAAATTTCATCACCTATGATAATTCAGCTCAAACCATAGTGCTGCTTAGGGGACATGGAATACTTTGACAACGTAAAACAATTATACATGACAATAGCATAGAAACAAATACAAACAGAATTTAAATTGGTGTAGCTTCATCTTAGCTGAATAAACTTATTATTGTTGCAGTCTGTATCAGCCTGACTTGTTGAGCAAACTCCACGACTAAGTTGTTTCTCTAGTGTGGACTTTTAAATGTCGTTTCAGAGTTGACTTGAGTGAAAATGTTTTACCACAAACTGAACAACTAAATGCTTTCACTCCTGTGTGGAGAATCATGTGATCGTTCAGGCTTTTCTTATGTGAAAATGTTTTACTACACACAGAACAACTAAATTGTTTCACTCCTGTGTGGACAATCATGTGACCGTTCAGGGTACTCTGAGATGAAAATGTTTTACCACAAACAGAACAACTAAATTGTTTCACTCCCGTGTGGAGAGTCATGTGATCGTTCAGGCTTCTCTTATATATAAATGTTTTACTACACACAGAACAACTAAATGCTTTCACTCCTGTGTGGAGAGTCATGTGATTGTTCAGGTGATCCTTTCGTGAAAATGTTTTACCACAAACAGAACAACTAAATTGTTTCACTCCTGTGTGGATAGTCATGTGATCGTTCAGGTTTCTCTGATATGAAAATGTTTTACTACACACAGAACAACTAAATGCTTTCACTCCTGTGTGGATCGTCATGTGATAGTTCAGGTAATCCTTTCGGGAAAATGTTTTACCACAAACTGAACAACTAAATGGTTTCACTCCTGTGTGGATAGTCATGTGACGTGTCAGGGTTACCTTTAGTGAAAATGTTTTACTACACACAGAACAACTAAATGCTTTCACTCCTGTTTTGGATCTAGTGTGTCTCTTCAGACGTACCTTGTGGTCAGAGCTTCCAGCACATTCAGGCGAGCTGATTGATGTATTTCCAGTACTACAGTTCACATCACTTACAGGTACTTCATTGTTTTGCACAGCGTTTAAATCTGACTGAGGTTCCTGAGTTTCCTTCCAATCTCTACTGTCATCAGTCTCAGACGAGTCATCAGTCTCTGGTTCTGATCTTCCAGAATCCGCTCCATCAGCTTCTGTTTCCATCTCTTCAGTTTGTCTTTGATGAAGCTGTGAGGACTGAGCTGCTTCTTCTTCTTCATCATCTTCACACTTTACAGGAGTGAATGAGAACTTGATACCAGCCTCCTCCAGCCCTTGAAGCTGCTCTCCCTCCTGACTGATCCAGAGTTCCTCCTGTTCCTCTTTAATGTCAGGGGGCTCTGGGTCATCCTGTTCCTCTTTAATGTGTGGGGGCTCTGGGTCCTCCTGTTCCTCTTTAATGTCTGGGGGCTCTGGGTCATCCTGTTCCTCTTTAATGTCTGGGGGCTCTGGGTCATCCTGGTCCTCTTTAATGCAAAGAATACAATATGTACATCTGAGATGTAGTACAGTAAAAAGTACAATATGTACCTCTGAGATGTACAGTAAATAATACAATATGTACCTCTGAGGTGTAGTTCAGTAAAAAAAAAAAAAAAGTACAATATTCACCTCTGAGATGTAGTACTGTAAAAAGTATGAATGTGTTTAAATACTTCAGTACAGTATCTGTAACTCTACCTCAGTACATGATGTGAATACTTCCTCCAGAACTGGTTCCATCAGTTTAAAGTGATAAAGAAACAAACAGAACCAACCTGCTCTTTGTATCCGGACTTCCGGGTTGAAAACAGCGTCCTGTAGTCTCCGTTGTCGCTCGTGCTCCTCTATTGATCTAGAAAGTTCCTCCTCGTTCTCCGTTGCTCTTTCAAACAGCATTTGGACTTTAGCCATTTTCACACAACGACATAAACGTTTTCTCCACACAAACTCCGTTTCCTCTCCATTAAACTGGGACGAGCTGTGTTGACTTCCATCCGCGTCGGTCTGTTTCTAGCATGCTAAGCTAACTTCAATAGCTTTGTAGGCTACCGGGAGATGAGTCAGAGGAACAACATCCGGGAACAAAGGCGAACATCTAGAAGTCCATTCAGAAGGTTTATCCAGACATACAGAGACTCTGCTGGATCAGTACTGAAGGAGCTACCTGACACTTTACCAACACAACAACGAGACGATGCTATTTGTACTGACGGTAGCCGCCATGTTGCTAATGGAGGAACATCCGGGTCTTCTTCTTCGTTGAGGTTTATTGGCGGTGGGCAAACAACTGTTTGGTGCATTACCGCCACCAACTGGTATGGAGTGTGGATCAGGATGTCAAGTACTTGCATTATTAATAAATAATAATAAAAGGCCCTGTAGATTAAACCAATAACTTAATGCCAACTGCGCTCTTCGTAATTCTAGAGGCCTTTCACCCAATTCCACACTGCGGTCAGGCCAGCCTCCACTTCGAAAAACACAGTCGGGCCAGCCCGCACATAGATTTTCGGGACGCGTTTATACTAGGCATTACGGTACGAGTGTGTACAAACTGACTTCAAAATAAGAGGACTCTTCCGATGAAGGCAATTTCAAAATAAAAGCTCGTTGAAAGGAAATTACACAAAATAAAAGCCCTTCAAAATCCCCTCCTTGAGCTGACTACAAATCAATTTATGAGTTAATTTATGTCTACTTTCAGATTAGATATGAAAAGAAATAACTCTTGTTATGAACTAATTCCACTTCATAGTGATAGTAGACTACCTCAAGATGTCACCCAGAGACAATCAAGGCATGTTGATGTTTAATTACAAAATAAAAGACCTTCAAAATCCCCTCCTTGAGCTGATTACAAATCAATTTATGAGTTAATTTATGTCTACTTTCAGATTAGATATGAAAAGAAATGACTTGTTATGAACTAATTCCACTTCATAGTGATAGTAGACTACCTCAAGATGTCACCCAGAGACAATCAAGGCATGTTGATGTTTAATTACAAAATAAAAGACCTTCAAAATCCCCTCCTTCAAATTTTACTCCATTTTTAGGTTATTTAATTTTGCCAATTCATAACCTGCAAGTACCCACAAAGATATGGTGAATATTTAATGATTTCATTTCATTATAAAAAAACTCAGTTAACAAGGTGGACTGACAGAACAGGGTGGAAATCATATCAGTGAACAATACATTCATTGACATTTCACAAACAAACGATGAATGTAACTTCCATTAATCATGAACACACATATTTAGTTTCAAAAGAAAAACAGGCTGCTGCAGTTTACCTACAAACACTGGGGAAAATAAGGAATAACAGCATTTAACTGAAGTCATTTTGGTGAAAACATTGGCTGAACTTTTCAACTGTTTGAGAGCCACCATGAAAACAATTAGAACAGATTACTTGAACAGCTGTTACCATAGTAGTGAATTAAAGAGAAAGTTTGGTAAAATATTCACGTCCTAAAATAAAGGACAGAACCCCTTAATCTCAAAGAGATGAGATCAGTAGAGGATGATGTTGAAGAAAGAAGGAAACTGCAGTTTCTAAGGCAAAACTAAATCAAGGAAGTAATTAGTTTAAACTGGAGAGAAAACATTGCTGAAGAGAAAGAAGGTTAATTATTTCCCTAAGTTTCATCACCTATGATAATTCAGCTCAAACCATAGTGCGGCATCGGGGACATGGAATACTTTGACAACTAAAAACAATTATAATATATACATGACAATACATAACTCATAATACATGGGACAATATCATAGAAACAAATACAAACAGAAATTAAATTGATGTGTAGGATCATCTTAGCTGAATTAACTTATTATTGTTGCAGTCTGTATCAGCCTGACAGTTTTTAAGTGTTTAACTATGTCTCATTTATTTCAGATGCTCTCATCAATACACTTGTGATTTGATAAATAACAGAGACGAGAGAATCTTGTTGAGCAAACTCCAAACTAATTTGTTTCTCTAGTGTGGACTTTTAAATGTTGTTTCAGAGTTGACTTACGTGAAAATGTTTTACCACAAACTGAACAACGAAATGCTTTCACTCCTGTGTGGAGAATCAGGTGATCGCTCAGGCTTCTCTGATATGAAAATGTTTTACTACACACAGAACAACGAAATGCTTTCACTCCTGTGTGGATCGTCATGTGATCGTTCAGGTGATCCTTTCGTGAAAATGTTTTACCACAAACAGAACAACTCAATTGTTGTTTCACTCCTGTGTGGATAGTCATGTGGTCGTTCAGGCTTCTCTTATATGAAAATGTTTTACTACACACAGAACAACTAAATGCTTTCACTCCTGTGTGGGTCGCCATGTGATCGTTCAGGTCTCCCTTTCGTGAAAATGTTTTACCACAAACTGAACACCTAAATGGTTTCACTCGTGTTTTGGATCTAGTCTTTCTCTTCAGACGTACCTTGTGGTCAGAGCTTCCAGCACATTCAGGCGAGCTGATTGATGTATTTTTAGTAATACAGTTCACATCACTTACAGGTACTTCATTGTTTTGCAGAGGGTTTGAATCTGACTGAGGTTCCTGAGTCTCCTTCAAATCTCTATTGTCATCAGTCTCAGGTTCAGATGAGTCGTCAGGCTCATCAGTCTCTGGTTCTGATCCTCCACAATCCGCTCCATCAGCTTCTGTTTTCATCGGTTCAGTTTGTCTTTGATGAAGCTGTGAGGACTGAGGTTCTTCTTCATCATCATCATCATCATCATCATATTCAATCTTTACAGGAATGAATGAGAACTTGATACCAGCCTCCTCCAGCCCTTGAAGCTGCTCTCCCTCCTGACTGGTCCAGAGTTCCTCTTTAATGTGTGGGGGCTCTGGGTCCTCCTGGTCCTCTTTAATGTAAAGAATACAATATGTACATCTGATATGTAGTACAGTAAAAAGTAGAACATGTACCTCTGAGGTGTACTACAGAAAAAAATACAATATGTACATCTGAGATGTAGTTCAGTAAAAAGTACAATATGTACATCTGAGATGTAGTACTGTAAAAAGTATGAACGTGTTTAAATACTTCAGAACAGTCCCTGTAACTCTACCTCAGTACATGATGTGAATACTTCCTCCAGAACTGGTTCCATCAGTTTAAAGTGATAAAGAAACAGAACCAACCTGTTCTTTGTATCCGGACTTCCGGGTTGAAAACAGCGTCCTGTAGTCTCCATTGTCGCTCGTGCTCCTCTATTGATCTAGAAAGTTCCTCCTCGTACTCTGCTATCGCTCTTTCAAACAGCATCTGGACTTTAGACATTTTCACACAACGACAGAAACGTTTTCTCCACACAAACTCCGTGACAAACCCCGTTTCCTCTCCATTAAATTGGGATTCGCCGTCGGTCTGTTTGTAGCATGCTAAGCTAACGTCAATATCTTTGTAGGCTACCGGGCGATGAGTCAGAGGAACAACATCCGGGAACAAAGGCGAACATCTAGAAGTCCATTCAGAAGGTTTATCCAGACATACAGAGACTCTGCTGGATCAGTACTGAAGGAGCTACCTGACACTTTATCAACACAACAACGAGACGCTTCTGTTTGTACTGACGGTAGCCGCCATGTTGCTAATGGAGGAACATCCGGGTCTTCTTCTTCTTGTTTTTTACGGTTTATTGGCGGTGGGCAAACAACTGTTTGGTGCATTACCGCCACCAACTGGTATGGAGTGTGGATCAGGATGTCTAGTACTTGCATTATTAATAAATAATAATAAAAGGCCCTGTAGATTAAACCAATAACTTAATGCCAACTGCGCTCTTCGTAATTCTAGAGGCCTTTCACCCATTTCCACCGGTAGTGCCGCCGTTGGAGTTGTTTTAAAACATCCGGTGTATTGTATCATTGTCTGATATTGGATATTAACTAGTGTTTGATCATTTATTGAGTCAAACATGCATTATTAAGGGACTTCAGTATTTCTAAAATCCTGGCTTTGACTTTGCAAGCAGATAATATATATATATATATATATATATATATATATATATATATATATATATATATATATATATATATATATATAAGTACACAGATTTATTCATAAAATATTTTGTTTTGTTATTGAAGCTGTTGACCCTGACATTTGATCAGAGAGACAGAGTCCATATTAATGAGTTCATCATTTATTTATTGGCATCACTGACAGCATTCATTAATTTATTCAACTCAAAGCTTCACACACCAAAGCCATGGTGTCGTTATAACCACTCTGTCTGCTTTACAGGTAATGTCCACTAGATGGCGCAGTAGAGCAAATGAACCCCCATGAAGCTTCTGCCCATGAGTGAACCAAATGGATGGAAACCTTCAGGAAGCTTCATCTCGCCATCACTACGAAATATATAGCTCTCATTTCCTGGAGCGCTTGATTTCACGGAAACAATACTAATTGTAGAAAGAGAGTCTTATGTTTCGTTAAAGACAATGAACCAGGAGTAAACTGAAGTACTTGTGTTTGTTTTGTATATCGAATTTTTGTTGGAATTAAGTTTACCTTTTTCTAAACAATGAATACAGAACTTTGAGTTAGAAACCACTGCTTGTCATCTTGGTTTGTGCGCCCACGCCTCACCTCACGATCCCGACCTCTCAAGACATCACAATATGTGTGAAGTCAAACATGATTTTTATTTTGGATAAAAAGAAAGGGGAAGAATGTAAGGTAAATAAAGGTAATTGTAAATTAATAAAGCACCCAGAAAGAGATAAATAGTCACAGATTAAATAATAAACATTTAAAGCATTTAATTAAATGTTAGTGCAAGCAATCCGACTTGGGAGGAAAAGGGGCGGAGCTTGTAGGCACCGGAAGCACCGCGGGCGCACGTCAAAGGTGGGGATTAAATGAACGCCGGGCGGCTAGATCAAACGCAGCAAAGACGCGTCTACAAGTCCGGAGAGGCAGCCGGTAAGAGTGACAGACTTTATAATTGAAGGACTTTGCTGATGATCGCTGCCACCACCAGCTTGATTAGCGCGAGCGCTAAATACGTCACGGGGCTCCGCAGCTCATTCACGTGTGGCAAAGCGAAATGTTTGTTGACATGTTGGTGGAGGCACAGCTGGGGGCTATGTGGTGACGTGTGTAGACAGAGTGCACGGGCGCTGATCATGTGTTTAAAGTGGTTCTGGCATGTTGAAATGTGTGTTTTCTGTTTTTTTTATTTAAAGGTTTTTCACCTCTATCTCTATCGTATTTCTATACGGAGTGAAGGACTCAACAATCCAAATCTCAAAAATAAAAGGAGAAAAAAAAAGGAAAAGTTGGGTTTTCATTGGAGTGGAATCCAGCTTGAATCGGTGTAGATGGGTCAATCCCTATCAAGTGGGGAAGTGCAGAAGGTCCGAAGCCATAACTTGACAATATGTGTACATACAGCGGGTAGAATAAGTATTGAACACGTCACCATTTTGCTCAGTAAATATATTTCTAAAGGTGCTATTTACATGACATTTAAACGTCTGTAACAACCAAAGTAATCCAGACATGCATAGAAAACCAAACAAATACATTTCACACACACACACACACACACACAGTATAGGTGTGTGTGTGTTAGAGACATGCATGCAGCATGAAGTCTAGTTTGTTAGTCACTTTGAGGAGTTAATATGTGTGTGTGTGTGTGTGTGTGTGTGTGTGTGTGTGTGTGTGTGTGGTACAGTACGTTTCCTCCACAGCCAAGACATTTGGCTGTTAATCACTTGCTCTACTTCTTCATCTAATCCCATGAAGTCTGCTGCTCCTTGAATGCACCACCGTTCCTCGACTGGAGAAAAGAGTAAAGTTATATAAATGAGGTTATGAATGCTGTGTGAACAAACATTCAAATAGTTGCTGGTTTACCACAAAGTTCAGACCAGATCTGCATGATGTTGGTTCTTTCTATTTGTCGCTCTTTCTTTCTTTGACTTTCTCTCGCACACAAACACACTTAAACTACTATTTTTGAAAGATATTCTTTTTAACATTAACACTCGAAGCAAGTCCCGATCCTAGAATTCACTATTAACATTGTGGTGGTAGATTGTTCTCTCCTCAATCCCTGTAATTCATAAACACACACATGATAGTAGCATCATCATCTATGTTGCATGTCTCTGTTTCGGTCTCCAAAGAGCTGCAATTGTTCTACCAGCTATTTTGTGTATTATTTATGTGTGTGTGTACTAAGACTTGTGTATATAAGTACATGCGTTTTTAGTACTGGTGGTTCAGTGTCACGTCAGGACATTTTGACATTTGGAGACGGGGATCAAACCGCCGCTCCGCCCTCGGACCACCGATCAAACGGCAGGAATTGACGAATCGGGTTGAGGATTTGTTTCCGCCTCACAAACTGAAGCAGCAGCTCATCAATATTTATTAATGTTTCCATGATGATTACTTGTTTGAAACAGGAAATGATCATTATGACCCATCAACAGATAATTAAACAAACCAATATGATTGACCCCGTGACCTTCGTCAGCGTGACATGGTCGTGTGTGTTTGTGCTCAGGTGCAGTTTCAAACAAGAACTACATATACTGTTTTTTATATTTTCACACCCTCTGACAGGAAGTACTCGGAACTCTACTTATGTACAAGTAGTAATACTACTAAAAAAGTCCTGCAAATATTAACAGGAGACTTAAATGTACCAAAAGTTAATTACACATTGAGCAGAACGGCACATTTCTTCTTAGATTATAATTATGATGCAAAAATGAGTTAATCATTCTGGAGCATTTACTACTTTTTTATTTACTTTATCTGCTGATGACCTCCTCCTTTGAGATCAATAAAGTTTTATTTGAATCTATAATATGGCATCGTAATGTATTGATTATATTATTTATCAGAATCTGAAATGTAACTGAAGTGGAAAGTGCCTCAGTATTGTACTTGAGTAAATGTTCTCATGTTACTTTGCACCACTGACGTGAATATTACAATAAAAACTCAGGTTGAGTCAAAGATATACGAAAATCAGCAGACAGTTTCATAAAATTGTTACATTTCTATCTGTACAGCAAAATCAAACTTCAGAGATAAACGTCACGTCGTCGTTTCACATGAGAATGTTAAAGAAAAAGCACAGCGGTGAAGTTTGTTCATAAGAGACAGAACTGGTTATGAAGACGTCCGTCTGCTTCCTGTCGACATTTCCTAAAAAGAAAGCTGAGGTTACTTTTTAGAAATCTCCTTTATTTTACAAATGGAGACGAACGAGGCTCGTTGAAATACAGATTTCCATCCAGGTTTCCAAAATCGGTTAAAGTCAAACATTCTTTGTAACTTTCCTTTTTTCTTTCATATAACTTTGTGTTACATTTCTCTAAAATGCATCAAATAATAATACAAGAGTATTTCGATCACGCCGCCTGGTTAAAGTCACCACATCCAGATATTACTGCTCATGTGTGTCACATGTATGATGGTAGAGAAAATGTATTTCTGCTGTTGGACAGCTCAGCTGAAGGCTGCAGCTTTAAATGTACAAGCCGTTTGCTCGCAGTGGGTTTTTAGGAGCTGGAGCCATTAGCTTAGCTTAGCATAAAGGCTGGACGCAAATGGTAACAGCTAGCATGGCTCTGTCCAAAGTTAGAGATGCTCCGATCAACACATTATGTCATATGTTTGTTTCATTATTAGGGGCGGGGGGAAATAAATCAATGCAGCATAATATCTTGATATTTTGCGTAACATTCTTGTATCAAATGTATCTTTATTATTTAATATACTAATATTGCAAATAAAAATGCTTTTCCAGTCCACTAGGTGGTGCCGTCATGTTTAAAGTCATCAGGATCGACAGGAAGTCGGTCGACACTAAAACTTTAGTTTTGTTGGAGATGAGCCAGTTCTGCGCAGAATCGATCGCCGGCGATCGGTACGCAATGCATGCTGGTTAGATTTGTGTCCCACTTGGTCCCGACTTGCTCCGACATAATGCACACGTGGGCAACGATAATCTCACGAGAGCGAGGCGGCCGCCGATTTTAGAGCCAGGCGCCACAGGAGCTCTCCACCGACTGCGTGGCCCAATGCATGATGGGAAACGCCTGGCTGTCGCCACATCAGAGAGCTGATTGGCTCTTAGATTTGACAGCAAACACCGCGTGTTCTAGAAAATTATTATTTTATGTGTAGTTGTAACACTTAACGCTCGATTGTTGACTATTAGTCTCAGGTTTTATCTAAACACATAACTTGTGTGGTTGGTAATAATAAAGATTATTTATATAACACATATCAAAACGAGTAGTAGCTAATATATTTCACAGGCAGATATAAAAAGAACAAAGGATGCAGCTACACATACATTTATAAACACATATGAATAAATCCATACGTGATCTGTAAACTACAAGTAGACAACAGATTGGAAATAACAGGAACTCGTTTTTTCTGTGACATCCTGTGTATACTTTGAAGGCACCTGAAAACTGTCCGACTTTACCGCAGTTTTTTGTCAACGCCTCCTGCCGCCTGCTCTCGTCTGGATTCCAGGCGAGGCGCAGCTCTAACAAACAAGCCTTTAAAAAAAAAAGTCACAGAGAAAAATACAGAGTTTTGTTCTGCGTGGACGTATTCATTTGTTTTCAACGATGCTGGCTGACCTGTATGCTTGATATGTGACGAGAAATTAGCAAACAACAAAAGATTTGATGTTGAAAGACTCTTCCAGAACAAGCACACAGTATTGTCTGAAATGTATCAAGCTGCAGATGAGCGAAAGAGAGCAATTTTTCAACTGAGCAAAGTAAATAAACTTTCACGAAGTGGATCACGTCTCCAAACTCAACTACTGCTGCTGGTTCTGTGGCAAATTATCAAAAACTAGATAATATCCAATATCAGGCAATGAGAAAATGCACCAGTGCTTTTAAAACAACTCCAACGGCGGCACTACCGGTGGAAATGGGTGAAAGGCCTCTAGAATTACGAAGAGCGCAGTTGGAATTAAGTTATTGGTTTAATCTACATGACCTTTTATTATTATTTATTAATAATGCAAGTACTAGACATCCTGATCCACACTCCATACCAGTTGGTGGCGGTATTGCACCAAACAGGTGTTTGCCCACCGCCAATAAACCGTAAAAAAAGAAGAAGAAGAAGACCCGGATGTTCCTCCATTAGCAACATGGCGGCTACCGTGATTAGCAATAGCAGCGTCTCGTTGTTGTGTTGGTAAAGTGTCAGGTAGCTCCTTCAGTACTGATCCAGCAGAGTCTCTGTATGTCTGGATAAACCTTCTGAATGGACTTCTAGATGTTCGCCTTTTGTTCCCGGATGTTGTTCCTCTGACTCATCTCCCGGTAGCCTACAAAGATATTGAAGTTAGCTTAGCATGCTACTGTAAGCTATTGTATGGTGTTAACAGTTCTCTATGAAGCAGTGTTCGGATGTTTGTTTCTGGGGCTTTTATTCGGAAGGGGAAAACAGAAGGAGAGAGAGGAGGTTTTGTTGCAGTGAGGAGGAAGTCAAGATTAAAGTGGTTGCCGTCTTGTCTCACATAACGGAGCAGCGTGTTGTTACCATGGTACCAGTATAGGCGCAAGAGAACCCTCGGTTACAAACAGACCGACGAGGACGGAAGTCAACACAGCTCGTCCCAGTTTAATGGAGAGGAAACGGGGTTTGTGTGAAGAAAACGTTTCTGTCGTTGTGAAAATGTCTAAAGTCCAAATGCTGAGATCTTTAGTCAACCAGCGACTAACTGCAGCTGCTGAAGAGATATTTGGGCTGTTTGAAAGAACGATAGCAGAGTACGAGGACGAACTTTCTAGTTCAAAAGAGAAGAACGAGCGACAATGGAGACTACAGGACGCTGTTTTCAACCCGGAAGTCCGGATACAAAAAGCAGGTTGGTTGTTTCTTTATCACTTTAAACTGATGGAACCAGTTCTGGAGGAAGTATTCACATCATGTACTGAGGTAGAGTTACAGGGACTGTTCTGAAGTATTTAAACACGTTCATACTTTTTAAAGTACTACATCTCAGAGGTGAATATTGTACTTTTTACTGTACTACACCTCAGGGGTGAATGTTTTACTTTTTTACTGTACTACATCTCAGATGTACATATTGTATTCTTTACTGTACTACACCTCAGCTGTACATATTGTATTATTTACTGTACTACACCTCAGAGGTACATATTGTACTTTTTACTGTAGTACACCTGATGTACATATTCTATTCTTTACATTAAAGAGGAACAGGATGACCCAGAGTGCCCAGACATTAAAGAGGAACAGGAGGAACTCTGGATCAGTCAGGAGGGAGAGCAGCTTCAAGAGCTGGAGGAGACTGGTATCAAGTTCTCATTCACTCCTGTCAAGAGTGAAGAAGAAGAAGAAGAAGAAGAAGAAGAAGAAGCTCAGTCCTCACAGCTTCATCAAAGACAAACTGAAGAGATGGAAACAGAAGCTGATGGAGCGGATTGTGGAGGATCAGAACATGAGACTGACGACTCGTCTGAGACTGATGACAGTAGAGATTGGAAGAAGACTCAGGAACCTCAGTCAGCTTCAAACCCTCTGCAAAACAATGAAGTACCTGTAAGTGATGTGAACTGTAGTACTGGAAATACATCAATCAGCTCGCCTGAATGTGCTGGAAGCTCTGACCACAAGGTACGTCTGAAGAGACACACTAGATCCAAAACAGGAGTGAAACCATTTAGTTGTTCTGTGTGTAGTAAAACATTTTCATATCCGGGAAACCTGAAAAGTCACATGATTCTCCACACAGGAGTGAAAGCATTTAGTTGTTCTTTATGTGGTAAAACATTTTCATATCGGGGAAACCTGAAAAGTCACATGACTATCCACACAGGAGTGAAAGCATTTAGTTGTTCTTCATGTGGTAAAACATTTTCACATAAGGTAAGCCTGAACGATCACATGACTATCCACACAGGAGGGAAACAATTTAGTTGTTCTGTTTGTGGTAAAACATTTTCACGAAAGGGACACCTGAACTTACACATGGTTATCCACACAGGAGTGAAAGCATTTAGTTGTTCTGTGTGTAGTAAAACATTTTCACGAAAGGATTACCTGAAGGATCACATGATTCTCCACACAGGAGTGAAAGCATTTAGTTGTTCAGTTTGTGGTAAATCATTTTCACTCAAGTCAACTCTGAGACGACATTTAAAAGTCCACACTAGAGAAACAACTTAGTCGTTGAGTTTGCTCAACAAGATTCTCTCGTCTCTGTTAATTATCAAATCACAAGTGTATTGATAAGAGCATCTGAAATAAATGAGACATAGTTAAACACTTAAACTGTCAGGCTGATACAGACTGCAACAATAATAAGTGTATTCAGCAAAGATGAACCTACACATCAATTTACATTCTGTTGGTATTTGTTTCTATGATATTGTCTCGTGCTTCATTTATTGTCATGTATATATTAATTATAATTGTTTTACGTTGTCAAAGTATTCCATGTCACCGATGCAGCACTATAATTTGAGCTGAATTATCATAGGTGATGAAACTGAGGGAAATATTAACCTTCTTTCTCTTCAGCAACGTTTTCTCTCCAGTTTAAACTCATTACTTCCTTGATTTAGTTTTACTGTAGAAACTGCAGTTTTGTTCCATAACTGAAGAATGACTGAATTGAGAAAAGAATTGTTTAAATATCTCCATCCTTCTTTCTTCTTCAACATCATCCTCTACTGATCTCATCTCTTTGAGATTAAGCGGTTCTGTCCTTTATTTTAGGACGTGAATATTTTACCTTTTGTTGACTGAACTTTCTCTTTGATTCACTACTATGGTAACAGCTGTTCAAGTAATCTGTTCTAATTGTTTTCATGGTGGCTCTCAAACAGTTGAAAAGTTCAGCCAATGTTTTCACTAAAATGACTTCAGTTAAATGCTCTAACCTGCAGCAGCCTGTTTTTCATTTGAAACTAAATATGTGTGTTCATGATTTAATGGAAGTTACATTTTTAATTTGTTTGTGAAATGTCAATGAAAGTATTGTTCACTGATATGATTTCCACCCTGTTACGTCCAGTCCACCCTGTTATCTGAGTTTTTTTATAATGATAATTAAATGAAATCATTAAATATTCAGCATATCTTTGTGGTTACTTGCAGGTTATGAATTGTCAAAATTAAATAACCTAAAAATGGAGTAAAATTTCAATTGAAATTCCCTTATTCTAAAAGAAATGTGGGTAAATTACAGAATAACTTTTTTCAAATTAATGATTGTTTGTAAATACCATTTCAAATATATATTAAGGCTAAAGTAAGGGACATGTTTACTTAGAAAATGTAATTATTCCAATACCAGTGTATTAAAAACACATTAAAAGAGATGTGAATGTCCTGTAACAGGGTGGACATTTAGTCTTGCTCACATGTAAAGAATTTAGGGGTTATGTCCTTTGTTTTAGGACGTGAATATTTCACCTTTTTTTTGTTGACCGAACTTTCGCTTTGATTTACTACTATTGTAATAGTTGTAATGAAACAGTTCTGTTTTAATTGTTTTCATGGTGGCGCTCAAACAGTTGAAAAGTTCAGGCAATGTTTTCACCAAAATGACTTCAGTTCAATTTTGTACTTCCATAATTGCCTCAGTGGTTTTCTTTTTAACCAGAGCAAGAGAGGCACCGATTGGTTATGATTTCATTTGTTCTTTGTTTGTTTGCCTGTTTTTGGATGAATAAATCATAAGAAACAGAAACGTTGCCTCCATGTATCACATACTCGTAGTGTGAGACAAAACACCATCTGAAAATTAATTCAGTTTAAAAAAAATGCCATTTTACACAGAAAAAGTTGAGAGAAAAAGCCTTTTGTCTTTAAAATAGCCTGGAGGCAATTAGCCTAGCTTAGCATAACAGCTGGAGGAGGCTTTGTATCTAAAAAGATGACGCTCGATTCTTGACTTAGTCTCATGTTTAATCTAAAAATATATCTTGTGTGGTTGATAATACAAAATCGTATTTATACAACACATATCTAAACCAGTATTAATGTATTTCACAGGCAGACATAAAAAGACCAAAGGATGCAGCTACACACACATTTATACATAAATATATATTTATAAACATATATGAATAAATCCATACGTGATCTGTCAACTAAAAGTAGTCAAAAGTTCGGAACTAACAGGAAGTCATTTTTTCTGTGACTTCTATACTTCTCTACTTTGAAGGCAGCCTAAAACTGTCCGACTTGACCGCAGTTTCTTGTCAACGCCTCCTGCTGCGGCCGCCTGCTCTGGTCTGGATTCCAGGAGAGAAGCAGCTCTTTGAACGAGCCTTGTGATTGAACTGATCAGATAAATCACAGAAACATCTGGTCCTGCACAGCGTTTAATCCTTATAATAATGAGAGAGGGAAACCGACATACTACAAATGTAATTATAGATTATAATATTGAATATTTTTCTTTTTTAGGTGAAACTACATTCGATCACTGAATCATACCCACTCAAGTGAAACACATTAATAAAAACAAACTAGCTTAAGCTTCTTTTTTTGTGTGGTTACTTGCAGGTTATGAATTGGCAAAAATATCAGGCAATGAGAAAATGCACCAGTGCTTTTAAAACATCTCCAACGGCGGCACTACCGGTGGAAATGGATGAAAGGCCTCTAGAATTACGAAGAGCGCAGTTGGCATTAAGTTATTGGGATAATCTACAGGGCCTTTTATTAGTATTTATTAATAATGCAAGTACTAGACATCCTGATCCACACTCCATACCAGTTTGTGGCGGTATTGCACCAAACAGGTGTTTGCCCACCGCCAATAAACCGTAAAAAAGAAGAAGAAGAAGAAGACCCGGATGTTCCTCCATTAGCAACATGGCGGCTACCGTCAGTACAAACAGTAGCGTCTCGTTGTTGTGTTGGTAAAGTGTCAGGTAGCTCCTTCAGTACTGATCCAGCAGAGTCTCTGTATGTCTGGATAAACCTTCTGAATGGACTTCTAGATGTTCGCCTTTGTTCCCGGATGTTGTTCCTCTGACTCATCTCCCGGTAGCCTACAAAGATATTGAGGTTAGCTTAGCATGCTACTGTAAGCTATTGTATGGTGTTAACAGTTCTCTATGATGCAGTGTTCGGATGTTTGTTTCTGGGGCTTTTATTCGGAAGGGGAAAACGGAAGGAGAGAGAGGAGGTTTTGTTGCAGTGAGGAGGAAGTCAAGATTAAAGTGGTTGCCGTCTTGTCTCACATAACGGAGCAGCGTGTTGTTACCATGGTACCAGTATAGGCGCAAGAGAACCCTCGGTTACAAACTGACCGACGGGCACAGAAGTCAACTCAGCGCGTCCCAGTTTAATGGAGAGGAAACGGGGTTTGTGTGAAGAAAACGTTTCTGTCGTTGTGAAAATGTCTAAAGTCCAAATGCTGAGATCTTTAGTCAACCAGCGACTAACTGCAGCTGCTGAAGAGATATTTGGGCTGTTTGAAAGAACGATAGCAGAGTACGAGGACGAACTTTCTAGTTCAAAAGAGGAGAACGAGCGACAACGGAGACTACTGGACGCTGTTTTCAACCCGGAAGTCCGGATACAAAGAGCAGGTTGGTTCTGTTTCTTTATCACTTTAAACTGATGTAACCAGTTCTGGAGGAAGTATTCACATCATGTACTGAAGTAGAGTTACAGGGACTGTTCTGAAGTATTTAAACACGTTCATACTTTTTACAGTACTACATCTCAGAGGTGAATATTATACTTTTTTTACTGTACTACATCTCAGCTGTACATATTGTATTCTTTACTGTACAACACCTCAGAGGTACATATTGTACTTTTTACTGTAGTACACCTTGGATGTACATATTCTATTCTTTACATTAAAGAGGAACAGGATGACCCAGAGCGCCCACACATTAAAGAGGAACAGGAGGAACTCTGGATCAGTCAGGAGGGAGAACAGCTTCAAGAGCTTGAGGAGACTGGTATCAAGTTATCATTCACTCCTGTCAAGAGTGAAGAAGAAGAAGAAGAAGAAGAAGAAGAAGAAGAAGAAGAAGAAGAAGAAGAAGAAGCTCAGTCCTCACAGCTTCATCAAAGACAAACTGAAGAGATGGAAACAGAAGCTGACGGAGCGGATTGTGGAGGATCAGAACATGAGACTGACGACTCGTCTGAGACTGATGACAGTAGAGATTTGAAGGAGAGTCAGGAACCTCAGTCAGCTTCAAACCCTCTGCAAAACAATGAAGTACCTGTAAGTGATGTGAACTGTAGTACTGGAAATACATCAATCAGCTCGTCTGAATGTGCTGGAAGCTCTGACCACAAGGTACATCTGAAGAGAAACACTAGATCCAAAACAGGAGTGAAAGCATTTAGTTGTTCAGTTTGTGGTAAAACATTTTCACGAAAGGATCACCTGACCAATCACATGATTCTCCACACAGGAGTGAAAGCATTTAGTTGTTCTGTGTGTAGTAAAACATTTGCATATCAGAGAAGCCTGAACGGTCACATGATTATCCACACAGGAGTGAAAGCATTTAGTTGTTCTGTGTGTAGTAAAACATTTGCATACAAGAGATGCCTGAAGGATCACATGATTCTTCACACAGGAGTGAAAGCATTTAATTGTTCAGTTTGTGATAAAACATTTTCACTCAAGTCAACTCTAAAACGACATTTAAAACTCCACACTAGAGAAACAAATTAGTTGTGGAGTTTGCTCAACATGTTTCTCTCCTCTCTGTTATTTATCAAATCACAAGTGTATTGATAAGAGCATCTGAAATAAATGAGACATAGTTAAACACTTAAAAACTGTTAGGCTGATACAGACTGCAAAATAATAAGTTTTTTCAGCTAAGATGAACCTACACATCAATTTAATTTCTGTTGGTATTTGTTTCTATGATATTGTTTCATGTATATATTAATTATAATTGTTTTACATTGTCAAAGTATTACATCCTTCTTTCTTCAACATCATCCTCTACTGATCTCATCTCTTTGAGTTTAAGGGGTTCTGTCCTTTTATTTTAGGACGTGAATATTTTACCTTTTGTTGACCGAACTTTCTCTTTGATTCACTACTATTGTAACAGCTGTTCAAGTAAACTGCCAATGTTTTCACTAAAATGACTTCAGATTCATTTTGTACTTCCATATTTACCTCAGTGTTGGTAGCTAAACTGCAGCAGCCTGTTTTTCTATTTAACCAGAGCAACCGAGGCTCTGGTTGTTTGTCTGTCTGTTTTTGATGAATAAATCATAAGAAACAGAAATGTTGCCTGCATGTATCACATACTCATAGTGCGAGACAAAACACCATCTGAAAATTAATTGAGTTAAAAAAAATGTACACAGAGAAAATTGAGAGAAAAGCCTTTTGTCTTAAAAATAGCCTGGAGGTGATTAGCCTAGCTTAGCACAACAGCTGGAGAAGGCTTTGTATCTAAAAAGATGAAGTTTTCAATCACTTCAGACATTGGGTACATCTCAAGTCTCTAAATTGTCGTTTCCTCGCTCCTCGATTGAACCGTCCCGAAGCTCTTATTCGGCTCGGAAGAGCGAAATCGGAGGAGTCATGATCGAGGAGCCCCGAGAGCAGGCTTACGGAAGTGTTTTAACGTTGGACACGCCCCCTCACTGTTCATCTGTTATGTGATTGGACGCTGCAGCTGAGCGGACTGATCGCTGGAGTTTCATACCAGAGTGAAGACGATCACAGATTAAAACTCAAACTATATATTAAATCTGTTTTCTTATTCACCATCTGGTTAAAATATGTTAATAGTAGGTCTGAACAACAAAAGGACCACAAACAACTGTCTTCAAAGATTTGATCTGTTGTTTCCCTCAATAACTTTTATGTATGTAATAAAAATCAGAGAGAGCTGGAGAGAGGAAACACTTGTTTACAACACGTAATGAAGAGAAACTATATTTATATTGTGGGTTATTTTATAATGATGTCACAACCAGAATTTCAAAACATACCAACTTAATAATAAATAATAAAGAAATGGATCCTGCGCGTATAAGCAGGACACATCACAGTATATAAATACTCAATGCAGTTTATTAAACGGTAACAGACGAGAGAGAAAACATCTCCACTCTGACACTTATGTTAACTTTGTCTTTAATATAAGTAGTAGTTTAACACCATTAAATCAACTGAAAACATACGATCATTTTAATCAATATTTTAAGTGTATTTTTATTGGAATGTTCGCTAAAAACTCTCCGGACAAAACTCTGTCAGCTGTTAAAGCGACTGACAGCTGATCAGATGTGATCAGCTGTCAGTCGGCTGCAGTCATCAGAAACCGACGTCGCTTCACGTGACACATCAGAGGAAAGGACGTCTCATGTCTCTTAAAACATATTTCCTCGCTGTAGATCATTCTGGTGAATGATTATGTTCGCGCTCTGTATGCACACTACGGGACACCGTACTCGGAAAAGTGCACATGCGCAGTGGCGTTCGGGTTCAGTGCGCGCACCTCCCGTCAAGTTAAAATGTTAGTCTGATATACTCGGTTGTATTCAGGTTCTTATGTTTATCTACAAGTTTACAAAATAAACAACCGGCTTGGATTTAAAGTAAGGACTCCTCACTCATTTCGACATGGTGTCAGAAGAGGGGTAAATCTATCGCCTGTGATTTTTTTTTCTCGTGTGAAATGGACAACTAAGCTAACGTCTTCAACGTACGGAAAATATGGCAGATGGATTTCGCAGACCAGACCCCCTCGTTTTTGACGGGAACATCGCCGAGAATTGGCGGATTTTTGAACAAGAGTATGATATCTTCATAGCAGCGGCGCACTCAGACAAGACTGCTCGGACAAAGGCATATATCCTCCTCAATCTCGCAGGAGCTGAGGCCATCGAACGGGAGCGTTCATTTGTTTACGCAGCAGAGGTGAGAGCGCCTGGTGAAGATGGAGCCGTCATCGTTCCGGCTGAATCCAGAGAAAACCCCGAGTGCTTGAAACGGAAATTTCGGGAAGTATGTAACCCTCAACACAACAAAACTATGGAGAGACACAAATTCCATTCAAGACATCAAAAGCAAGGTGAGACTATTGAATCCTACATCACTGACGTGAGGATCAAAGCTAGAAGTTGTCACTTTGGAGACCTGACAGATGAACTGATTTGTGACAGAATAGTGTGTGGCATCAGAAATGACAGTATAAGAAAGGCTTTGCTACGTGACAGTGAATTAACCCTGAATAAAGCCATTACAATCTGCCGCATCTATGAAATGACTGAGGAGAGTAATAAGGCTCTAGCCCAGCCCCAAACAGCTACTACTGTTGACGCAATTCAGCCAAACTCCAGTGGTTGGTACAACAGGTCAAGACCTAAACCTCAAGCAGGCCAACGTGAGGCAAGATCCATTGCAAACTGCAATAACTGTGGAGGCAGCCATGCCGCACAGAGAGACAAATGTCCTGCCTTCGGGCAGCAATGCCATATCTGCAGGAAATTTAATCATTACAAAAAATGCTGCAAGTCCATGTCATACGGACAGGGCTATGCTAAGAGAGGGGACTGCGGAAGATCAGTGCACCAGTTAGAGCTACAAGAGCCTGATGACAGTGCCAGTGACGACACTTTCTATGTGGATGGTCTCGTAGTGGACACTATCAATCCTCAAACAGAAGGACAAGATGAAGGATTTGTTACACTACATATACACGACCGGCCAATCGAGATGAAGGTTGACACGGGCGCAAAGTGCAATGTAATGTCAATAGACACTTTCCGACAGCTGGAGAATGGCAAGCGACCAGTGGAACAAAGTAAAGACATCAACCTCGTGGCTTATGGAGGCAGCAAAATAGAGACTATAGGCATAGCCACACTGCTTTGTTGTTTAGATGAACAGCAACACACACTACCTTTTTTCATAGTGGACAGAGACGTAGTGCCACTATTAGGATTCCGCGCGTGTGTGCGACTCGGACTTGTCGCAATGAGCCCACACGTTCATCAGGTCAGCACCGAGAGCAATGCTGAATTCACCAAACAGGTCCATGAACAATACAAAGACGTGTTCAGTGACGAGCTTGGAGAACTCCCTATCACATACTCCATGACACTGGATCCAGCTGCACAACCGGTGGTTCGTCCAGCACACCGCATCCCGGTGGCAATGCAAGCACGAGTCAAA
Organism: Myoxocephalus aenaeus; assembly: GCA_038501785.1. NCBI lineage: Eukaryota > Metazoa > Chordata > Actinopteri > Perciformes > Cottidae > Myoxocephalus > Myoxocephalus aenaeus. The sequence goes on from JBAMJR010000100.1 coordinate 3,197,654, forward strand.
GCTGAGCTCAACAGCATGCAGAACAAAGGTGTCATAACCACAGTTGCTGAACCTACAGACTGGGTTTCGTCCATGGTTGCAGCACACAAAAAAGGACAAACAGGAAATCAGGCTGTGCATCAATCCAAAGGACCTCAACACAGCCCTGAAGAGACCTCACTATCCAATGCGCAGCGTCGAGGAAGTTGCTACCCAGATGTCAGGTGCTACAGTGTTCTCCGTTCTAGATGCAAAGAGCTCATTCTGGCAAATACGGCTCGACCACAAGTCATCAATGCTGACCACATTCAGTACGCCTTTCGGGCGCTACAGATTCCTCCGCATGCCATTTGGCATAAGCTCAGCAAGCGAGGTGTTCCAGCGCTCAATGGAACAGCTGTTTGCAGGATATCCGTGTGCTATCATAGTCGATGACATCATCATAGGAGGCTGTGATACCGCAGAACACGATGCCAACCTAAAAAAAGTGCTCGACCGGGCACGAGAGATAAACCTTAAGCTAAACCCTCTCAAGTGCAAGTTCCGCCTAGAACAGGTCTGTTATGTGGGTCACATATTCACAAAGGAAGGCCTCAAGGCCGACCCCGCAAAAAAAGTGGCGATCACAAACATGCCAGTCCCACAGGACGTCCTAGCCATGCAGCGATTCCTTGGCATGGTGAATTACCTTGGGAAGTTTATCCCAAACCTCAGCGATATAGCAGCACCTCTGAGACAGCTCACACACAAAGACGCTGCGTGGTGTTGGTTTCCACAGCATCAGCAGGCGTTCGATCGTCTCAAGTCATGCTTATCCAGTTCGCCGATTCTATCCTACTACGACGTAAGAAAACCAGTCACACTGACCTGTGATGCGTCATGTTACGGACTTGGTGCTGCATGTCTACAGGATGGGAGGCCAGTTGCCTACGCGTCTCGCACGCTCACGGACACAGAAACACGATATGCTCAAATCGAAAAGGAGCTTTTGGCAGTGGTGTTTGCATGCATCAAATTCAAGGATTACGTGTATGGGAAGCCCACGGTCGTTGAAACTGACCACCAACCCCTTGTCACGATCCTGAAGAAGCCCATCCACACTGCTCCTGCCCGACTGCAAAGGATGTTACTACAGTTACAAGCCTATGACATCACACTGGTTTACAAGAAGGGTAAGCACATGTACCTAGCTGATACCCTATCACGAGCTCCAAACAAAACCATCTCACAAAGTCCAGCTACAGACGACACGTTTGAGGTAATGTCTGTTAGCTACATCTCGACTAACAGACTGGAGGAGCTCCGGACCCACACGGCACAGGATCAAGTGCTACAGACTCTCTGCACAGTCATCCACCGCGGTTGGCCTGGCAAAGAACGCAGCGTCCACCCTTCCATTCGTCCATTCTTCCCTCACAGGGACGAGTTGGTAGTGGAGGATGGGATAGTTATTAAGGGCCACAGAACCGTGATTCCAAGTTCTCTACACCGAGAATACATTAACATCATACACAGGGGTCACCCAGGTTTAGAGTCGACCAAGCGCAGAGCCAGGAGCACAGTCTTTTGGCCGACAATGAACAATGACATTGCGGAGGAGCTGCTGTCGTGCTCCGTCTGCAATAGCACCAGACCACACCAGCAAAAGGAACCTCTACAACTTCATCCGGTTCCAGTCTTGCCATGGTCCACAGTGGCTGCTGATATGTTCGAGTGGCACGGACAACAATACCAGTTTCTGGTAGACTCTTACTCAGGATGGTATGAAATGGACCTCCTCCGTGACGCAACTTCAGCAGCTGTGGTCACAAAGCTGAAAAGACACTTTTCGTTTCACGGTGCGCCTCACACCCTCATCACAGACAATGCAAGGCAGTACACAAGCCAACGTTTCAAAGATTTCGCCATACAGTGGGACTTTATCCATGTCACCAGCAGCCCGGAGTATCCACAGTCGAACGGATTGGCAGAAAGGGCGGTCCGCAGTGCCAAACAATTGATGGAGAAATCTCACAGAGACGGGACCGACGTCTTCCTCAATCTGCTGAACATCAGAAATATTCCCCGCGACCAATCATTGGGCTCACCCGCAGAACGTCTGATGTCACGACAGACTCGCTCAGCTCTTCCTGTCAGCACCAGACTGTTAGAGCCAGCCCCAAAAATCACTAAGCAGGTTACTGCCCAACTCCAGAATAAAAGACTCACCCAAAAGCGATATTATGATGCGTCAAGCCGCCCACTACAGCCACTCGCAGAGGGACAAGTCGTCAGGATGCGGACTACCAAGGGACACGACCGTCTGGGCACTGTGAAAGGGCGGTGCAAGGAACCACGCTCCTACATCATCGAGTCCGCTGGAGGGACCTACAGGAGAAATCGCCGCCATATCCTTCCTGTCGCTGAGCCACCACCGGGACAGGTCGACCCTGCAGACCTCGATCGTCAATATGCCGACCCAGCTGTACCGGACAGTCTCCCCTCCACGCCGCAGACATCTCAACTGACTCCGGCAACACCTCAGCGATCCACCAGTGAGCAGCGGAGGCCTGCAGCTCACTCTCCTACAGAGGTCACACTGGGTAACTCACTATATGTGACGCGCTCAGGTCGCATTTGCAGGCCAAACCCAAAGTATGAACAATGAACATTGAGTGATTATAAGCTGAGGACCTTTTAAAAAAAAAAAAAAAAAAAAAAAAAAAAAAAGAGCTGAATCCGCCCTGTACTCTATGGGACGTATGTCTAGTTGAAGTGCGATGAATGTTGGAATGTCTTGCAATATGAATGTATAAGTTGGTTAATTACCGTTCAAGGATATTTAAAGATGGTTGTTTGAAACTGTTACTAATTTCTATTCTATATAACAATGTCGCAAAGTTAAAAACAACAGCTATGTTATTATTTTGTTAGTTAATGCCCAGCCTTCCATTTGTTCTCTATGGAAGGCACGAACTAAAGAAAGGGGATGTAGATCATTCTGGTGAATGATTATGTTCGCGCTCTGTATGCACACTACGGGACACCGTACTCGGAAAAGTGCACATGCGCAGTGGCGTTCGGGTTCAGTGCGCGCACCTCCCGTCAAGTTAAAATGTTAGTCTGATATACTCGGTTGTATTCAGGTTCTTATGTTTATCTACAAGTTTACAAAATAAACAACCGGCTTGGATTTAAAGTAAGGACTCCTCACTCATTTCGACACTCGCGTCTTCTCGCCTCGCTTGGTTTCCTTGCGTCTCTCTATGCATCCCTGGTGGGAGGGACTAAGACGCAAGGAAAAGACGCAATTGAGGGAAACGGGGATGCAGTTTAGAGGCTGCGGTCGAATAGTCCATTTTGGTTAGGAACCTTCCTAACTGAGTGAAATGACCCGGAAGTACCTAAGTGGTCGCCATGATAAGTGCCGGTCGAATTGTCCAAACGCAAAGGAAAGGAGCTTCAATGCTTCCTAATTTAGCTCCTTTAGCATAGGAACCACTGGACCTTCCTTACGAAAGGAAAGGAGATAATGCCGACCCACAATTCCTTGCGGCGGCAACATTTAAAGTGACGTATCATTCGGCCGTTCACGAGAACAGACGATCATGACCGACACACGCAGATCATGTAAATAACTGTTGCTGTAACTTGGAACCACTTTCAATAATCTGTTAAACCTGCTGGCAAACTAAAAACGTTACGTTGCTGAAAAGTGCTGTAAAGTGATCAAACTGCTGTAAAGTAATCAAACTGACGTATTTGATATTCTCTCTGGTGTTGAACTGCAGCTTCAGCCTCATTCTTTTATTTTATTTGACTTCAGTTACAGAAGCTTTAGTGAAAGAGTTAAACTGGACGAGCTCTTCAGTCTGAGTCATGTTTCTGATTATCATCTTTTTAATCAACTATTTTATCACATTACAATAAAACATATCAAGTCAACACGAGTTGTGTGATGTTTCATAAACTGTTGTCTGCATATTTTTATGATCAGATTATAATCTGCATGTAAATAAACCATAACAACATAAAGGGATATGAGACACACATATATGACATACATCGTTTGTGGGATAACGTATTTAATTCAGCATGTTTGAAACTGAACAAAGAGACAGTTTTAGTAGCTTTGTACGTTGGTTTCACTTTCATATTCCTTCGTTCATTTCTATTCCAACCTCGTTATTAAAGTAATACTATGAACCGGGTTGTTTATGTCGTTATGACGCAACACTGTAAGAAGACGGACGAAGTATATAAACTGCGCTTTTTGTAGTCCTTCTTCAGAACATTGTAGTTTCACCGCTGGCTACAGACTGACGTCACTAACATGCGCCTGCCGTCGCGTCATAACTACGTCGCTTAGTGAAAGTGGAGTCGGATTTGCCAAACACCGCGGTTGTCTTCTCCGAACTCCTTATGAATTCTCCTTCCCATCTTTCCTTAACCCTGTGACGTTTTCCACAGAGGTTAAGGAAAAGTGCTTAGGGTTAGACGTTAGGAGGTAATTATTTGACTATTCGACCGCAGACCAACGCAACGTTTTAGTGTCGACCGACTTCCTGTCGATCCTGATGACTTTGAACATGACAGCACCACCTTGTGGACTGGAAAAGCATTTTTATTTGCAATATTAGTATATTAAATAATAAAGATACATTTGATACAATAATGTTACGCAAAATATCAAGATATTATGCTGCATTGATTTATTTCCCCCCGCCCCTAATAATGAAACAAACATAATGTGTTGATCGGAGCATCTCTAACTTTGGACAGAGCCATGCTAGCTGTTTCCCTTTGCTTCCAGTCTTTATGCTAAGCTAAGCTAATGGCTCCAGCTCCTAAAAACCCACGGCACCTGAAAACTGTCCGACTTGACCGCAGGTTTTTGTCAACGCCTCCTGCCGCCTGCCGCCGTCTCGTCTGGATTCCAGGCGAGGCGCAGCTCTAACGAACAAGCCTTTAAAATGAAAAAAAAGGCACAGAGAAAAATACAGAGTTTTGTTCTGCGTGGACGTATTCATTTGATTTCAACGATGCTGGCTGACCTGTATGCGTGATATGTGACGAGAAATTAGCAAACAACAAAAGATTTGATGTTGAAAGACTCTTCCAGAACAAGCACACAGTATTTTCCGAAATGTATCAAGCTGCAGATGAGCGAAAAAGAGCAATTTCTCAACTGAGAACAGTAAATAAACTTTCACGAAGTGGATCACGTCTCCAAACTCAACTACTGCTGCTGGTTCTGTGGCAAATTATCAAAAACTAGATATCAAATATCAGGCAATGAGAAAATGCACCAGTGCTTTTAAAACAACTCCAACAGCGGCACTACCGGTGGAAATGGGTGAAAGGCCTCTAGAATTACGAAGAGCGCAGTTGGCATTAAGTTATTGGTTTAATCTACATGACCTTTTATTATTATTTATTAATAATGCAAGTACTAGACATCCTGATCCACACTCCATACCAGTTGGTGGCGGTATTGCACCAAACAGGTGTTTGCCCACCGCCAATAAACCGTAAAAAAGAAGAAGAAGAAGACCCGGATGTTCCTCCATTAGCAACATGGCGGCTACCGTGATTAGCAATAGCAGCGTCTCGTTGTTGTGTTGGTAAAGTGTCAGGTAGCTCCTTCAGTACTGATCCAGCAGAGTCTCTGTATGTCTGGATAAACCTTCTGAATGGACTTCTAGATGTTCGCCTTTGTTCCCGGATGTTGTTCCTCTGACTCATCTCCCGGTAGCCTACAAAGATATTGAAGTTAGCTTAGCATGCTACTGTAAGCTATTGTATGGTGTTAACAGTTCTCTATGAAGCAGTGTTCGGATGTATGTTTCTGGGGCTTTTATTCGGAAGGGGAAAACGGAAGGAGAGAGAGGAGGTTTTGTTGCAGTGAGGAGGAAGTCAAGATTAAAGTGGTTGCCGTCTTGTCTCACATAACGGAGCAGCGTGTTGTTACCATGGTACCAGTATAGGCGCAAGAGAACCCTCGGTTACAAACAGACCGACGGGCACAGAAGTCAACTCAGCTCGTCCCAGTTTAATGGAGAGGAAACGGGGTTTGTGTGAAGAAAACGTTTCTGTCGTTGTGAAAATGTCTAAAGTCCAAATGCTGAGATCTTTAGTCAACCAGCGACTAACTGCAGCTGCTGAAGAGATATTTGGGCTGTTTGAAAGAACGATAGCAGAGTACGAGGACGAACTTTCTAGTTCAAAAGAGGAGAACGAGCGACAACGGAGACTACTGGACGCTGTTTTCAACCCGGAAGTCCGGATACAAAGAGCAGGTTGGTTCTGTTTCTTTATCACTTTAAACTGATGGAACCAGTTCTGGAGGAAGTATTCACATCATGTACTGAAGTAGAGTTACAGGTACTGTTCTGAAGTATTTAAACACGTTCATACTTTTTACAGTACTACATCTCAGAGGTGAATATTATACTTTTTTACTGAACTACAACTCAGCTGTACATATTGTATTCTTTACTGTACTACACCTCAGAGGTACATAGTGTACTTTTTACTGTAGTACACCTCGGATGTACATATTCTATTCTTTACATTAAAGAGGAACAGGATGACCCAGAGCGCCCAGACATTAAAGAGGAACAGGATGACCCAGAGCCCCCACACATTAAAGAGGAACAGGAGGAACTCTGGACCAGTCAGGAGGGAGAACAGCTTCAAGAGCTGGAGGAGACTGGTATCAAGTTCTCATTCACTCCTGTCAAGAGTGAAGAAGAAGAAGAAGAAGAAGCTCAGTCCTCACAGCTTCATCAAAGACAAACTGAAGAGATGGAAACAGAAGCTGATGGAGCGGATTGTGGAGGATCAGAACATGAGACTGACGACTCGTCTGAGACTGATGACAGTAGAGATTTGAAGGAGACTCAGGAACCTCAGTCAGCTTCAAACCCTCTGCAAAACAATGAAGTACCTGTAAGTGATGTGAACTGTAGTACTGGAAATACATCAATCAGCTCGCCTGAATGTGCTGGAAGCTCTGACCACAAGGTACGTCTGAAGAGACACACTAGATCCAAAACAGGAGTGAAACCATCTAGTTGTTCTGTGTGTAGTAAAATATTTTCACATAAGGGACACCTGAACGCTCACATGATTCTCCACACAGGAGTGAAACCATTTAGTTGTTCTTTATGTGGTAAAACATTTTCATATCGGGGAAACCTGAACGATCACATGACTATCCACACAGGAGGGAAACAATGTAGTTGTTCTGTTTGTGGTAAAACATTTTCACGAAAGGGACATCTGAATGTACACATGGTTATCCACACAGGAGTGAAAGCATTTAGGTGTTCTGTGTGTAGTAAAACATTTTCACGAAGGGATTACCTGAAGGATCACATGATTCTCCACACAGGAGTGAAAGCATTTAGTTGTTTAGTTTGTGGTAAAACATTTTCACTCAAGTCAACTCTGAAACGACATTTAAAAGTCCACACTAGAGAAACAACTTAGTCGTGGAGTTTGCTCAACAAGATTCTCTCGTCTCTGTTATTTATCAAATCACAAGTGTATTGATGAGAGCATCTGAAATAAATGAGACATAGTTAAACACTTAAACTGTCAGGCTGATACAGACTGCAACAATAATAAGTGTATTCAGCAAAGATGAACCTACACATCAATTTACATTCTGTTGGTATTTGTTTCTATGATATTGTCTCGTGCTTCATTTATTGTCATGTATATATTAATTATAATTGTTTTACGTTGTCAAATTATTCCATGTCCCCGATGCAGCACTATGGTTTGAGCTGAATTATCATAGGTGCTGAAATTTAGGGAAATATTAACCTTCTTTCTCTTCAGCAACGTTTTCTCTCCAGTTTAAACTCATTACTTCCTTGATTTAGTTTTACTGTAGAAACTGCAGTTATGTTCCATAACTGAAGAATGACTGAATTGAGAAAAGAATTGTTTAAATATCTCCATCCTTCTTTCTTCAACATCATTCTCTACTGATCTCATCTCTTTGAGATTAAGGGATTCTGTCCTTTATTTTAGGACGTGAATATTTTACCTTTTGTTGACTGAACTTTCTCTTTAATTCACTACTATGGTAACAGCTGTTCACGTAATCTGTTCTAATTGTTTTCATGGTGGCTCTCAAACAGTTGAAAAGTTCAGCCAAATGTTTTCACCAAAATGACTTCAGTTCAATGCTCTAAGCTGCAGCAGCCTGTTTTTCATTTGAAACTAAATATGTGTGTTCATGATTAATGGAAGTTACATTTATAATTTGTTTGTGAAATGTCAATGAATGTATTGTTCACTGATATGATTTCCACCCTGTTACGTCCAGTCCACCCTGTTATCTGAGTTTTTTTATAATGATAATTAAATGAAATCAACAAATATTCAGCTTTTTTTTTTTGTGGTTACTTGCAGGTTATGAATTGGCAAAAATATCAGGCAATGAGAAAATGCACCAGTGCTTTTAAAACAACTCCAACGGCGGCACTACCGGTGGAAATGGGTGAAAGCCCTCTAGAATTACGAAGAGCGCAGTTGGCATTAAGTTATTGGGGTAATCTACAGGGCCTTTTATTATTATTTATTAATAATGCAAGTACTAGACATCCTGATCCACACTCCATACCAGTTGGTGGCGGTAATGCACCAAACAGTTGTTTGTCCACCGCCAATAAACCGTACAAGAGAAGAAGAAGAAGACCCGGATGTTCCTCCATGAGCAACATGGCGGCTACCGTCAGTACAAATAGCAGCGTCTCGTTGTTGTGTTGGTAAAGTGTCAGGTAGCTCCTTCAGTACTGATCCAGCAGAGTCTCTGTATGTCTGGATAAACCTTCTGAATGGACTTCTAGATGTTCGCCTTTGTTCCCGGATGTTGTTCCTCTGACTCATCTCCCGGTAGCCTACAAAGATATTGAAGTTAGCTTAGCATGCTACAAACAGACCGACGGCGAATCCCAGTTTAATGGAGAGGAAACGGGGTTTGTGACGGAGTTTGTGTGGAGAAAACGTTTCTGTCGTTGTGAAAATGTCTAAAGTCCAAATGCTGAGATCTTTAGTCAACCAGCGACTAACTGCAGCTGCTGAAGAGATATTTGGGCTGTTTGAAAGAACGATAGCAGAGTACGAGGACGAACTTTCTAGTTCAAAAGAGGAGAACGAGCGACAACGGAGACTACAGGACGCTGTTTTCAACCCGGAAGTCCGGATACAAAGAGCAGGTTGGTTCTGTTTCTTCATCACTTTAAACTGATGGAACCAGTTCTGGAGGAAGTATTCACATCATGTACTGAGGTAGAGTTACAGGTACTGTTCTGAAGTATTTAAACACGTTCATACTGTTTACAGTACTACATCTCAGAGGTGAATATTATACTTTTTTACTGTACTACATCTCAGCTGTACATATTGTATTCTTTACTGTACTACACCTCAGAGGTACATATTGTACTTTTTACTGTAGTACACCTCGGATGTACATATTGTATTCTTTACATTAAAGAGGAACAGGATGACCCAGAGCGCCCACACATTAAAGAGGAACAGGAGGAACTCTGGACCAGTCAGGAGGGAGAGCAGCTTCAAGAGCTTGAGGAGACTGGTATCAAGTTATCATTCACTCCTGTCAAGAGTGAAGAAGAAGAAGAAGCTCAGTCCTCACAGCTTCATCAAAGACAAAGTGAAGAGATGGAAACAGAAGCTGATGGAGCGGATTGTGGAGGATCAGAACATGAGACTGACGACTCGTCTGAGACTGATGACAGTAGAGATTTGAAGGAGACTCAGGAACCTCAGTCAGCTTCAAACCCTCTGCAAAACAATGAAGTACCTGTAAGTGATGTGAACTGTAGTACTGGAAATACATCAATCAGCTCGCCTCAATGTGCTGGAAGCTCTGACCACAAGGTACGTCTGAAGAGACACACTAGATCCAAAACAGGAGTGAAACCATTTAGTTGTTCTGTGTGTAGTAATATATTTTCACGAAAGGTAACCCTGAAACGTCACATGACTCTCCACACAGGAGTGAAAGCATTTAGTTGTTCTGTGTGTAGTAAAACGTTTTCACAAAAGGTAACCCTGAACACTCACATGACTATCCACACAGGAGTGAAAGCATTTAGTTGTTCTGTGTGTAGTAAAACATTTTCACGAAAGGATCGCCTGAACAATCACATGACTATCCACACAGGAGTGAAAGCATTTAGTTGTTCTGTGTGTAGTAAAACGTTTTCACGAAAGGATAACCTGAACAATCACATGACTATCCACACAGGAGTGAAAGCATTTAGTTGTTCTGTGTGTAGTAAAACATTTTCACATAAGGGAAACCTGAACGATCACATGATTCTTCACACAGGAGTGAAAGCATTTAGTTGTTCTGTGTGTAGTAAAACATTTTCACATAAGGGAAGCCTGAAGGATCACATGACGATCCACACAGGAGTGAAAGCATTTAGTTGTTCAGTTTGTGGTAAAACATTTTCACTCAAGCCATCTCTAAAACGACATTTAAAACTCCACACTAGAGAAACAAATTAGTTGTGGAGTTTGCTCAACATGTTTCTCTCGTCTCTGTTATTTATCAAATCACAAGTGCATTGATGAGAGCATCTGAAATAAATGAGACATAGTTAAACACTTAAAAACTGTCAGGCTGATACAGACTGCAACAATAATAAGTTTATTCAGCTAAGATGAAGCTACACATCAATGTAAATTCTGTTGGTATTTGTTTCTATGATATTGTTTCATGTATATATTAATTATAATTGTGTTACATTGTCAAAGTATTACATCCTTCTTTCTTCAACATCATCCTCTACTGATCTCATCTCTTTGAGTTTAAGGGGTTCTGTCCTTTTATTTTAGGATGTGAATATTTTACCTTTTGTTGACCGAACTTTCTCTTTGATTCACTACTATTGTAACAGCTGTTCAAGTAAACTGCCAATGTTTTCACTAAAATGACTTCAGATTAATGTTGTACTTCCATATTTACCATTTACCCCAGTGTTGGTAGCTAAACTGCAGCAGCCTGTTTTTCTATTTAACCAGAGCAACCGAGGCTCTGGTTGTTTGTCTGTCTGTTTTTGATGAATAAATCATAAGAAACAGAAATGTTGCCTGCATGTATCACATACTCATAGTGCGAGACAAAACACCATCTGAAAATTAATTGAGCATCGATCCTGCGCGTATAAGCAGGACACATCACAGTATAAAAATACTCAATGCAGTTTATTAAACGGTAACAGACGAGAAAACATCTCCACTCTGACACTCATGATAACTATTCTTTATTAATATAAGTAGGAATTTAACACCATTAAATCAACTGAAAACATACGATCATTTGTATCAATATTTTAAGTGCATTTTTATTGGAATGTTCGCTAAAAACTCTCCGGACAAAACTCCGTCAGCTGTTAAAGCGACTGACAGCTGATCAGATGTGATCAGCTGTCAGTCGGCCGCTGTCATCAGAAACCGATGTCGCTTCATGTGACGCATCAGAGGAAAGGACGTCTCATGTCTCTTAAAACATGTTTCCTCGCGTCTTCTCGCCTCGCTTGGTTTCCTTGCGTCTCTCTATGCATCCCTGGTGGGAGGGACTAAGACGCAAGGAAAAGACGCAAGTGAGGGAAACGGGGATGCAGTTTAGAGACTTGAGATTCACCCATTGTTATTCCAACAGAAGGGTTCACAAGTCGAGCAGACCAAGGCTGCGGTCGAATAGTCCATTTTGGTTAGGAACCTTCCTAACTGAGTGAAATGACCCGGAAGTACCTAAGTGGCCGCCATGATAAGTGCCGGTCGAATTGTCCAAACGCAAAGGAAAGGAGCTTCAATGCTTCCTAACTTAGCTCCTTTAGCATAGGAACCACTGGACCTTCCTTTATGAAAGGAAAGGTGAGAATGCCGACCCACAATTCCTTGCGGCGGCAACATTTAAAGTGACTTATCATTCGGCCGTTCACGAGAACAAACGAGATGGACTACAACATTGTAGTTTTACCGCTGCAGACAGATCGACGTCACTAACATGCGCCTGCCGTCGCGTAATAACTACGTCGCTTAGGGAAAGTGGAGTCGGATTTGCCAAACATCGCGGTTGTCTTCTCCTAACTCCTCATGAATTCTCCTTTCCATCTTTCCTTAACCCCGTGACGTTTTCCACAGAGGTTAAGGAAACGTGCTTAGGGTTAGACGTTAGGAGGTAATCATTTGACTATTCGACCGCAACGCAACGTTTTAGTGTCGACCGACTTCCTGTCGATCCTGATGACTTTAAACATGACGGCACCACCTAGTGGACTGGAAAAGCATTTTTATTTGCAATATTAGTATATTAAATAATAAAGATACATTTGATATAAGAATGTTACGCAAAATATCAAGATATTATGCTGCATTGATTTATTTCCCCCCGCCCCTAATAATGAAACAAACATAGGACATAATGTGTTGATCGGAGCATCTCTAACTTTGGACAGAGCCATGCTAGCTGTTTCCATTTGCTTCCAGTCTTTATGCTAAGCTAAGCTATTAGAAAAATACAGAATTTTGTTCTGCGTGGACGTATTCATTTGTTTTCAACGATGCTGGCTGACCTGTATGCTTGATATGTGACGAGAAATTAGCAAACAACAAAAGATTTAATGTTGAAAGACTCTTCCAGAACAAGCACACAGTATATTTCTGAAATGTATCAAGCTGCAGATGAGCGAAAGAGAGCAATTTCTCAACTGAGCAAAGTAAATAAACTTTCACGAAGTGGATCACGTCTCCAAACTCAACTACTGCTGCTGGTTCTGTGGCAAATTATCAAAAACTAGATAATATCCAATATCAGGCAATGAGAAAATGCACCAGTGCTTTTAAAACAACTCCAACGGCGGCACTACCGGTGGAAATGGGTGAAAGGCCTCTAGAATTACGAAGAGCGCAGTTGGAATTAAGTTATTGGTTTAATCTACATGACCTTTTATTATTATTTATTAATAATGCAAGTACTAGACATCCTGATCCACACTCCATACCAGTTGGTGGCGGTATTGCACCAAACAGTTGTTTGCCCACCGCCAATAAACCGTAAAAAAGAAGAAGAAGAAGACCCGGATGTTCCTCCATTAGCAACATGGCGGCTACCGTCAGTAGCAATAGCAGCGTCTCGTTGTTGTGTTGGTAAAGTGTCAGGTAGCTCCTTCAGTACTGATCCAGCAGAGTCTCTGTATGTCTGGATACACCTTCTGAATGGACTTCTAGATGTTCACCTTTGTTCCCGGATGTTGTTCCTCTGACTCATCTCCCGGTAGCCTACAAAGATATTGAAGTTAGCTTAGCATGCTACTGTAAGCTATTGTATGGTGTTAACAGTTCTCTATGAAGCAGTGTTCGGATGTATGTTTCTGGGGCTTTTATTCGGAAGGGGGAAACGGAAGGAGAGAGAGGAGGTTTTGTTGGAGTGAGGAGAAAGTCAAGATTAAAGTGGTTGCCGTCTTGTCTCGCATAACGGAGCAGCGTGTTGTTACCATGGTACCAGTATAGGCGCAAGAGAATCCTTGGTTACAAACAGACCGACGGGCACGGAAGTCAACTCAGCTCGTCCCAGTTTAATGGAGAGGAAACGGGGTTTGTGTGAAGAAAACGTTTCTGTCGTTGTGAAAATGTCTAAAGTCCAAATGCTGAGATCTTTAGTCAACCAGCGACTAACTGCAGCTGCTGAAGAGATATTTGGGCTGTTTGAAAGAACGATAGCAGAGTACGAGGACGAACTTTCTAGTTCAAAAGAGGAGAACGAGCGACAACGGAGACTACTGGACGCTGTTTTCAACCCGGAAGTCCGGATACAAAAAGCAGGTTGGTTCTGTTTGTTTGTTTATCACTTTAAACTGATGTAACCAGTTCTGGAGGAAGTATTCACATCATGTACTGAGGTAGAGTTACATATACTGTTCTGAAGTATTTAAACACGTTCATACTTTTTTACAATACTACATATCAGAGGTGAATATTATACTTTTATACTGAACTACACCTCAGGGGTGAATGTTTTACTTTTTTACTGTACTACATCTCAGCTGTACATATTGTATTCTTTACATTAAAGAGGAACAGGAGGACCCAGACCGCCCACACATTAAAGAGGAACAGGATGACCCAGAGCCCCCACACATTAAAGAGGAACAGGATGACCCAGAGCCCCCACACATTAAAGAGGAACAGGATGACGCAGAGCCCCCACACATTAAAGAGGAACAGGAGGAACTCTGGATCAGTCAGGAGGGAGAGCAGCTTCAAGGGCTGGAGGAGGCTGGTATCAAGTTCTCATTCACTCCTGTAAAGAGTGAAGATGATGAAGAAGAAGCTCAGTCCTCACAGCTTCATCAAAGACAAACTGAACCGATGGAAACGGAAGCTGATGGAGCGGATTGTGGAGGATCAGAACCAGAGACTGATGAGACTGACTACTCGTCTGAACCTGAGACTGATGACAATAGAGATTTGAAGGAGACTCAGGAACCTCAGTCAGATTCAAACCCTCTGCATAACAATGAAGTACCTGTAAGTGATGTGAACTGTAGTACTGGAAATACATCAATCAGCTCGCCTGAATGTGCTGGAAGCTCTGACCACAAGGTACGTCTGACGAGAAACACTAGATCCAAAACACGAGTGAAAGCATTTAGTTGTTCTGTGTGTAGTAAAACGTTTTCACTAAAGGGAAACCTGAACCATCACATGACTCTCCACACAGGAGTGAAAGCATTTAGTTGTTCAGTTTGTGGTAAAACATTTTCACGAAAGGATTACCTGAACTATCACATGACGATCCACACAGGAATGAACACACTTAGTTGTTCTGTGTGTAGTAAAACATTTTCATATCAGAGAAACCTTAACGATCACATGACTATCCACACAGGAGTGAAACAATTTTGTTGTTCTGTTTGTGGTAAAACATTTTCACGAAAGGATTACCTGAACTATCACATGACGATCCACACAGGAGTGAAAGCATTTAGTTGTTCTGTGTGTAGTAAAACATTTTCATATAAGGCAAGCCTGAACCATCACATGACTCTCCACGCAGGAGTCAAACAATTTAGTTGTTCAGTTTGTGGTAAAACATTTTCATATAAGAAAACCCTGAAAAGTCACATGATTCTCCACACAGGAGTGAAACCATTTAGTTGTTCTTCATGTGGTAAAACATTTTCACTAAAGAGTAGCCTGAACGATCACATGATTATCCACACAGGAGTGAAAGCATTTAATTGTTCAGTTTGTGGTAAAACATTTTCACTTAAGCGAAATCTGAAACGACATTTAAAACTCCACACTAGAAAAACAACTTAGTCGTGGAGTTTGCTCAACAAGATTCTCTCGTCTCTGTTATTTATCAAATCACAAGTGTATTGATGAGAGCATCTGAAATAAATGAGACTTAAACATTTAAAAACTGTCAGGCTGATACAGACTGCAAAATAATAAGTTTATTCAGCTAAGATGAAGCTACACATCAATTTAAATTCTGTTGGTATTTGTTTCTATATTGTCATGTATTATGTGTAGGGCTGCAACTAACGATTATTTTAATAATCGATTTAATCGGTTGATTATTTTTATTAGATTAATCAATGAATCTGATCAAAAAACATAAATTTCCAACCCTTTATTCAAAAACAGAACTGACAGTGCAAAACATCTTCAGAAAGCACAAACAGGTTGCTCCTTGAACATCCCTGAGTTGTTAATTAAAAAAATTAAATAAAAATGGATTAACACAAAAAACATACAACATGTATGCTTTAAATCTGCCAAATGTGAGCCCTTTTTACTGTAATTGATCTCCTTGGAGCAGAGGCTACATTTAGCATACCCTGCTTTATCAATATGTATGAAACACTGGGACAGTGGGAAGCTGTACTGCTGCTCTCACGTCTGTTTTCACCTGCACCTTCCTTAAACTCTTTCATTCACATCATCTGATAAATATCTGGGCCTCTTAGCCAACAACGCGACGTCGTGGTCATAAGCCCAACTACGTGATTTGATTCATTCTACTTTGAGTAAAAATAAAATAAAGAAACCTGCAGCCAGATCCGCCAGACCGGGGGGTTACGGCATGTTTCATCACGTTACGTTTTTTTACAAGCAAGACTGAACTGTAACAGAACATAAAGTAACTTTAACGACAATACACGACCCAAACACGTTAGCTAACGTGATAGCAAGCCGACTAGCTTCCATTAAAAACAAGTTTGAGGGAAATGAAGACGCTGTAGACATCTTAACGCTGATTGGCCAAGACTCGACTCGTCACATCAAAGATGTTCTATTGCTAAGATCACGGCCTCAGCTTTTCTCCTCGTCTCACTCCAATCTCAGAAACGCTGTCCGGCCAGTTTCTCTGCTCCGCTCTTTATTTTCTTCTCTGCGACTTATTGAATGGCGTAACACTCGCGCGAAACAACGTTGCCAACTCTTTTGATAATCTATTTTATCGATTTCGTTGTTGCAGCCCTAATTATGTGTTATGTATTGTCATGTATATATTCATTATAATTGTTTTACGTTATCAAAGTATTCCATGTCCCCTATGCAGCACTATGGTTTGAGCTGAATTATCATAGGTGATGAAACTTAGGGAAATATTTAACCTTCTTTCTCTTCAGCAACGTTTTCTCTCCAGTTTAAACTCATTACTTCCTTGATTTAGTTTTGCTGTAGAAACTACAGTTTTGTTCCATAACTGAAGAATGACTGAATTGAGAAAAGAATTGTTTTAAATATCCCCATCCTTCTTTCTTCAACATCATCCTCTACTTATCTCATCTCATTGAGATTAAGGGGTTCTGTCCTTTATTATTTTAGGACGTGAATATTTTACCTTGTGTTGACCAAACTTTCTCTTTGATTCACTACTATTGTAACAGCTGTTCAAGTAATCTGTTCTAATTGTTTTCATGGTGGCTCTCAACAGTTGAAAAGTTCAGCCAATGTTTTCACCAAAATGACTTCAGTTAAATGCTGTTCTTCCATATTTGCCCCAGTGTTTGTAGCTAAACTGCAGCAGCCTGTTTTTCTTTTTAACCAGAGCAACAGAGGCACCGATTGGTTATGATTGTATTTGTTCTTTGTTTGTTTGCCTGTTTTTGGATGAATAAATCATAAGAAACAGAAACGTTGCATGTATCACATACTCACAGTGCGAGACAAAACACCATCTGAAAATTAATTGAGTTTAAAAAAAAAATGCCCTGGAGGCGATTAGCCTAGCTTAGCATAACAGCTGGAGGAGGCTTCGTATCTAAAAATATGAAGTTTTCACTCACTTCAGACATTGTTATTGCAGCAGAAGGGTTCACAA
>JBAMJR010000100.1:3220000-3277500 GCA_038501785.1 Myoxocephalus aenaeus
ATGCTTAAACAACTAACTTCTTGCCTGAAAACTTCCTAAAATTACATTTTGTGACTCAACAACAGTAGTATTCAGAGAATTTTAACTTTCAGTTATGTGTTTTCTCATCCGCCATTGTCGTTGGAGAGCTACTGCGGCGCATGGCTCTAAAATCGACGTCCGCCTCGCTCTCGTGAGATTATCGTTGACCACGTGTGCATGACGTCAGAGCAAATCGGGACCAAGTCGGACACAAATCTAACCGGCATGCATTGAGCTGTGATCGCCGGCGATCGATTCTGCACAGAACTGGCTCATCTCGAACGGGCCTAATGGCTGTCAAGTACGCACAAGTCTGATCCGATGCATCCCCGGTAAAATGGGCGGATAAAGTCACATCCGGGCATTTTCAGCGTGCTCGGCGAGAAGCGGACTTTTGAATTGGAACAGTATCCGTTTCTGTTTGTTATGATTTGTTCATGCAAAAACAGGCAAACAAACAAAGAACAAATGAAATCATAACCAATCGGTGCCTCTGTTGCTCTGGTTAAAAAGAAAACCACCTGGGGCAATTATGGAAGTGCAACATTGAACTGACGTCATTTTGGTGAAAACATTGGCTGAACTTCAACTGTTTGAGAGCCACCATGAAAACAATTAAAACAGAACCGTTTCATTACAACTGTTACAATAGTAGTAAATCAAATAGAAAGTTCGGTCAACAAAAGGTAAAATATTCACGTCCTAAAACAAAAAGGACATAATCCCTAAATTCTTTACATGTGAGCAAGACTAAATGTCCACCCTGTTACAGGACATTCACATCTCTATTAATGTGTTTTTAATACACTGGTATTGGAATAATTAAATTGTCTAAGTAAACATGTCCCTTATTTTAGCCTTAATATTTATTTTAAACAGTATTTACAAACAAGCATTAATTTGAAAAAAGTTATTCTGTAATTTACCCACATTTCTTTTAGAATAAGGGAATTTCAATTGAGATTTTACCCCATTTTTAGGTTATTTAATTTAGCCAATTCATAACCTGCAATTAACCACAAAGATATGCTGAATATTTGTTGATTTCATTTAATTATCATAAAAAAAAAAGCTTAGATAAAAGGGTGGAAATCATATCAGTGAACAATACATTTCATTAATGAAAGCAATTCATTCACATACAAATTATGAATGTAACTTCCATTAACAACCATTAAACCATTATTCATGAAAGAAAAACAGGCTGCTGATAGAACAGATTACTGTTTTATTACAATAGTAGTAAATCAAAAGAGAAAGTTCGGTCAACAAAAGGTAAAATATTCACGTCCTAAAATAAAGGACAGAATCCCTTAATCTCAAAGAGATGAGATCAGTAGAGGATGATGTTGAAGAAGAAAGAAGGATGGAGATATTCAAACAATTCTTTTCTCAATTCAGTCATTCTTCAGTTATGGAACAAAACTGCAGTTTCTACAGTAAAACTAAATCAAGGAAGTAATGAGTTTAAACTGGAGAGAAAACGTTGCTGAAGAGAAAGAAGGTAAAACAGGGTGTGAAAATCCCCCTGCGCCTATTATCAGACAAAAAACAACATATTATCTCCGGAACCACATTGTTGTTTAACTTCATTTAAATTGCTACAATACCGCAACCCTTGTGAGAAGAGACATCTGGTGTGAAACATAATTCAAGTAACCGTTAAGTTTAAGTATTCACGTAAACTAAATTTTTGAACCGAACACAGTTTTTTGATTGAAAGTCCTTTTAACACCCAAATTCTGTGTTCTAGTATGAATTGTGGTGCATATTCCGATTCTTTAGGTCCTAATCTTTCCCAAAAGGTGTCTTATTAGTATGTGGGCTGTTGTTAGGGCACCATAATACAGTTTGAAAAACTCGGTGACCGCTCAAGGAGGCATTTTTGGGAAATCTTGATGGATGTTCATAGTTATGATCAAAATATCTTTTAAAAGTGATTTTTTTGCAGATATACATTTTTTTCCCAAGACGTTGCTGAACAAATACATACAATAAACACAAGTATTGGAATTAATTTGGGGTTCCTACGACGACTCAAACACAGGGAAAAAGAAAAAAAAGCATAGAGCCGAAATTGGCTCTAACTGGGATAAAGGGTTAATATTTCCCTAAATTTCATCACCTATGATAATTCAGCTCAAACCATATTGCTGCATAGAGCACATGGAATAATTTGACAACATAAAACAATTATAATATATACATGAAACAATGTCATAGAAACGAATACAAACAGAATTTAAATTGATGTGTAGCTTCATTTTAGCTGAATGAACTTATTATTTTTGCAGTCTGTATCAGCCTGACAGTTTAAATGTTTAACTATGTCTCATTTATTTCAGATGCTCTTATCAAAACACTTGTGATTGAGCAAACTCCACGACTAAGTTGTTTCTCTAGTGTGGACTTTTAAATGTCGGTTCAGAGTTTGCTTGAGTGAAAATGTTTTACCACAAACTGAACAACTAAATGCTTTCACTCCTGTGTGGATCGTCATGTGACAATTCAGGTAATCCTTTCGTGAAAATATTTTACCACAAACCGAACAACTAAATTGTTTCACTCCTGTGTGGAGACTCATGTGACCGTTCAGGTTATTCTTTCGTGAAAAGGTTTTACCACAAACCGAACAACTAAATTGTTTCACTCCTGTGTGGACAGTCATGTGCTCGTTCAGGTTCTCCTTTCGTGAAAATATTTTACCACAAACAGAACAACTAAATTGTTTCACTCCTGCGTGGAGAGTCATGTGACCGTTCAGGCTGCTCTCATATGCAAATGTTTTACTACACACAGAGCAACTAAATGCTTTCACTCCTGTGTGGAGAGTCATGTGAGCGTTCAGGTATCTCTGACATGAAAATGTTTTACTACACACAGAACAACTAAATGGTTTCACTCCTGTGTGGAGAGTCATGTGAGCGGTCAGGTATCTCTGATATGAAAATGTTTTACTACACACAGAACAACTAAATGGTTTCACTCCTGTGTGGATAGGCATGTGATTGTTCAGGGTTACCTTTCGTGAAAATGTTTTACTACACACAGAACAAGTAAATGCTTTCACTCCTGTTTTGGATCTAGTGTTTCTCTTCAGACGTACCTTGTGGTCAGAGCTTCCAGCACATTCAGGCGAGCTGATTGATGTATTTCCAGTACTACAGTTCACATCACTTACAGGTACTTCATTGTTTTGCACAGCGTTTAAATTTGACTGAGGTACCTGAGTCTCCTTCCAATCTCTACTGTCATCAGTGTCAGACGAGTCGTCAGTCTCATCAGTCTCTGGTTCCGATCCTCCACAATCCGCTCCATCAGCTTCTGTTTCCATCTCTTCAGTTGGTCTTAGATGAAGCTGTGAGGACTGAGCTTCTTCTTCATCATCTTCACTCTTTACATGAATGATTGAGAACTTGATACCAGTCTCCTCCAGCCCTTGAAGCTGCTCTCCCTCCTGACTGGTCCAGAGTTCCTCCTGTTCCTCTTTAATGTGTGGGGGCTCTGGGTCCTCCTGTTCCTCTTTAATGTGTGGGGGTTCTGGATCCTCCTGTTCCTCTTTAATGTGTGGGGGTTCTGGGTCCTCCTGTTCCTCTTTAATGTGTGGGGGTTCTGGGTCCTCCTGTTCCTCTTTAATGTGTGGGGGTTCTGGATCCTCCTGTTCCTCTTTAATGTGTGGGGGTTCTGGTTCCTCCTGTTCCTCTTTAATGTGTGGGGGTTCTGGTTCCTCCTGTTCCTCTTTAATGTGTGGGGGTTCTGGTTCCTCCTGTTCCTCTTTAATGTGTGGGGGTTCTGGTTCCTCCTGTTCCTCTTTAATGTGTGGGGGCTCTGGTTCCTCCTGGTCCTCTTTAATGTAAATAATACAATATGTAAATCTGAGATGTATCTTAATAAAAAGTACAATATTCACCTTTGAAGTGTAGTACAGTAAAAAGTACAATATGTACCTCTAAAGTGTAGTACAGTGAAACGCACAATATGTACCTCTAAAGTGTAGTACAGGAAAAAGTACAAAATGTACCTCTAAGATGTAGTACAGTAAAGAATGAACGTGTTTAAATACTGCAGCACAGTACCAGTAACTACCTCAGTACATGATGTGAATACTTCCTCCTGGGCCCTGTTTCTCGTACCTGGCTAAACAAAGTCAAGCAAATGTCCTATTATCCAGCTTAAATTAGAGAGATGATTGACATCAGGCTATCTGGGTTTCTTCACGGCTGATCCGGGCTGAAACGGTCTCGTTAATTCTAACCAGACGCTAGTCATCTGGATAAATGCGCGCGCCCGCTCTTCTTCAGAAGGGATAATAATCGAGCACTGACACCACAATCTTTTAACAGTACAATGGCAAATAAACTCAGAGGAACCTCTTTTTATTTCTCCGCTGAGAAGCAGGAGATGATCATGAAGGCATATGAGGAATTTATTACCCTAATCATTCACAGCAAACGCCTTGTGAATATTCGCAACGCGCTTGCAACGTTTTCGGTGTGAATGCAAGTTAACACCGCCCCCGCTGCGAGACATAAACATCGCAAATATATCAGACAAGTTAAATGTGTCAGTGTTGGGAAAATGTATCGGCTAAATTTAAGTCCTTCATCACCGAAATCAATCAGATTATATTTATTTAAATGCATCTGCTGCCAGTAGTATTCTAATTAATATATACTTATGAGGATATATGTACTGTATGCGCGTATGAATCATGTACTATGTGTATATACATGTATGTGTAGACTACCATATAACTAGGAGTTTGAATATGTATGGGCGGATCAGTATATATGTATTATTCATAATCAGAAATTCAATCAATTGAAGCAGTGAAAAGAAATTGTGTGTGATTCTCTGTATTCTTATCATGAGTCCACCTTAATCATGTTCTACAATAATGATATGTATGGTGTACTAATAACATGGTCATATAATTATGAGTGCTTTCAACACATCCATAAGTTACTTAAGCGCTAAATAAACTTAAGAACAGCGCGGCATGCAGCGGGTGAGAGTCTCTGTCTGTGAGACGGTGATCGGCTGCGCCTGTGGTGATCAGTGTCCGCGGCTCGATAAGCTCTTGTAAATAAATGATTAATTGACGGCAGAATCTATAGCGCCGCGTACAGGAAGTCATCCTGATGTGAGAACGGATCTTGGCTATCTCAAAGAACTCTCTCCCAATAAAACTAATATAACTAATATCGCTCCTTCATCAATGAGGAAGTGAGCTGCCTTTTTTTGTCCGGTGGGAGTGGCCAGCTTATCCAGTGAATTTCAGTAAACCTGCCCGGGAGCAGGTTTAAATGTTTGGCTGTGTTGCTATGGTGATTTTAGCTTGCTTCGAGGAACTGAATAAGCCAGACCTACGTCATCTTATCCTGACAATTAGCCCGCTAACTCAGTAAACCAGGTACGAGAAACAGGGCCCAGAACTGGTTCCATCAGTTTAAAGTGATAAAGAAACAAACAGAACAAACCTGCTCTTTGTATCCGGACTTCCGGGTTGAAAACAGCGTCCTGTAGTCTCCGTTGTCGCTCGTGCTCCTCTATTGATCTAGAAAGTTCCTCCTCGTACTCTGCTATCGCTCTTTCAAACAGCATTGGGACTTTAGACATTTTCACACAACGACAAAAATGTTTTTTCCACACAAACTCCGTCACAAACCCCGTTTCCTCTCCATTAAACTGGGACGAGCTGAGTTGACTTCCATCCCCGTGGGTCTGTTTGTAGCATGCTAAGCTAACTTCAATATCTTTGTAGGTTACCGGGAGATGAGTCAGAGGAACAACATCCGGGAACAAAGGCGAACATCTAGAAGTCCATTCATAAGGTTTATCCAGACATACAGAGACTCTGCTGGATCAGTACTGAAGGAGCTACCTGACACTTTACCAACACAACAACGAGACGCTACTGTTTGTACTGACGGTAGCCGCCATGTTGCTCATGGAGGAACATCCGGGTCTTCT
Source organism: Myoxocephalus aenaeus (assembly GCA_038501785.1). NCBI lineage: Eukaryota > Metazoa > Chordata > Actinopteri > Perciformes > Cottidae > Myoxocephalus > Myoxocephalus aenaeus. The sequence goes on from JBAMJR010000100.1 coordinate 3,225,995, forward strand.
TCTTCTTCTTCTTCTTTGAGGTTTATTGGCGGTTGGCAAACAACTGTTTGGTGCATTACCGCCACCAACTGGTATGGAGTGTGGATCAGGATGTCTAGTACTTGCATTATTAATAAATAATAATAAAAGGCCCTGTAGATTAAACCAATAACTTAATGCCAACTGCACTCTTCGTAATTCTAGAGGCCTTTCACCCATTTCCACCGGTAGTGCCGCCGTTGGAGTTGTTTTAAAAGCACCGGTGCATTTTCTCATTGCCTGGTATTGGATATTATCTAGTTTTTGATCATTTATTAACCGGTAAATGAATATATAGCGTGAAGAAAAAGTAAAACATGTATTATTAAGAGACTTCAGTATTTCTAAAAACCTGACTTTGACTTTGCATGAGACGACATAGCTTAAGTTAGTTTGTTTTTAATGTGTTTCATTTGAGAGGGTGTGATTCAGTGATCGAATGCTAGTTTCACCTAAAAAAGAAAAATATTCAATATTATAAACTATATTTACATTTGTAGTATTGGTTTCCCTCTCTCATTATTATAAGGATTAAACGCTGTACATGACCAGCCAGGTGTGTCTTTATTTATCTGATCAGTTCAATCAATAACCAGCTGCATTTGAGTCTTGAATTGAGAATTGATTTAATTGAAGCGTGTGATCCACAGAGACATTGGCTCAATCCTAATCTCCACCCTCACGGACTGTGAGGCTCCCGCTAACTTCGTGAGGGTTTAGTTCTGTCAGTCACATCGTCGAGTGTTTGAGTCTCTCAGACATTTTGAGCTCATTATGAACCCTTTCCGTAAATCAGCATTAGATGCCGACTTTCCCCAAGGGATTTACCCACAATTCATAGCAATGTGACGTTACCACACGCAGTTACCAATGGAAGCATGGAGACGTAAAAAAAAAGAAAGGTAAACGAAGAGGCACGTGGGTATTCAGCCCGATAAATTACATTTACACAACAACATTAAGGATTAAAGAAGGAACATAAAACACATGAAATTAGAAGAATGTGTGACACTGAAAATATAAAATGTTTTAAATGTGTTTTCAACTAAAAGTGCGTCCCATCCTATCACGTCGCTGTCAAGCGTCTTTCCCTGCAGAGCCCCACCCTCGGTAAACTGTCAACGGATAATACAAAATAAAATAAAAAGTCACGGAGAAAAATAGTGAGTTTATTCTGCGTGAACGTATTAATTTGCTTTCAACGATGCTGGCTGACCTGTATGCTTGATATGTGAGGAGAAATTACCATTAGAAATTAGAAATTAGAAAACAACAGCCTCCATTCATTCTCTATGGTGGCGCTGAAATCCGCCGATGTAATATATCGTTGACCGCTAGTGGCGCAGTGGAGCCGTTTTGAGTTTCGCTGGCTCCTCCCCCTCCTCTCCCCTCCCTTCCCGCTTCACTCAACCCGGAAACAGAGTGTAAACAACACGTATTTTCTACTGCTCTCCGTTGTTTGGACGTTACGTGAAACAGTAAGTCATTTAAATGAATAACAATGACCTGAAATGTAATGAGAATTAGTGCTGACATGATCTGGTTCACTTGAAAGCTGTAAAGTTAGTCGTGTTTCTTCAGTGTTGTTTAAGCTTCATTTGAGTCACGTGAACGTGCAGATACGTGCGCGTGCTGAGTAACGTTACGTTAAGGTTCATGTAGTAGTTTATAGTAATAGTAGTAATTCGTAGTTGTAGTAGTTTATAGTAATAGTAGTAGTAGTAGTAGTAGTTTATTGTAGTAGTAGTAGTAGTTTATAGTAGTAGTAGTAGTAGTTTATAGTCATCTACATTAACTGCTCCACATGTATGTGACAGAAAGAGTTACTAATGAGGTCCTAGTTAGTTATCAGATTAAGGTTATCATACAACATATACCTAACTAATAACTGATGGTGTGTTATTATTGATTAGACTACCTGTAGCATATTAAAACGAGTAGGAGTAATTATACTTAACGTTTGTTTTGATGCTAAACTTGAATACTTTACTTGAGTAATTAATTTGAATGCAGGACTTGTACTTGTTAAAGAGTATTTACACCATGTGGTGGTATTACTATTATTTGTTTACTGAAGTACACGATCGGAATACTTTCTCCACCACTGTTAAAATCAGAGAACACCAGAATGTGATAAAGTTGTTTATTACATATATAATCATATGCCATGTCTGTTTGGGATGTCAGAAGGCGTTTCTTGATGAGACTCTTCACTCTGCAGAGATGTGGGACAGCAGGAGGATGACTCTGCATCTTCATGTGGAGAAACACCGTGCTGCCGTCTGCCGACAACGCTGGACCATGAGCTCTTCTCCCACATGAAGCATGACTTCATCACTCCGTCTCATGTTGACGTGTTCTGGTCACGCGTGTGTTCTGGTGTTCTACCTCTCGTCCTCGTGACTATGACTTGATCCCAGCCGTGATGAGGGTACGTATCAGTCGTTGTTTTCCTTATGCTCCTTTTCCTTTATGTAATAACAAACATACATGTGAAACTGCTGTGTTACTAACACCTGGTGGCGTGTGTTTGAAGTGTCTTTTAGTGTGTTGTGTGTTTGAAGTCAGTTTTAATGTCATGTTGCTTCCCCTGCCGAGGTTAAATCTTAATGACTGACTACTGAATATGAACCCGTTCCAACATAAACACGTGTATGAATGAAGTATATTATTTATATAATAATGTGAGAAAGTCTGTTTCATTGGATTTGGCTGAGAAAGCAGCATTTGTGTTGTGTTTGTGTGTCAATATGGACTCTGTGTTCAATATTTACTGTCCCTGTTGTGGTTAATAAATATATTTCATGGACTAATGTCTACAAGTCTTATTAATATGTGAACCATTAACAGTAAAGACATATTTAATTGAAGTCATTGCAATTAAAAACTGTAATAGAATAATAGGCAAATAGCAATAAATAAATCAAATACTTATATAATCTGTCTGCCACTACAATAGTGACAATCAGTAAACAGGGATACACTTTTCTGGATTCATAAATAAAGCGGGATACACTTTTATTAATTCATAAATAGCTCTTCATCATTGATGTGTAGCTTTGCCCGAAATGACACAAGAATAGAACAGGAGAATATTTGAGTCTCAGGTGCTGAAAACAGGAATTGTCATCACCTTAGACAGCATTAATAATGCTGCAATTTCATTGGCTGTCCGTGAACACCAGCTATACACGACTTGCCCTCATTCAGGACCTCAAATAGTCACGCATCTTTTTAAATAGGCTGATTCTTGACCAACCGACCACAGATTTGACGCTTAAACAACTAACTTCGCCTGAAAACGTCCTCAAATTACATTCTGTGACTCAACAACAGTAGTATTCAGAGAATGTCAACTTTCAGTTGTGAGTTTTCTCATCCGCCATCGTTTACCTTGTTTGCTGGTGCGAAATGCATTCTGGGATATTGGCTGTCAAGTACGCACAAGTCTCCTCCGATGCATCCCCGGTAAAATGGGCGGATCAAGTCACAGCCGGGCATTTTCACCGTGCTTGGCGAGAACTGGACTTTTTAAATTGGAACAGTACTTGGACTGCGACTGATGACGTTTACGAGTCCACAAGTACAGAGAAGAACACATATTTAGAAACGTTGGTCTGCTGCAATAACAATGTCTGAAGTGACTGAAAACGTAATCCTTTTAGATACGAAGCCTCCTGCAGTTGTTATGCTAAGCTAGGCTAATCACCACCAGGCTATATTTAAGACAAAAGGCTTTTCTCTCAACTTTTTCTGTGTAAAATGTCATTTTTTTTAAACTGAAATAATTTTCAGGTGTTTTGTCTCGCACTGTGAGTATGTGATATATGCAGGCAACATTTGTTTCTTATGATTTATTTAATCCCAAAACAGGCAGACAAAACAAATGAAATCATAACCAATCAGTGCCTCTGTTGCTCTGGTTAAAAAGAAAAACAGGGTGCTGCAGCTTAGCTACAAACACTGGGGCAAATATGGAAGAACAGCATTTAACTGAAGTCATTTTGGTGAAAACATTGGCTGAACTTTTCAACTGTTTGAGAGCCAGCATGAAAACAATTAAAACAGATTACTGTTTTATTCCAATAGTAGTGAATCAAATATAAAGTTCGGTCAACAAAAGGTCAAATATTCACGTCCTAAAACAAAGGACAGAATGTGAGCAAGACTATAATAATTACATTTTCTAAGAGTAAACATGTCCCTTACTTTAGCCTTAATATACATTTTAAATAGTATTTAGAAACAAGCAGTAATTTGAAAAAAAGTTATTCTGTAATTCTATTTCTTTTAGCATTGAGGGAATTTAAATTTCACCCCATTTTTAGGTTTTAAATTTTGCCAATTCATAACCTGTAGTAACCACACAAAAAATGCTGAATATTTGTTGATTTCATTTAATTATCATTACTCAGATAACAGGGTGGACTGGACATAACAGGGTGGAAATCATATCATTGAACAATACATTCAATGACATTTCACAAACAAATTATAAATGTAACTTCCATTAATCATGAACACACATATTTAGCTTCAAATGAAAAACAGGCTGCTGCAGCTTAGCTACAAACCCTGGGGAAAACATTGGCTGAACTTTTCAACTGTTGAGAGCCACCATGAAAACAATTGGAACAGATTACTTGAACAGCAGTTTCTACAGTAAAACTAAATAAAGGAAGTAATGAGTTTAAACTGGTGAGAAAACATTGCTGAAGAGAAAGAAGGTTAAATATTTCCCTCAGTTTCATCACCTATGATAATTCAGCTCAAACCATAGTGCGGCATCGGGGACATGGAATACTTTGACAACGTAAAACAATTATAATTAATATATACATGACAATAAATGAAGCACGAGACAATATCATAGAAACAAATACCAACAGAATGTAAATTGATGTGTAGGTTCATCTTTGCTGAATAAACTTATTATTTTTGCAGCCTGACAGTTTTTAAATGTTTAACTATGTCTCATTTATTTCAGATGCTCTCATCAATACACTTGTGATTTGATAATTAACAGAGACGAGAGATTCTTGTTGAGCAAACTCCACGACTAAGTTGTTTCTCTAGTGTGGACTTTTAAATGTCGTTTCAGAGTTGACTTGAGTGAAAATGATTTACCACAAACTGAACAACTAAATGCTTTCACTCCTGTGTGGAGAATCATGTGATCCTTCAGGTAATCCTTTCGTGAAAATGTTTTACCACAAACAGAACAACTAAATGCTTTCACTCCTGTGTGGATAGTCATGTGATCGTTCAGGATTCTCTTATATGAAAATGTTTTACTACACACAGAACAACTAAATTGTTTCACTCCTGTGTGGATAGTCATGTGATCGTTCAGGATTCTCTTATATGAAAATGTTTTACTACACACAGAACAACTAAATGCGTTCACTCCTGTGTGGAGAGTCATGTGATGGTTCAGGTTTCCCTTTCGTGAAAATGTTTTACCACAAACTGAACAACTAAATGCTTTCACTCCTGTGTGGAGAGTCATGTGATGGTTCAGGTTTCCCTTTCGTGAAAATGTTTTACTACAAACAGAACAACTAAATGCTTTCACTCCTGTGTGGAGAGTCATGTGATCGTTCAGGTTTCTCCGATATAAAAATGTTTTACTACACAAAGAACAACTAAATGCTTTCACTCCTGTGTGGATAGTCATGTGATTGTTCAGGTGTCCCTTATGTGAAAATATTTTACTACACACAGAACAACTAAATGCTTTCACTCCTGTTTTGGATCTAGTGTGTCTCTTCAGACGTACCTTGTGGTCAGAGCTTCCAGCACATTCAGGCGAGCTGATTGATGTATTTCCAGTACTACAGTTCACATCACTTACAGGTACTTCATTGTTTTGCAGAGGGTTTGAAGCTGACTGAGGTTCCTGAGTCTCCTTCCAATCTCTACTGTCATCAGTCTCAGACGAGTCATCAGTCTCTGGTTCTGATCCTCCACAATCCGCTCCATCAGCTTCTGTTTCCATCTCTTCAGTTTGTCTTTGATGAAGCTGTGAGGACTGAGCTGCTTCTTCATCATCTTCATTCTTTACAGGAGTGAATGAGAACTTGATACCAGCCTCCTCCAGCCCTTGAAGCTGCTCTCCCTCCCTCCTGGTCCAGAGTTCCTCCTGTTCCTCTTTAATGTGTGGGGGCTCTGGGTCATCCTGTTCCTCTTTAATGTGTGGGGGCTCTGGGTCATCCTGTTCCTCTTTAATGTAAAGAATGCAATGTGTACATCTGAGGTGTATCACAATAAAAAGTACAATATGTACCTCTGAGGTGTAGTCAGTGGCGGTGCGTCAATAGAGGGCGCTAGGGCGCCGCCCCTCCTAAAGTTTTGCGATGAAAAAAAAAAAAGAAGAAGAAAAAAATATAATATATACTGTCAAAAAACATTATATATCAAATAATTTAAATAAGAAATACACCGTGTTGACGCGCTAAATGTGTGTGGGAGACCGTAAGCCCCTGTCAACAACCACTTAAGTTAAATATAATATATCGCCATTCATCATCACTGAGAAAAGCCCCTCCCCTCTCGGGGCGCCGGCCCAATGTGTGTCTATGGAAAGCTAACAAACATTTCACCCTCGTGACGGCAAGGACAGCTTCTCATTGGCGGATGAAACGTGAATCTTCGGGCGCACGAATCTGCGCCCTAGCCAATGACATCGTTTCTTATTGCAACGTGGTTGGACTATTCGTCCAATCAGAGACCTTTATCATTCCCTCACATCCCATGTAGCTACGCGAGCAACACAGCTAGCAGAGACTTTGATTATGTGAGTATGGCGACTGAAAACTCTGTGGTATCTCTACGCGAAACACCTTTCAATCCACGATCAGATGTTGACAAGAAGAGGCTGAAAGAGTTGGGACCCGAACGTCCGGATTTAAAAAGTCAGCAGCAAAGCAGTGAAGCTACATGCACCAAGCTACATGCTAACCGGAGCTGCTAGCTGGAGGCTCAGTGTGCAGTGGCTCTGAGCAGCCGAGGAAGCGCCGGGCTGTGAAGGAAGATGAGCTGGAAGGATTGCTGCAGAAGTGAGTGTCAAAATCAGCAGATGCCTGTTAGAGTTTAATGTTTTATCTTTCTCACAGCAGAACACATGTTGGACATTGCTAGATTTGGGTGGATATCATATCAGGCTATAACTTTATCTAAAATACCAATTCAACCCCCAACGTGTGTGTGTGTGTGTGTGTGTGTGTGTGTGTGTGTGTGTGTGTGTGTGTGTGTGTGTGTCATAGCTACAGCCATCAAGGTGGCTCCTGGCCTTTTGTCTATGTTGCTGAGCCATCAAGACACACAAAACATAGTTTTTTGTCTGTAGTATGAAGCCTGTTTGTAGTAGATATTTCCCCACAACTTATCTTACTGTCTCTGTCTCTCTCTATATATTTATCTGTAGGTTTGTGACACCATACTTGGACACACCAGGGAACGCTTTGCCTTCAAAGACCACCTCACCAGTGCCACCTTACTGCAGGGCCCCCAGTTTGAATGCTACGTCAATGTATTCCCTGAAGTTGCTCTGGCCACCACATTGAATGTTTCTTAAACCATTCTGCTCTGAACCTCTCATGCCCAAAGTTACAGTTTGTTGATAGTTGTTATTGGACAGTGTTGAGCACTGTGTTTTCTTGAAATAAAGCTTTGTTTTTTAGAATATTCTACTCCAAACCTCTTTTCTTCTCATTGTGGAGTGCTATTTAAACCGCGCCGCCCAACTGCGCCCCCCCACAAAAAAATGTCACCAGCCGCCACTGGGTGTAGTACAGTAAAGAATACAATATGTACATCTGAGATGTAGTAGAGTAAAAAAGTAAAACATTCACCCCTGAGGTGTAGCTCAGTAAAAATGTACAATATGTACCTCTGAGATGTAGTACTGTAAAAAGTATGAACGTGTTTAAATACTGCAGTACAGTATATGTAACTCTACCTCAGTACATGATGTGAATACTTCCTCCAGAACTGGTTACATCAGTTTAAAATGATAAAGAAACAAACAGAACCAACCTGCTCTTTGTATCCGGACTTCCGGGTTAAAAACAGCGTCCAGTAGTCTCCGTTGTCGCTCGTGCTCCTCTATTGATCTAGAAAGTTCCTCCTCGTACTCTGCTATCGCTCTTTCAAACATCATTTGCTCTTTAGACATTTTCACACAACGACAGAAACGTTTTCTCCACACGAACTCCGTTTCCTCTCCATTAAACTGGGACGCGCTGTGTTAACTTCCGTCCCCGTCGGTCTGTTTGTAGCATGCTAAGCTAACTTCTATATCTTTGTAGGCTACCGGGAGATGAGTCAGAGGAATAACATCCTGGAACAAAGGCGAACATCTAGAAGTCCATTCAGAAGGTTTATCCAGACATACAGAGACTCTGCTGGATCAGTACTGAAGGAGCTACCTGACACTTTACCAACGTAACAACGAGACGCTGCTATTGCTACTGACGGTAGCCGCCATGTTGCTAATGGTGGAACATCCGGGTCTTCTTCTTCTTCTCTTTTATTTTTTTCCGTTTTATTGGCGGTGGGCAAACAACTGTTTTGTGCATTACCGCCACCAACTGGTATGGAGTGTGGATCAGGATGTCAATTATGTCAATTAATATATAACGTGAAGGAAAACAACAACTTATGTACAGATGTTTTTGGTGGCAAGTCAAACGTGTATTATTAAGGGACTTCAGTATTCATAATATAACATTTTGTTTTGTTATTGAAGCTGTTAAAAACACACACAAGTAAATAGATTATTTAAAATGACATCTCATCTCGTGAGGAAAGAGCCTGGAAGACGTTCAAATCAGGGAGTTAAAAGTATAAAATAAATACCCACAATTAGACAATATGTTTTTATAGTCATGGTCACGTGATATGTTGCAGCAAAGTGCTGTCCCATTCATATTCACACCAGTTCAAGCCCTCACAGCCTCTCACACTCAACCTTTTACCAGGCCGTCAGTAAGTCCCTGAGGGTTCCGGGTTTGAGTGTTTAGGGGGACATTGGGATTGGGCCTAAAACACTAAGTGTGTCGAGTATTCCAGGAAGATTTTCGTGAAGCGCGTGTCGAGGCTCGTGTTGAAGACGTATGTGGTGAAGCTCGAGGGCTCGCGAGACGGCACATGACTGATTCAGGAAATCGAAATTATTTTTTAAATTAAAATGAATTTAAAATGTGGCAGTCACATCACACACCTTTTCCCCATTTTGTTTCCACTTTCCCTTTTGACCCCTTCATTTGATCAGAGAGACAGACACCATATTAATAAGTTCATAATTTATGTGTTGGTATTACAAACAGCATTCATTAATTTCTTCAACTCAAAGCTTCACACTCGTTATAACCACTTGCCTGCTTTACAGGTAATGTCCACTAGATGGCGCAGTAGAGCAAATGAACCCCCATGAAGCTTCTGCCCATGAGTGAACCAAATGGATGGAAACCTTCAGGAAGCTTCATCTCGCCATCACTACTAAATGTATTAGGCCACAAGGTGAACCCCATTATCGTTTCATCCCGCTCCACAGTCGCGCATCTACACAATCTTGAGCTCATAAAAAAGAACGAGTCGTGCTAAGCTACCAAAAAAAAGTTCGTCGCTGAATTTCCAGTCGATTCTCGATGCGTCTATGTTTTACGCAGAACTATTTTCTTCAGAGCGTAATAATATCTTGCTCGCGAGTGGTGGCACGGTTTGACACGTGATCGTTCTACACCAATGAGGTAGCTGCTTTTTGTCAACAGAATGGCAAGATGGCGGCCCCCATGGACCGATATAACGTTACCATGAAGAGGAAAACACTCGAACATCCTCAAAAGTGGGCCAAATGGATTCTAAACAGTGCCGTATACATAGCCGCGTCCATGAAGAACAATGAGGCAAATGTACGATAGTGTTATGTTTATGTTAAGCCATTTAGATCAAGTGTTATATAGGTTATATAGGTAGCACTGTACTAGCACTCTAGTAGCACTGTGATGTCTCTTATTGATAGCACTTTTGTAATTTTCTGTAATTTTTGTAATTTAACTCTATTGAAGAAACTGTACTTTAGTGATTATTGATTCTTGTTCTGAGTTTGTACTCATGATTGAATGCACTATCGTAAGTCGCTTTGGATAAAAGCGTCAGCTAAATGACATGTAATGTAATGTTATACATATTCTTGTGCAATACTGTCACTATATTTTGTGCCTTATTTTTATTTATATATTTTTTTGGTCTTAAGCTTATTTTATTTTTTTCCTTAAAGATTATTGTAATTCTGTGTTAGGAGCACCCAGCAAAATAAGCTTTTACTTGTACAGAATAACTGCCTGTTATCTGTGCATATGACATTAAAACTATCTCTTGATCTCTTAAAATACCTGGGAATACACCTCAACACCAAACGAAATTTCACTAAATGCTTTACATTAGTATTTCTATGAATGAGACAAATAAACCTCCTTGTATCAATAAAAGGCAGTAACTGTACTTATACCAATGACCATTTGTTTATTCATTCATTCATTCTTCCACAAATGAAAACACTGATCAACCATAAAAACAATCTTTATGAAAAATATGAAACACGATATATACACACACACACACACACACACACAACTGTACAAAACAGAATAAGGAAACTCAGCCCTCGGTTTCAGTGTCAGGACAGTCATCTTCCAGTTCCTCAGTTTCTTTTGTGTTGGCACAATTAGAACAACGACATAAGTCTGTGCAACACAGTCCTGCAGAAACACAGGAACATCTGCCTGTCTCACAGGCACTTTTGCAGCCGCAGTGTATTACATGTAAAACACTGTCAGGGGCCGGATTTCTGGTCATCCAGGTGACGTGCAAGGTCCCATCCTCTATTCTCCAACCATGTCCAGCAGGTGATGGAGCACTTATGTTTCCTTGGAGACAGGACCTCATTATTGCAGCCTGGTAGTTTGCCCTTTTGCAGTGCTGATGGAGGGCATCAGTAGTAGGGGGAATGCATAATTCTGGCAAGGCCGATGATGCCATACAGAAAGCCTTGTACCTAGGTAGCTTCATTTACATTTTCGGCAGCTGGCTGATCATATAAGTGGCACACATACTGGCAAAGAAGTGCAAATGTTGACTGCTCCAAGTTAAAGTTGGTACCTAAACTTTTAAAAGCCTTAAGGTACGTCCTCTTGTGTTGTTTGGCACTTTGTCCCTTGTTCAGTCTGGCTGTCCGTCTGGCTCAACTCACTAGACTGTGTGGTTTCCGCACCTGATGGATAAGGTAGCATGTCCACGAGTGTATCTGTTGACAGAGTCTCTGCAAAAACCAGCTCGCAGATGTTGCGCTTGTTGGGGATGTGAAACATCAGTTGGGGGAAATCACGAGTCAGCCTCTTCTTCAACATATCCTGTCTGCAACACAACAAAACAGTGACAATTAAGAGTCACAGGAGTACCATCAAAAGCAGAGAGTGGTGGAGGTGGCACAAGACATTTCAGGCTAGAACCCATCTGCCATACAGCACATTTAACACCAAAGATGCTCAAGAAAGGCACACAACATCACAAACACACACAGTTCTCCTTGGTGCCGACTGGTACATGTCTGTGCAAACAGCGAGACTTAAAAACTGTTTCTCCAAACAAGCCTGTCACACACATTTTGTGTAAAGGCTAGCCTTGCACATGACAAATAATAAGACTTGAGAGAAAAATGCATTGCAGTTACCTGTAGTCTGAAGCATCAAGACCTTCATTTCCTGTCACCAGTTCAACGAAGGCCTTCTTCAGCTGGACCATTCTCAGCACCTCTTTGTTGACAAGCAGCCTTTGGCGAATTATCCTCTCACAGAATATCTTATAGCTGACATCAAACATGGGCTTATTCCTAAAACACATATGAATGAGAAGTAAAGAAATTAAGTGTTGTGATTGTGTGCACATACAACAGAATGCAGTTTGAATGTTTACTTTTATAATGTTAAGTTAGTAGCTCCTTGAAATGCAATACAATAAATAACTTACTGTTCTTTCTCTGGTTTTTCAGGCCTCGTCAAAAACCTGGTGTACTGATTGTAACAGCCTTTGTGGTACTGCACCTCCAGAGCCACACAGTCTTTGTCTTTTATATGTATTAATATACTTTGGTCCTCCTTCAACTCTGCAGCTTTCTGCAATTGGCCTTAACGAAACAAAAAGGATAGTTCAATGAGTTTGTTGACATATTACTCACACATAATTGTACCTTTCAGTCACTCAACCACAGTGTGTGTGTGTGTGTGTGTGTGTGTGTGTGTGTGTGTGTGTGTGTGTGTGTGTGTGTGTGTGTGTTGTTTACCTGCTGTTAATGTTTCAGCCTTTGAAAGAGGATCCCTTTGTCGTTTGCCTGCTCGGTTGATGAATTTCTCCTTTTTTTTTGCAAATTATGCACAGGGCAGGAAGGACGGGTCCAGAGCCTGCGATTGGCAGCCCTGACCTAGATCGCAGTTTCTTTGTTGGTAGAAGTCGATGGAATGGCCTCGTGGTCTTCCGTAGCTTCTTGCCTCTCACGTGCGAGACGTCTTTCCACCTTTGAGATGGCGTTTTTGTCCGTAAATCTACGATAACACGTGTGATGGAAGCCAGCATCCTCGGGAATATTGTCAAACTCCACGTCAACACAGTGTTTGAAGTTCTCAGCCACGTCCCGAGACTCACCCTTCAACCCGAGCCACTTTTGTAGGCTCGTCCTGAAAGTATTCCATCGTGCAGTGGTGAAATGATGTACCTCCTCGTGCTTCACTGAAGTTATATGCATGTAACAAAATTTGATTTTAGATGCAATAAGACAATCCGGTATATCTTCTTCGTCGTCCGTACTGCTCGACGAAGACACGGTGGCCGCCATCTTGCAACTCTGTTGACAAAAATCAGCTACCTTATTGGTGTAGCATGATGACGTGTCGAACCGTGCCACCACTCGCGACCAAGATATTATTACGCTCTGAAGAAAATAGTTCTGCGTAAAACATAGACGCATCGAGAATCGACTGGAAATTCAGCGACAAACTTTTTTTTGGTCGCTTAGCACGACTCGTTCTTTTTTATGAGCTAAAGATTGTGTAGATGCGCGACTGTGGAGCGGGAATCATTTTCTAGAAGACTTTTCGTGCTTCACCTTGCGGCCTATATAGGCTGCGGTCGAATAGTCCATTTTGGTTAGGAACCTTCCTAACTGAGTGAAATGACCCGGAAGTACCTCAGTGGCCGCCATGATAAGTGCCGGTCGAATTGTCCAAACGCAAAGGAAAGCAGCTTCAATGCTTCCTAACTTAGCTCCTTTAGCATAGGAACCACTGGACATTCCTTTATGAAAGGAAAGGAGAGAATGCTGACCCACAATTCCTTGCGGCGGCAACATTTAAAGTGATGAAAGAGTTAAACTGGACGAGCTCTACAGTCTGACTCATGTTTCTGATTATCATCTTTTTAATCAACTATTTTGTGACATTACAATAAAACATATCAAGTCAACACGAGTTTTGTGGCGTTTCATAAACTGTTGTCTGCATATTTTTATCATCCGATTATAATCTGCATATAGATAAACCATAACAACAACAAAAGATATGAGACAAACATATATGAAACACAAAAGAGACAGTGTAGTATCTTTGTACTCTCTGGGAAAAATACGTTGAACGAAGGAATATGAAATTCCTTCGTTCATTTCTATTCCAACCTCGTTATTAAAGTAATACTATGAACCGGGTTTGTTTATGTCGTTATGACACAACACTGTAAGAAGACGGACGAAGTATCCAAGCTGCACTTGTTGTAGTCCATCTTCGGAACATTGTAGTTTCACCGCTGACTGCAGACTGACGTCACTAGCATGCGCCTGCCGTCGCGTCATAAGTACGTCGCTTAGGGAAAGTGGAGTCGGATTTGCCAAACACCGTGGTTGTCTCCTCATGAATTCTCCTTCCCATCTTTCCTTAACCCCGTGACGTTTTCCACAGAGGTTAAGGAAAAGTGTTTCGGGTCAGACGTTAGGAGGTAATTATTTGACTATTCGACCGCAGCCTAGCTCTCCATCGACTGCGTGGCCCAGTGCATGATGGGAAACGCCTGGTTGTTGCCACATCAGAGAGCTGATTGGCTCTTAGATCTGACAGCAAACACCACGTATTGTAGAAAATCCTTATTTTATGTGTAGTTGTAATACTTAAAGCTCGATTGTTGACTATTAGTCTCATGTTTAATCTGAACAAATATCTTGTGTTGTTGATAATAATAAAGCTTATTTATATAACACATATCTAAACCAGTAGTAATGTATTTCCCAGGCAGACATACAAAAAACAAAGGATGCAGCTACACATACATTTCTACATAAATATATATTCATGAACACATATGAATAAATCCAAACGTGGTCTGTAATCTACAAGTAGACTACAGATCGGAAATTAACAGGAAGTCAGTTTTCTGTGACTTCCTGTGTATACTTTGAAGGCAGCTGAAAACGCCTCCTGCTGTGGCCGCCTGCTCTCGTCTGGATTCCAGGAGAGAAGCAGCTCTTTGAACGAACCCAACATCTCTGTGGATCACACACTTTTATTAAATCTATTAAATCACAGAAACACCTGGTCCCGCACAGCGTTCAATCCTTATAATAACGAGAGAGGGAAACCAACATACTACAAATGTAATTATAGATTATAATATTGAATATTTTTCTTTTTTAGGTGAAACTACATTCGATCACTGAATCATACCCACTCAAATGAAACACATTAAAAACAAACTAACTTAAGCTATGTCGTCTCATGCAAAGTCAAAGTCAGGATTTTAGAAATACTGAAGTCTCTTAATAATACATGTTTGACTTGCCACCAAAAACATATGTACATAAGTATTTTTTTCTTTTTCACGTTATATATTAATTTACAGGTTAATAAATGATCAAAAACTAGATAATATCCAATTACCGGCACTACCGGTGGAAATGGGTGAAAGGCCTCTAGAATTACGAAGAGCGCAGTTGGCATTAAGTTATTGGTTTAATCTACAGGGCCTTTTATTATTTATTAATAATGCAAGTACTAGACGTCCTGATCCACACTCCATACCAGTTGGTGGCGGTAATGCGCCAAACAGTTGTTTCCCCACCGCCAATAAACCGTACAAAAGAAGAAGAAGAAGAAGAAGAAGAAGAAGAAGAAGACCCGGATGTTCCTCTATTAGCAACATGGCGGCTACCGTCAGTAGCAATAGCAGCGTCTCGTTGTTGTGTTGGTAAAGTGTCAGGTAGCTCCTTCAGTACTGATCCAGCAGAGTCTCTGTATGTCTGGATAAACCTTCTGAATGGACTTCTAGATGTTCGCCTTTGTTCCCGGATGTTGTTCCTCTGACTCATCTCCCGGTAGCCTACAAAGATATTGAAGTTAGCTTAGCATGCTACAAACAGACCGACGAGGACGGAAGTTAACACAGCTCGTCCTAGTTTAATGGAGAGGAAACGGAGTTTGTGTGGAGAAAACGTTTCTGTCGTTGTGTGAAAATGTCTAAAGTCCAAATGCTGTTTGAAAGAGCGATAGCAGAGTACGAGGAGGAACTTTCTAGATCAATAGAGGAGCACGAGCGACAACGGAGACTACAGGACCAGTGGCGGTGCGTCAATAGAGGGCGCTAGGGCGCCGCCCCTCCTAAAATTTTGCATGAAAAAAAAAAAAGAAGAAAAAAATAAAATAATATATACTGTCAAAAAACATTATATATCAAATAATTTAAATAAGAAATATACCGTGTTGACGCGCTAAATGTGTGTGGGAGACCGTAAGCCCCTGTCAACAACCACTTAAGTTAAATATAATATATCGCCATTCATCATTACTTAGAAAAGCCCCTCCCCTCTCGGGGCGCCGGCCCAATGTGTGTCTATGGCAAGCTAACAAACATTTCACCCTCGTGACGGCAAGGACAGCTTCTCATTGGCGGATGAAACGTGAATCTTCGGGCGCACGAATCTGCGCCCTAGCCAATGACATCGTTTCTTATTGCAACGTGGTTGGACTATTCGTCCAATCAGATACCTTTATCATTCCCTCACATCCATATAGCTCCCACGTAGCTACGCGAGCAACACAGCTAGCAGAGACTTTGATCATGTTAGTATGGCGACTGAAAACTCTGTGGTATCTCTACGCGAAACACCTTTCAATCCACGATCAGATGTTGACAAGAAGAGGCTGAAAGAGTTGGGACCCGAACGTCCGGATTTAAATATTCAGCAGCAAAGCAGTGAAGCTACATGCACCAAGCTACATGCTAACCGGAGCTGCTAGCTGGAGGCTCCGTGTGCAGTGGCTCTGAGCAGCCGAGGAAGCGCCGGGCTGTGAAGGAAGAGGAGCTTGAAGGATTGCTGCAGAGGTGAGTGTCAAAATCAGCAGATGCCTGTGTTAGAGTTTAATGTTTTATCTTTCCCACAGCAGAACACATGTTGGACATTGTTAGATTTGGGTGGATATCATATCAGGCTATAACTTTATCTAAAATACCAATTCAACCCCCAACAAGTTAGTGTGTGTGTGTGTGTGTGTGTGTGTGTGTGTGTGTCATAGCTACAGCCATCAAGGTGGCTCCTGGCCTTTTGTCTATGTTGCTGAGCCATCAAGACACACAAAACATAGTTTTTTGTCTGTAGTATGAAGCCTGTTTGTAGTAGATATTTCCCCACAACTTATCTTACTGTCTCTGTCTCTCTCTATATATTTATCTGTAGGTTTGTGACACCATACTTGGACACACCAGGGAACGCTTTGCCTTCAAAGACCACCTCACCAGTGCCACCTTACTGCAGGGCCCCCAGTTTGAATGCTACGTCAATGTATTCCCTGAAGTTGCTCTGGCCACCACATTGAATGTTTCTTAAACCATTCTGCTCTGAACCTCTCATGCCCAAAGTTACAGTTTGTTGATAGTTGTTATTGGACAGTGTTGAGCACTGTGTTTTCTTGAAATAAAGCTTTGTTTTTTAGAATATTCTACTCCAAACCTCTTTTCTTCTCCTTGTGGAGTGCTATTTAAACCGCGCCGCCCAACTGCGCCCCCCCCAAAAAAAAAGTCACCAGCCGCCACTGTACAGGACGCTGTTTTCAACCCGGAAGTCCGGATACAAAGAGCAGGTTGGTTCTGTTTCTTTATCACTTTAAACTGATGTAACCAGTTCTGGAGGAAGTATTCACATCATGTACTGAGGTAGAGTTACAGGTACTGTTCTGAAGTATTTAAACACGTTCATTCTGTTTACTGTACTACATCTCAGAGGTACATGTTGTACTTGTTACTGAACTACATCTCAGAGGTACATATTGTACTATTGCTGTACATCTTAGAGGTACATATTGTACTTTTTACTGTACATCTTAGAGGTACATATTGTACTTTTTACTGTACATCTTAGAGGTACATATTGTACTTTTTACTGTACATCTCAGATGTACATATTGTACTTTTTACTGTACTACATCTCAGCTGTACATATTGTATTCTTTACATTAAAGAGGAACAGGAGGACCCAGAGCCCCCACACATTAAAGAGGAACAGGAGGACCCAGAGCCCCCACACATTAAAGAGGAACAGGAGGAACTCTGGACCAGTCAGGAGGGAGAGCAGCTTCAAGGGCTGGAGGAGACTGGTATCAAGTTCTCATTCACTCCTGTAAAGAGTGAAGATGATGAAGAAGAAGCTCAGTCCTCACAGCTTCATCAAAGAACAACTGAACCGATGGAAACAGAAGCTGATGGAGAGGATTGTGGAGGATCAGAACCAGAGACTGATGAGACTAGAGACTCGTCTGAGACTGATGACAGTAGAGATTTGAAGGAGACTCAGGAACCTCAGTCAGATTTAAACCCTCTGCAAAACAATGAAGTACCTGTAAGTGATGTGAACTGTAGTACTGGAAATACATCAATCAGCTCGCCTGAATGTGCTGGAAGCTCTGACCACAAGGTACGTCTGAAGAGAAACACTAGATCCAAAACAGGAGTGAAAGCATTTAGTTGTTCTGTGTGTAGTAAAACATTTTCACAAAAGGTAACCCTGAAACGTCATATGACGATCCACACAGGAGTGAAACCATTTAGTTGTTCTGTGTGTAGTAAAATATTTTCACAAAATGCATCCCTGAACTATCACATGACGGTCCACACAGGAGTGAAACCATTTAGTTGTTCTGTGTGTAGTAAAACATTTTCGCATAAGGGAAACCTGAACAGTCACATGATTCTTCACACAGGAGTGAAAGCATTTCGTTGTTCAGTTTGTGGTAAAACATTTTCACTCAAGCCAACTTTGAAAAAACATTTAGAAGTCCACACTAGAGAAACAAATTAGTCGTGGAGTTTGCTCAACAAGATTCTCTCGTCTCTGTTATTTATCAAATCACAAGTGTATTGATAAGAGCATCTAAAATAAATGAGACATAGTTAAACACTTAAACTGTCAGGCTGATACAGACTGCAACAATAATAAGTTTATTCAGCTAAGATGAACCTACACATCAATTTACATTCTGTTGGTATTTGTTTCTATGATATTGTCTCGTGCTTCATTTATTGTCATGTATATATTAATTATAATTGTTTGACGTTGTCAAAGTATTCCATGTCCCCTATGCAACACTATGGTTTGAGCTGAATTATCATAGGTGATTAGATTAGATTCAACTTTATTGTCATTACACATGTACAAGTACAGAGCAACGAAATGCAGTTTAGCATCCAACCAGAAGTGCAATAGTAGTAAGTACCAATATACAGATAATAAGTAAGTATTTTATAGATAATAAGTTAACGCTCCAAGTGGAACTGTAATATATAAATACGGAATATACAGATTGATTGATTGAGGTAATATGAACATATTATACAGGTTGATTGTGCATTAAATGTAGGTAGACTATAAACAGGGACTATAAACATAATTTACAAAAGGCAAATGGGCGTATGATAAGTTAGGTAATACAGATTGAGTGAACGTTAAATAGTCCATAATAATAAACGGTAGCTGCCTAATGTTACTAGACTAGTGCAATGTTTAGTACATAGTTTTTAGTGCAAACCGATTCCAAAGTGTTTGAGAGCAGGAAGGTCCAGTAGTGCTGGTGTACAGTCTTTGGTCATTGGAGGGAGATGACGAGTTGAGGGGTTTGTGGGTGGTGATGGTTGGGGTGTTGGGGGGGGTTGTCAGCATGGGGCAGAGTTCAATAAGGACACAGCTCTGGGGAAGAAACTGTTCCTCAGTCTGCTGGTCCTTGTCCGGAAGCACCTGAAGCGTCTGCCTGAGGGCAGGAGGGCGAACAGTCCGTGTGCAGGGTGGGAGGCGTCCTTGAGAATGCTGCGAGCTCGATGCAGACAGCGTTTTCTCTGGACTTCCTCAATGGCTGGAAGTGGAGTTCCTGTAATGCGTTGGGCAGGTTTCACCACCCGCTGCAGGGCCTTGCGCTCCGCAACAGAGCAGCTCCCATACCAGACTGTGACACAGTTGGTTAGGATGCTCTCGATCACGCAGCGGTGAAACTTAGGGAAATATTAACCTTCTTTCTCTTCAGCAACGTTTTCTCTCCAGTTTAAACTCATTACTTCCTTGATTTAGTTTTATTGTAGAAACTGCAGTTTTGTTCCATAACTGAAGAATGACTGAATTGAGAAAAGAATTGTTTTAAATATCTCCATCCTTCTTTCTTTTTCAACATCATCCTCTACTGATCTCATCTCTTTGAGTTTAAGGGGTTCTGTCCTTTATTTTAGGACGTGAATATTTTACCTTTTGTTGACCGAACTTTCTCTTTTGATTTACTACTATTGTAATAGTTGTAATAAAACAGTAATCTGTTCTATCAGCAGCCTGTTTTTCTTTAGAAATTAAATCTGTGTGTTTATATTTAATGGTTGTTAATGGAAGTTACATTTATAATTTGTATTTGAATGAATTGCTTTCATTAATGAAATGTATTGTTCACTGATATGATTTCCACCCTGTTATCTGAGTTTTTTATTTTTTGATAATTAAATGAAATCTACAAATATTCAGCATATCTTTGTGGTTAATTGCAGGTTATGAATTGGCGAAATTAAATAGCCTAAAAATGTGGTAAAATTTCAATTGAAATTCCCGTAATTAAAAAAAATTGGGTAAATTACAGAATAACTTTTGTTCAAATGAATGTTTGTAAATACTGTTTAAAATATATATATATATATATATATATATATATATATATATATATATATGTATGTATGTATATATGTATATATGTATATATATATGTATATATATATATATATATATATATATATATATATATATATATATGTGTATATATATATATATATGTATATATATATATATGTATGTGTATATATATGTATAATATGGGACATATTTACTCATAGAAAATGTAATTTTTCCAATACCAGTGTATTAAAAACATTAATAGAGATGTGAATGTCCTGTAGACTTAACAGTTTACTTAGTACACCCAAAGACAAAGTAATGTAGTTTAATATTATATTACACTTAGATTTAATGTTTTAGGGAGGTGATCATTTAGTTTAATGTAGTTTCTGCTGCTGTTGTACAGTACTGGTTATACCAGGAGGTGTATCTAACAGTATTTAAATATTAAATCCATTAGCCTATATTCCACATACACACCTACCATTTGTCTTCTTGGTCCGCAAACATCAAGAGGTTGATCATCAGTGCAATTGTCCTCGTACAGTTAGATACACAAACACCACTACACATTAAACTAAGGTACATTACTCATTAACCAGGACAGACACAAACAGGACATTTCATGTCTACGATCCAGAGATCATGGAGGCTACAGTGACTTCTGGACTCTGGTAAGACAGGTGTGTGTTTTTAGTAAAATAAATAGAAACCTTCTGACGCATATTTAAGCACCTGACCACACAGGTCAGATATTAATACTGGTAGACTTCAACAATTCATATTTAGAAATCATTATTTATTATTATTAAATAGTCAAAACCCAAATAAAAATACTGCATGCATTAATGTCACAACAATTAATAAACATTGTACAATTAATAAACAATGTTTAAAAATAATATCCTGTTTTTGTTTTTTTAACAGGACCAAAGTCCTGTTCAGCGGTATGCGCAATTGAAGGACCATGTCCCGATTCTTTCTATGTTCTGGTCTGAAGCTGACCTGAGACCAGCCTTCAGGCTCTCCAGGACCAGCATCAACATGCTGGTCCTGATGCTGCCCCGGCAAAAAAACCATGGATGGAGCCATGAGGTTGAGGTGCTGGTGACGGTGTACTGGCTTGCTTGTGGAGCCTCCTACAGGGTCACCTCAGACATCTCTGCCATGCCACTGTCCACCGTGTGCAGGACCGTCCACAACGTCATGGAGGAAATGTGACTATCCTCCATAGAGTGGTGCATTTCCCCAAAGCAGAGGAGATGGAGGAGGTGGGGCCTTGCTGGCCATGAGGCATTCCGCTGTGCTGCCGGTGCCATCGATGGACGTCACGTCCGGATTCTTCCTCCTGCAGAGCACAAGAGGGCATTATATATATATTATATCAACAGAAAACGGAACAGGATCAGAGGAAGGCTTGCTGCCCAGATTTTGGCTCCTGAAGGACTGCCTGTCTGGGTCAACATGACTACTTGTAGATACTAAACCTCCACAGATGAAGTTATGTCCACTGGAAGAAAATAGTTCATTAAGTTGGTGTATTATGTCTTTTGCAATGTTCTTCTTCTTGTTCTGTCTAATTTAAATGTAACTGCCTGACTGTAAACAATAGGACTTTGTAATTGTTGTTGTAAATATACACAATTGCTTTCAAAAATTAATATCCTGGGTTGAAATTCAAACATGACATTTATTTACAGTTTATTTACAAGCTTCTCATTCTATAAGGGCCCGGGTTTCCTCAGATGTCCCTTAATTTAAATTGTACGTTATAATGCACAATGATTATCAGCATAATCAGCCTGTATAATATGTATAGAGAGGAGCAAACAAGTCGGTCAACGTTAAAGTTAAAGTAAAATGTAATTGTAATAATACAACGGATTTAACGTTACCTGTAAACAAACAATAGACTATTGAGACCAAAAGATTGTTCGTTAGATTCAACCAAACCGAATTATAGCTCATGTTTAACCGTACAACAGAGACGTCAATACCACCGGCAAATTTCAAACAGACTGGCCGAGATCAGGCTGTTCTAGCCGGGCCCCGTGAGCGCTGAGCCCCCGGTGCTGGTTTACTGACGGTCCCGCTAGCGGCTCCGAAATCCTCGGAGCTAATCTTTAAATTGGCTGAATCTCGATAATCCGAAGACACATTTGATTCCTAAACAACTAACTTATCGCCTAAAAACATCCTAAAATTACTTCCCGTAACTTAACAGCAGTAGTATTTAGAAAGTTTTAATTTACAGTTGTGTTGTCTCCTGCGCCATTTCTTCTGTTTGCTGGAGTGAAATGCATTCTGGGATATTTGGCCATCCAAAGTAAACACAAGTCACCTCTGATGCATACTCCCATCAATGGGAGGAGCGAGCCACATCCGGGCATTTGGACCGTGCTTGGCTTGATGCAAACTTTTAATTGGAACAGTACTTGAGCTCGGACTGATGACAATTCACAAGTTCACGAGTTCAGAGAAGTACGCATATTGAGAAACGTCCATCATATTAAATAAAGGACGTTTCTGAATATGCGTTCTTCTCTGTACTCGTGGACTCGTAAACGTCATCAGTCGCAGCCAAAGTAATGTTCCAATTCAAAAGTCCGCTTCTCGCCAAGCATTGTGAAAATGCCCGGATGTGACTTGATCCGCCCATTTTACCAGGGATGCATCGGAGGAGACTTGTGCGTACTTGACAGCCAATATCCCAGAATGCATTTCGCACCAGCAAACGGGGAACAATGGCGGATGAGAAAACACATAACTGAAAGTTGACATTCTCTGAATACTGTTGTTGTTGAGTCACAAAATGTAATTTTAGGAAGTTTTCAGGCGAGAAGTTAGTTGTTTAAGCATCAAATCTGTGGTCCGTTTGTCAAGAATCAGCTTACTTAAAAAGATACGCCGACGAGTTGAGGTCCTGCTCGCGGGACCGGTGAGCCCCGCCGTTACCGGGCGGTCAGCGCTCTGCTGCCCGACGAAAGCAGCCGGATGTCGGCAAGACTTTTTTTAAATGATCCGCTGGCTCCGATTTCTCCGTAGTGGTTAAACATGAGGTATAATTCTGTTTTGAGGATCTAAAGAGCAATATTTATTATTTTATTATTTATTCACAGTAACGTTACATCAGTTTGATTGAGGGAAAGGTTAATTTAACTTTTACTTTGAACTACAGCAGTGTCTTATTACTTTTGACCGAATTGTTTGCAATTATATGTGTATCTATATAAGTATATATATATAAAATACATATTTATAAAGACAATATACATACAATTATATGTGTATCTGTATTTCAGTATCTGTTATTTTGAGTGTGTGTGAGTGTGTGGGTTTACCGTGTATTGATGTTCACATGTTAAAGATGCTATTCAGTTATAGTAGAGCTAAGTAGGTAACCAATGAAAATGTGCAAAAGACTTAAAGCTCCAAAGAGGGATGCATAACATTTTTGGGAGTTTTTAATATTGCGTAGTATCTCTATTGATATTTCTTTAATAAGGGATCTGCATGTCATTTAGTTTGTTGCTTACGCCTAATAAATACCAAACTTCGTTTCAAGGCAGTTAATGTATCTTGGGGGTGTCAAAGTTAAAGAACTGTTTAAGAAAGGGTAAAAAATGTCTGTGAAATGAGTGTATAAAAGATACAAAATCAAGTAATATAAATAAACAGTAATAGAAAACAATAAAACAGTAAAGAAGAATATTAAATATACAGACTGAATACAAATATAAAAAAGTACTTAAACGTATTGCACGTGTTGCACACCCAGGTACTTATAAGACTTCACAATCTCAATGTCCAGTCCCTGTATGCTCACTGGTACCGGAGGAGGGCGTTTACCCCGGCGGAAGTCCACCACCAGCTCCTTGGTCTTACTGGAGTTTATCTGGAGGCGGTTCCGCTGGCACCATCCTAAAAAGTCCTGATTGAGTTCTCTGTATTCCCTGTCATCATCGGCGGAAATGAGGCAGACGATTGCAGAGTCGTCAGAGAACGTTTACAGGTGACAGTTAGCAGAGTTGTGGTTGAAGTCCGAGGTGTATATGGAGAAGAGGAATGGAGCCAGAACGGTTCCCTGTGGGGCCCCCGTGCTGCAGGACACCCGATCTGACTCACACTCCCGTATCCGCACATACTGTGGACGGTTGTTGAGGTAGTCCAGGATCCATGCAGTAAGGTGGTGGTCCACCCCGGTCTGCTCCAGTTTGTCCTTCAGAAGCAAAGGCTGGATGGTGTTGAAGGCACTGGAGAAATCGTAGAACATGACTCTCACAGTGCTTGCAGCCTTTTCCAGGTGAGAGAGGCATCTCTGCAGCAGGAAGATGACGGCGTCATCCATCCCGATGCCAGACTGGTAGGCAAACTGAAGTACTTAGCGTACTTGGTATTGTGAAACGATCTGAAATGTAACTGAAGTGGAAAGTGAGACATTTCCCTCTGAATCGCAGTCTAAGCAGTAAATAATCAAGGAAAGTACAAGTACCTCAGTATTGTACTTGAGTAAATGTTCTCATGTCACTTTACACCACTGACGTGAATATTACAAACAGTTTTATACATTTTTTAAATGTTTATCTGTCCAGCAAAATCAAACTCCAGAGATAAACGTCACATCATCGTTCCACGTGAGAATGTTAAAGAAAAAGCACAGCGGTGAAGTTTGTTCATAAGCGAACAGAAGTTCCTATAAAGAAAGCTGAGGTAACTTTTTAGAAATCTCCTTTAATTTACAAATGAAGGAGACGAACGAGGCTCGTTGTCCTGTGACGTGGAGTTAAAGTGCAAAATTAAATATTCCTCAAGAATAAAATGATATTAATAATATTAATAATAATGTTTGCATCTCTTTTGTTACAATTTAAGTAATTTGCCTGCAAAAGAAAAGAAAGAAACATGGCGTCAAATAGAAATACAGTTTTTCCATCCAGGTTTCCAAAATCGATTAAAGTCAAACATTCTTTGTAACTTTCCTTTCTTCTTTCATATAACTTTGTGTTACATTTCTCTAAAATGCATCAATGCAGCATAATATCTTGATATTTTGCGTAACATTCTTGTATCAAATGTATCTTTATTATTTAATATACTAATATTGCAAATAAAAATGCTTTTCCAGTCCACTAGGTGGTGCCGTTGTAGGGGACTAGGGGTCGAATGCACGAGGCCCCTTTAAGAGAAGGGGCGTAACCCGGGTGACACGGGGGGGTTAAAGGGCACCAGGAAGTGAATGTGTGATATGTGGTTGGGAGGTAAATAAACGGCCGCAACCTACGGCCAAAAGGAATACTCGCCTTGTCGTTTGTTTACTCGCTCCTACATTGGTGACCCTGATCTCTACTGGACGTTTCCAGAGAGAAGATGACGATGCACGCGGTTTCACTCAAGCTGCCGGAGTTTTGGGAGTCACAAGCATCGGTGTGGTTTGCTCAAACGGAAGCGCAGTTCGCCCTCAGAGACATTACAGCGGACGCGACAAAGTACTACTATGTCGTGGCGACCCTCGGCAGTTCGACAGCAGGCAGAGTGGTGAGCATTCTGGAAGATCCGCCAGAGAGAGACAAGTACGTGGTTTTGAAAAGCATGCTGTTGAAGATTTTCGGGCTGTCGGACCCTGAGCGGGCTCGCCGGTTGCTTGCGCTGAGCGGCCTCGGCGACAGCAAGCCGTTGGAGCTAATGGACAAGATGTTGGCTTTGCTAGGAAGACACAAGCCAGACTTTCTGTTCATGGAACTCTTTCTGCAGCAGCTACCGCTGCAGGTGCGGGCCGCTTTGGCCAACACCGCGATCACCGACTGTCGGGAGTTGGCTGAGGAGGCCGATAAGTTTTTTCTGGCTGGCCAACAAAGCTACACGGCGGCGCTGAGGCCAGCTCAAGCAGCGGCATGGCAGCCGGAGGAGACGACGGTCGTCGCCGCAGCGGCAGCAGCGAGCCAACAGCAGAGATCTACCGGCCTGTGTTATTACCATGCAAGGTTTGGGCCGAAAGCTACGAGGTGCCGTTCCCCATGCAGTTTCGGTGGGACGGGAAATGCCAGGGCCGGCGCTCAGTAACGGCCAAGAGCGTCGGTCGGGAAGGCAGGCTGTTGTTCATTCAAGACAACGTTTCCGGGCGCCGCTTTCTCTGCGACACGGGGGCGCAGAGGAGCGTGGTGCCTGCATCGCGGGTGGACATGCTGACAGGCGGGCAGGGTCCCCCCCTAGAAGCCGCGAACGGTACCCCCATCCGCACTTTTGGGACACGGTGCCTGGAGCTGGAGTTTATGGGGCAGCGTTTCAGTTGGGACTTTGTCACTGCCAAAATTGCCGTTCCCCTGCTGGGCGCGGATTTTCTGTGCGCTTATGGGTTATTGGTGGACGTCAAAGGCCGCCGCCTGATAAATGCTGTGACTTTTTGTTCTTACCCATGTACGCTAAGTGGAGCGGGCTCTACCAGGTTGACTAGCATGCTGACAGCGGCTGAGGAGTTTCTGCAGCTGCTGGCCAAGTTCCCGGACCTCACGCAGCCCACCTTCTCGTCCTCCACGGTCAAGCATGGGGTGGAGCATCACATCTCTACCACCGGCCCACCGGTACATGCACGGGCCCGGCGCCTGGACCCGGCAAAGCTCACCATCGCCAAGGCCGAGTTCGAAAACATGGAGCGCCTGGGTATTGTTCGCCGCTCTAACAGTCCATGGGCGTCACCCCTGCATATTGCACCAAAGCCTGGGGGTGGGTGGCGCCCGTGTGGTGATTACCGCCGGCTTAACGAAGCAACAGTCCCGGACCGCTACCCCGTTCCACATATTCAAGACTTTTCTGCCCACTTGGCGGACAGTGTGGTGTTTTCGAAGGTCGACCTGGTGCGAGGTTACCACCAGGTGCCCGTGCAGCCGCCAAACGTTCCCAAGACGGCGGTGATCACTCCGTTCGGCCTGTTCGAGTTCCTGAGGATGCCGTTTGGCCTTAAAAATGCAGCACAGACTTTTCAACGCCTGATGGACACGGTACTGAGGGACCTGCCGTTCCTGTTTGTGTACCTGGACGACATCCTGGTGGCCAGTTCGTCAAGGGCCGAGCATATAGCTCACCTACGGATATTGTTCGACCGTCTCAGCCAGCACGGGTTGATCATCAACCCGGCTAAGTGCCAGTTTGGATTAACCACCATGGACTTTCTGGGACACCGCATCACGGAGGACGGGGCGGTTCCCCTCCCTTCAAAGGTGGAGGCGGTGAGTAACTTTGCACGCCAACTAACAGTGAAGGCCCTGCAGGAGTTTTTAGGGATGGTAAATTTTTACCATCGCTTTATTCCCCGAGCAGCGCAGTTGATGCGGCCACTGTACGAAGCCTTGAAGGGCAAGGCCAGCAGACAGGCGGTGGACTGGAACGAAGAGAGGGAACGGGCGTTTGTGGACGCCAAAAGGGCTCTGGTAGACTCAACGATGCTGGCACACCCGTCACCTAAAGCTCCCATCGCCATCACCACAGACGCTTCGGACTACGCGGTGGGCGCGGTGCACGAACAGTGGGTGAAGGGGGCGTGGCAACCGCTCGCTTTCTTCAGTCGGCAGTTGCGCCCGAATGAACGGAAGTACAGCACTTTCGATCGGGAGCTCCTCGGCCTTTTTCTGGCCATTCGGCATTTTCGATTCTTGCTGGAGGCCCGGCAGTTCACCGCGTTTGTGGACCACAAGCCGCTGACATTTGCCATGGCAAAGAGAGCCGAACCATGGTCCGCGCGCCAGCAGCGCCAGCTCGCCTTCATATCGGAGTTTACTACAGATCTGCGGCATGTCGCGGGCAAAGAAAACCTGGTTGCGGACTGTCTCTCCAGGGCCATCGCCGGGGCCGTCCAGTTGGGGGTGGACTATGACAAGATGGCCGCACAGCAGGTTGCAGACCCGGGAGTTCAGGAATTGAGGACGGCAGAGACGGGGCTGCGATTGGAGGATGTTCCATTTGGCGAGGCTGGCACAACTCTCCTGTGTGACGTCTCCACAGGCCAGCCACGGCCGGTGGTTCCCGACTGTTGGAGGCGACCGATTTTTGAGGAGATACATGGTCTGTCACACCCTGGCTAGCGGGCATCTCAGAAATTGGTGGCAGCCAAGTTCGTTTGGCACGGGCTGAAAAAGGATGTGCGAAAGTGGGCCGGGACATGTGTGGTGTGCCAGCTTGCCAAGGTCCACCGTCACATAAAAGCCCCGTTAGCGCAGTTCTCGGTACCAGAGAGGAGGATTGATCATGTGAATGTGGACTTAGTCGGGCCTTTGCCCCCATCCCGGGGTTTCACACATCTCCTCACTATGGTGGACCGAACCACTCGCTGGCCAGAAGCTGTTCCGTTGTCGTCAACAACGGCGGATGAGGTGGCTCGGGCTTTTATTCAGACCTGGGTCGCCAGGTTCGGAGCCCCAGCTGACGTCTCCTCGGACCCAGGCCCACAGTTTACCTCAGAGCTTTGGAATGCTGTTGCAGGAAGCCTGGGGGTGAAGCTCCATCGCACCACGGCCTACCACCCGCAGGCTAATGGTTTATGCGAGCGGTTCCATCGCTCTATGAAAGCTGCCCTCCGTGCCAGCCTCAAAGACGGCGGGTGGGTGGATAGGCTTCCATGGGTCATGTTGGGCCTGAGGACAGCCCCCAAGGACGATCTGCAGGCTTCATCTGCCGAGCTTGTGTATGGACAGCCGCTGCGGGTCCCAGGGGAGTTTATCCCCGAAGTAACCGACCCTTGGTCTGCGACCCAGCAGCGGGATGCGCTCCTGGAAAAAGCCAGGCTGTTCAGACCGGTGCCCACGTCGCAGCACGGCCTTCCCCGGTCGTACGTCCCGTCCAGCCTCAAGTCAGCGGAGTACGTGTTTGTTCGCCAGGACTGCCACCGTGGAACCTTTCAGCCCCCCTACGTCGGGCCATTCCGGGTGCTGGAGACTGGGGACAAGACCTGCAAGATCGACATGGGCGGCCGGCTGAAGTACGTGTCGGTGGACCGCCTTAAACCGGCGCAACTGGACCTGGACCAACCGGTAGGGTTGGCTGAACCCCCACGGCGCGGGCGGCCTCGTGCCCTCCCGCCTCCCCATGGCAAGACCGGGAGGGTTCCCTCAACGGGGGTCCTGCCCCCGGCGCCAGAGACACGGAGTCGGCTGGTTCGGGCCCCGAGGTTTCTGGGGGGCTAGGTGAATTCTGGGGGGAGGCATGTAGGGGACTAGGGGTCGAATGCACGAGGCCCCTTTAAGAGAAGGGGCGTAACCCGGGTGACACGGGGGGGTTAAAGGGCACCAGGAAGTGAATGTGTGATATGTGGTTGGGAGGTAAATAAACGGCCGCAACCTACGGCCAAAAGGAATACTCGCCTTGTCGTTTGTTTACTCGCTCCTACACCGTCATGTTTAAAGTCATCAGGATCGACAGGAAGTCGGTCGACACTAAAACGTTGCGTTGGGCTGCGGTCGAATAGTCAAATGATTACCTCCTAACGTCTAACCCTAAGCACGTTTCCTTAACCTCTGTGGAAAACGTCAAGGGGTTAAGGAAAGATGGATAGGAGAATTCATGAGGAGTTCGGAGAAGACAACCGCAATGTTTGGCAAATCCGACTCCACTTTCCCTAAGCGACGTAGTTATGACGCGACGGCAGGCGCATGTTAGTGACGTCGGTCTGTCTGCAGCGGTGAAACTACAATGTTGTAGTCCATCTCGTTTGTTCTCGTGAACGGCCGAATGATACGTCACTTTAAATGTTGCCGCCGCAAGGAATTGTGGGTCGGCATTCTCACCTTTCCTTTCATAAAGGAAGGTCCAGTGGTTCCTATGCTAAAGGAGCTAAGGTAGGAAGCATTGAAGCTCCTTTCCTTTGCGTTTGGACAATTCGACCGGCACTTATCATGGCGGCCACTTAGGTACTTCCGGGTCATTTCACTCAGTTAGGAAGGTTCCTAACCAAAATGGACTATTCGACCGCAGCCTTGGTCTGCTCGACTTGTGAACCCTTCTGCTGGAATAACAATGGGTGAATCTCAAGTCTCTAAACTGCATCCCCGTTTCCCTCACTTGTGTCCTTTCCTTGCGTCTTAGTCCCTCCCACCAGGGATACATGGAGAGACGCAAGGAAACCAAGCGAGGAGAGAAGACGGGAGGAAATATGTTTTAGAGACATGAGACGTCGGTTTCTGATGACAGCGGCCGACTGACAGCTGATCACATCTGATCAGCAGTCAGTCGCTTTAACAGCTGACGGAGTTTTGTCCGCGAACATTCCAATAAAAATGCACTTAAAATATTGATAAAAATGATCGTATGTTTTCAGTTGATTTAATGGTGTTAAATTCCTACTTATATTAATAAAGAATAGTTATCATGAGTGTCAGAGTGGAGATGTTTTCTCGTCTGTTACCATTTAATAAACTTCATTGAGTATTTTTATACTGTGATGTGTCCTGCTTATACGCGCAGGATCGATTCTCAATTAATTTTCAGATGGTGTTTTGTCTCGCACTATGAGTATGTGATACATGCAGGCAACATTTCTGTTTCTTATGATTTATTCATCAAAAACAGACAGACAACCAGAGCCTCGGTTGCTCTGGTTAAATAGAAAAACAGGCTGCTGCAGTTTAGCTATCAACACTGAGGTAAATATGGAAGTACAACATTAATCTGAAGTCATTTTAGTGAAAACATTGGCAGTTTACTTGAACAGCTGTTACAATAGTAGTGAATCAAAGAGAAAGTTCGGTCAACAAAAGGTAAAATATTCACGTCCTAAAATAAAAGGACAGAACCCCTTAAACTCAAAGAGATGAGATCAGTAGAGGATGATGTTGAAGAAAGAAGGATGTAATACTTTGACAATGTAAAACAATTATAATTAATATATACATGAAACAATATCATAGAAACAAATACCAACAGAAATTAAATTGATGTGTAGCTTCATCTTAGCTGAATAAACTTATTATTTTGCAGTCTGTATCAGCCTGACAGTTTTTAAGTGGTTAACTATGTCTCATTTATTTCAGATGCTCTCATCAATACACTTGTGATTTGATAAATAACAGAGACGAGAGAAACATGTTGAGCAAACTCCACAACTAATTTGTTTCTCTAGTGTGGACTTTTAAATGTCGTTTTAGATTTGGCTTGAGTGAAAATGTTTTACCACAAACTGAACAACTAAATGCTTTCACTCCTGTGTGGAGAATCATGTGATCCTTCAGGGATCTCTTATGTGAAAATGTTTTACTACACACAGAACAACTAAATGCTTTCACTCCTGTGTGGAGAGTCATGTGATTGTTCAGGCGATACTTTCGTGAAAATGTTTTACCACAAACTGAACAACTAAATGCTTTCACTCCTGTGTGGATAGTCATGTGACGTTTCAGGGTTACCTTTCGTGAAAATATATTACTACACACAGAACAACTAAATGCTTTCACTCCTGTGTGGATAGTCATGTGAGCGTTCAGGTTTCCCTTTAGTGAAAATGTTTTACTACACACAGAACAACTAAATGCTTTCACTCCTGTGTGGATAGTCATGTGATTGTTCAGGTTTCCCTTTAGTGAAAATGTTTTACTACAGACAGAACAACTAAATGGTTTCACTCCTGTGTGGATAGTCATGTGATTGTTCAGGGTTACCTTTGTTGAAAATGTTTTACTACACACAGAACAACTAAATGGTTTCACTCCTGTTTTGGATCTAGTGTGTCTCTTCAGACGTACCTTGTGGTCAGAGCTTCCAGCACATTCAGGCGAGCTGATTGATGTATTTCCAGTACTACAGTTCACATCACTTACAGGTACTTCATTGTTTTGCAGAGGGTTTGAAGCTGACTGAGGTCCCTGAGTCTCCTTCAAATCTCTACTGTCATCAGTCTCAGGTTCAGACGAGTCTCCAGTCTCATCAGTCTCTGGTTCTGATTCTCCACAATCAGCTCCAGTTTCCATCGGTTCAGTTTGTCTTTGATGAAGCTGTGAGGACTGAGCTTCTTCTTCATCATCATCTTCACTCTTTACAGGAGTGAATGAGAACTTGATACCAGCCTCCTCCAGCCCTTGAAGCTGCTCTCCCTCCTGACTGGTCCAGAGTTCCTCCTGTTCCTCTTTAATGTGTGGGGGCTCTGGGTCATCCTGTTCCTCTTTAGTGTGTGGGGGCTCTGGGTCATCCTGTTCCTCTTTAATGTGTGGGAGCTCTGGGTCATCCTGTTCCTCTTTAATGTGTGGGAGCTCTGGGTCATCCTGTTCCTCTTTAATGTGTCGGGGCTCTGGGTCATCCTGTTCCTCTTTAATGTGTGGGGGCTCTGGGTCATCCTGTTCCTCTTTAATGTGTGGGGGCTCTGGGTCATCCTGTTCCTCTTTAATGTGTGGGGGCTCTGGGTCATCCTGTTCCTCTTTAATGTGTGGGAGCTCTGGGTCAACCTGTTCCTCTTTAGTGTGTGGGCGCCCTGGGTCATCCTGGTCCTCTTTAATGTAAAGAATACAATATGTACATCCGAGGTGTACTACAGTAAAAAGTACAATATGTACATCTGAGATGTAGTACAGTAAAAAAGTACAATATGTACCCCTGAGGTGTAGTACAGTAAAGAATACAATATATACATCTGAGATGTAGTAGAGTAACGAGTACAATATGCACCTCTGAGATGTATCTTAATAAAAAGTACAACATGTACCTCTGAGATGTAGTACAGTAAAAATTTAAAATATTCTCCCCTGAGGTGTAGTTCAGTAAAAAAATAAAAAAGTACAATATGTACCTCTAAGATGTACAGTAAAGAGTACAATATTCACCTCTGAGATGTAGTACTGTAAAAAGTATGAACGTGTTTAAATACTTCAGTACAGTCCCTGTAACTCTACCTCAGTACATGATGTGAATACTTCCTCCAGAACTGGTTCCATCAGTTTAAAATGATAAACAAACAAACAGAACCAACCTGCTCTTTGTATCCGGACTTCCGGGTTGAAAACAGCGTCCAGTAGTCTCCGTTGTCGCTCGTTCTCCTCTATTGATCTAGAAAGTTCCTCCTCGTACTCTGCTATCGCTCTTTCAAACAGCATTTGGGCTTTAGACATTTTCACACAACGACAGAAACGTTTTCTCCACACAAACTCCGTTTCCTCTCCATTAAACTGGGATTCACTGGGTCGCTGACTTCCGTCCCCGTCGGTCTGTTTGTAGCATGCTAAGCTAACTTCAATATCTTTGTAGGCTACCGGGAGATGAGTCAGAGGAACAACATCCGGGAACGAAGGCGAACATCTAGAAGTCCATTCATAAGGTTTATCCAGACATATAGAGACTCTGCTGGATCAGTACTGAAGGAGCTACCTGACACTTTACCAACACAACAACGAGACGCTACTATGTGTACTGACGGTAGCCGCCATGTTGCTCATGGAGGAGCATCCGGGTCTTCTTCTTCTTCTTTTGTACGGTTTATTGGCGGTGGACAAACAACTGTTTGGTGCATTACCGCCACCAACTGGTATGGAGTGTGGATCAGGATGTCTAGTACTTGCATTATTAATAAATAATAATAAAAGGCCCTGTAGATTAAACCAATAACTTAATGCCAACTGCGCTCTTTGTCATTCTAGAGGCCTTTCACCCATTTCCACCGCCGTTGGAGTTGTTTTAAAAGCACCGGTGCATTTTCTCATTGCCTGATATTGGATATTATCTAGGTTTTGATAATTTATTAACCTGTAAATTAATATATAACGTGAAGAAAAAAAAATTATGTACAGATGTTTTTGGTGGCAAGTCAAACATGTATTATTAAGGGACTTCAGTATTTCTAAAATCCTGGTTTTGACTTTGCATGAGACGACATAGTTTAAGTTAGTTTGTTTTTAATGTGTTTCATTTGAGTGGGTATGATTCAGTGATCGAATGTAGTTTCACCTAAAAAAGAAAAATATTCAATGTTATAATCTATAATTACATTTGTAGTATGTCGGTTTCCCTCTCTCATTCTTATAAGGATTAAACGCTGTGCAGAACCAGATGTTTCTGTGATTTATCTGATCAGTTCAATCAATAACCAGCTGCATTTGAGTCTTAGAAATTGATTTAATTGAAGCGTGTGATCCACAGAGACATTGGCTCAATCCTAATCTCCACCCTCACGGACTGTGAGGCTCCCGCTAACTCCGTGAGGGTTTAGTTCTGTCAGTCACATCGTCGAGTGTTTGAGTCTCTCAGACATTTTGAGCTCATTATGAACCCTTTCCGTAAATCAGCATTAGATGCCGACTTTCCCCAAGGGATTTACCCACAATTCATAGCAATGTGACGTTAAACACGCAGTTACCAATGGATGCATGGAGACGTAAAAAAAAGAAGAAAGAAAGGTAAACAAAGAGGCACGTGGGTGTTCAGCCCGATAAATTACATTTACACAACAACATTAAGATTAAATATGAAAATACAGAGTTTATTCTGCGTGAACGTATTAATTTGCTTCCAACGATGCTGGCTGACCTGTATGCTTGATATGTGAGGAGAAATTAGAAAACAACAGCCTCCATTCATTCTCTATGGCGGCGCTGAAATCCGCCAATGTAATATATAATTGTCCGCTAGTGGCGCAGTGGAGCCGTTTTGAGTTTCACTGGCTCCTCCCCTTCCTCTCCCCCTCCCTTCCTGCTTCACTCACAACCCGGAAACAGAGTGTAAACAACACGTATTTTCTACAGCTCTCCGTTGTTTGGACGTTACGTGAAACAGCAAGTCATTTAAATTAATAACAATGACCTGAAATGCAATGAGAATTAGTGCTGACATGTTCTGGTTCACTTGAAAGTTGTAAAGTTAGTCGTGTTTCTTAAGATTCATTTGAATCACGTGAACGTGCATACACGTGCACGTGCTGAGTAACGTTACTTCAAGGTTCATGTAGTAGTTTATAGTAGTAGTAGTAGTAGTAGTTTATAGTCATGTACATTAACTGCTCCACATGTATGTGACAGAGTTACTAATGAGGTCCTAGTTAGTTATCAGATTAAGGTTATCATACAACATATACCTAACTAATAACTGATGGTGTGTTATTATTGATTAGACTACCTGTAGCATATTAAAACGAGTATGAGTAATTATACTTAACGTTTGTTTTGATGCTAAACTTTAATACTTTACTTGAGTAATTAATTTGAATTCAGGACTTGTACTTGTTAAAGAGTATTTACACCATGTGGTGGTATTAATATTATTTGTTTACTGAAGTACAAGATCTGAATACTTTCTCCACCACTGTTAAAATCAGAGAACACCAGAATGTGATAAAGTTGTTTATTACATATATAATCATATGCCATGTCTGTTTGGGATGTCAGAAGGCGTTTCTTGATGAGACTCTTCACTCTGCAGAGATGTGGGACAGCAGGAGGATGACTCTGCATCTTCATGTGGAGAAACACCGTGCTGCCGTCTGCCGACAACGCTGGACCATGAGCTCTTCTCCCACATGAAGCATGACTTCATCACTCCGTCTCATGTTGACGTGTTCTGGTCACGCGTGTGTTCTGGTGTTCTACCTCTCGTCCTCGTGACTATGACTTGATCCCAGCCGTGATGAGGGTACGTATCAGTCGTTGTTTTCCTTATGCTCCTTTTCCTTTATGTAATAACAAACATACATGTGAAACTGCTGTGTTACTAACACCTGGTGGCGTGTGTTTGAAGTGTCTTTTAGTGTGTTGTGTGTTTGAAGTCAGTTTTAATGTCATGTTGCTTCCCCTGCCGAGGTTAAATCTTAATGACTGGCTACTGAATATTAACTCATTCCAACATAAATATGTGTATGAATGAAGTATATTATTTATATAATAATGTGAGAAACAGTCTGTTTCATTGGATTTGGCTGAGAAAGCAGGTGAAGTAAAGATACTTTCTGCCTTCACTAACAGTCGTTTTTGTGTATTCTGAATCAGAACCATTTATTTGCCAGGTATGTTACACATATGAAGAATTTGTCTTGGAGGGTGGTGCATACATTAGACCAACAACAACAATCAACACAGTGCAATAGAAACATTACATTTACAAAAGAGAAATAAAATAAAGTGCACAGACAAACAGATAACAGTACTGTAAACAAGTGTACTGTAGGTGTGTGTTAAAGTGACGTGTATTTAAATATGAAGTATTGTCAAATTATAAATAACAAACAAGGGGTTTTCCGTTGCAGCACTATCTGTGACACTGGCTGCACCAGCCAAGACTCAGGGTTCACAAGTAGATGTTAAATGAATCATAATTCTGTCTATTCATTGAAACATTAGCTGTCATATTCACTGTTCTTATATTAGTTATAAACCATGAATTGATTATTTTGTGTGATTCTTCTCTCCCTGCAGCCCCTGCTTTGCCGTCTGTAAAGAGACCTGAGCCCGTTCCCCAGCAGCTCGTGTGTCTGATGCCAGAAGCAGCTCATCTGTCACAGCCTGGTGTGTATTATTTTACCTGTATTTGCGTCCTACAAATATCCATAAGTAGTGTCCATCAAAACGGTTGTTCATTCTTTAAAATCTTTATTGTTGTAAATGATATACTGGTGCACTGTTTTCAGACCAAAAGGAGGCAGCACTCCAGCGTTCAGCTCGCTGAGTGTCACAGACTACAGTGTAGACGTCATGTTACATTCCTGCTTCATCTTACCGTCAATAACAACATGTTCAATGTTCTCTGTAGAGTCAGACCTCCTGGTTCCTCCTGAGACGTCTGCAGAGCCGGGTCAACTGCAAACTGCACAAAGAGATCAAAGTCAGTATTTGGATGTTTTGGATTTGGTTGTGTACATTTTAAAAGATGACATCAAGTCACACCCAATCGTACTAATTGTCTCTGTCTTTATTCTGGTCTGACAAGGTGAGCCATCACGTCCTCATCACAGCTTCCTGCTACGACCACGACGTCAGCCAGTGGACCGGTTCACAGCAGCAGAGGATCTGGAGGGAAACAAAGCAACAAAAGCATATACACGTTATTATATTTGTGTTGTGTTTGTGTGTCAATATGGACTCTGTGTTCAATATTTACTGTCCCTGTTGTGGTTAATAAATATATTTCATGGACTAATGTCTACAAGTCTTATTAATATGTGAACAATTAACAGTAAAGACATATTTAATTGAAGTCATTGCAATTAAAAACTGTAATATAATAGGTAAATAGCCATAAATAAATCAAATACTTATATAGTCTGTCTGCCACTACAATAGTGACAATCAGTAAACAGGGATACACTTTTCTGGATTCATAAATAAAGTGGGATACACTTATTAATTCATAAATAGCTCTTCATCATTGATGTGTAGCTTTGCCCGAAATGACACTCAAGAATAGAACAGGAGAATATTTGAGTCTCAGGTGCTGAAAACAGGAATTGTCATCACCTTAGACAGCATTAATAATGCTGCAATTTCATTGGCTGTCCGTGAACACCAGCTATACACGACTTGCCCGCATTCAGGACCTCAAATAGTCACGTATCTTTTTAAATAGGCTGATTCTTGACCAACCGACCACAGATTTGATGCTTAAACAACTAACTTCGCCTGAAAACGTCCTCAAATTACATTCTGTGACTCAACAACAGTAGTATTCAGAGAATGTCAACTTTCAGTTGTGAGTTTTCTCATCCGCCATCGTTTACCTCGTTTGCTGGTGCGAAATGCATTTTGGGATATTGGCTGTCAAGTACGCACAAGTCTCCTCCGATGCATCCCCGGTAAAATGGGCGGATCAAGTCACAGCCGGGCATTTTCACCGTGCTTGGCGAGAACTGGACTTTTTAAATTGGAACAGTACTTGGACTGCGACTGATGACGTTTACGAGTCCACAAGTACAGAGAAGAACACATATTTAGAAACGTTGGTCTGCTGCAATAACAATGTCTGAAGTGACTGAAAACGTAATCTTTTTAGATACGAAGCCTCCTCCAGTTGTTATGCTAAGCTAGGCTAATCACCACCAGGCTATATTTAAGACAAAAGGCTTTTCTCTCAACTTTTTCTGTGTAAAATGGCATTTTTTTAAAACTGAAATAATTTTCAGGTGTTTTGTCTCGCACTGTGAGTATGTGATATATGCGGGCAACATTTGTTTCTTATGATTTATTTAATCCCAAAACAGGCAGACAAAACAAATGAAATCATAACCAATCAGTGCCTCTGTTGCTCTGGTTAAAAAGGAAAACAGGCTGCTGCAGTTTAGCTACAAACACTGGGGCAAATATGGAAGAACAGCATTGAACTGAAGTCATTTTGGTGAAAACATTGGCTGAACTTTTCAACTGTTTGAGAGCCACCATGAAAACAATTAAAACAGATTACTGTTTTATTCCAATAGTAGTGAATCAAATATAAAGTTCGGTCAACAAAAGGTCAAATATTCACGTCCTAAAACAAAGGACAGAATGTGAGCAAGACTATAATAATTACATTTTCTAAGAGTAAACATGTCCCTTACTTTAGCCTTAATATACATTTTAAACAGTATTTACAAACAAGCAGTAATTTGAAAAAAAAGTTATTCTGTAATTCTATTTCTTTTAGCATTGAGGGAATTTAAATTTCACCCCATTTTTAGGTTTTAAATTTTGCCAATTCATAACCTGTAGTAACCACACAAAAAATGCTGAATATTTGTTGATTTCATTTAATTATCATTACTCAGATAACAGGGTGGACTGGACATAACAGGGTGGAAATCATATCATTGAACAATACATTAAATGACATTTCACAAACAAATTATAAATGTAACTTCCATTAATCATGAACACACATATTTAGCTTCAAATGAAAAACAGGCTGCTGCAGCTTAGCTACAAACCCTGGGGAAAACATTGGCTGAACTTTTCAACTGTTGAGAGCCACCATGAAAACAATTGGAACAGATTACACAAAGGTAAAAAATTCACGTCCTAAAATAAAGGACAGAACCCCTAAATCGCAAAGATATGAGATCAGTAGAGGATGACGTTGAAGAAGAAAGAAAGATGGAGATATTTAAACACAATTATTTTCTCAATTCCGTCATTCTTTAGTTATGGAACAAAACTGCAGTTTCTACAGTAAAACTAAATCAAGGAAGTAATGAGTTTAAACTGGAGAGAAAACGTTGCTGAAGAGAAAGAAGGTTAATATTTCCCTCAGTTTCATCACCTATGATAATTCAGCTCAAACCATAGTGCGGCATCGGGGACATGGAATACTTTGACAACGTAAAACAATTATAATTAATATATATACATGACAATAAATGAAGCACGAGACAATATCATAGAAACAAATACCAAACGAATGTAAATTGATGTGTAGGTTCATCTTTGCTGAATAAACTCATTATTTTTGCAGCCTGACAGTTTTTAAATGTTTAACTATGTCTCATTTATTTCAGATGCTCTCATCAATACACTTGTGATTTGATTAACAGAGACGAGAGAATCATGTTGAGCAAACTCCACGACTAAGTTGTTTCTCTAGTGTGGACTTTTAAATGTCGTTTCAGAGTTGACTTGAATGAAAATGATTTACCACAAACAGAACAACTAAATGCTTTCACTCCTGTGTGGAGAAGCATGTGATCCTTCAGGTAATCCTTTCGTGAAAATGTTTTACCACAAACAGAACAACTAAATTGTTTCACTCCTGTGTGGCTAGTCATGTGATCGTTCAGGATTCTCTTATATGAAAATGTTTTACTACACACAGAACAACTAAATGCGTTCACTCCTGTGTGGAGAGTCATGTGATGGTTCAGGTTTCCCTTTCGTGAAAATGTTTTACCACAAACTGAACAACTAAATGCTTTCACTCCTGTGTGGAGAGTCATGTGATGGTTCAGGTTTCCCTTTCGTGAAAATGTTTTACCACAAACTGAACAACTAAATGCTTTCACTCCTGTGTGGATAGTCATGTGATCGTTCAGGTTTCTCCGATATAAAAATGTTTTACTACACAAAGAACAACTAAATGCTTTCACTCCTGTGTGGATAGTCATGTGATTGTTCAGGTGTCCCTTATGTGAAAATATTTTACTACACACAGAACAACTAAATGCTTTCACTCCTGTTTTGGATCTAGTGTTTCTCTTCAGACGTACCTTGTGGTCAGAGCTTCCAGCACATTCAGGCGAGCTGATTGATGTATTTCCAGTACTACAGTTCACATCACTTACAGGTACTTCATTGTTTTGCAGAGGGTTTGAAGCTGACTGAGGTTCCTGAGTCTCCTTCCAATCTCTACTGTCATCAGTCTCAGACGAGTCATCAGCCTCCGGTTCTGATCCTCCACAATCCGCTCCATCAGCTTCTGTTTCCATCTCTTCAGTTTGTCTTTGATGAAGCTGTGAGGACTGAGCTGCTTCTTCATCATCTTCATTCTTTACAGGAGTGAATGAGAACTTGATACCAGCCTCCTCCAGCCCTTGAAGCTGCTCTCCCTCCTGACTGGTCCAGAGTTCCTCCTGTTCCTCTTTAATGTGTGGGGGCTCTGGGTCATCCTGTTCCTCTTTAATGTGTGGGGGCTCTGGGTCATCCTGTTCCTCTTTAATGTGTGGGGGCTCTGGGTCCTCCTGTTCCTCTTTAATGTGTGGGGGCTCTGGGTCATCCTGTTCCTCTTTAATGTGTGGGGGCTCTGGGTCCTCCTGTTCCTCTTTAATGTGTGGGGGCTCTGGGTCCTCCTGTTCCTCTTTAATGTGTGGGGGCTCTGGGTCATCCTGTTCCTCTTTAATGTAAAGAATGCAATGTGTACATCTGAGGTGTATCACAATAAAAAGTACAATATGTACCTCTGAGGTGTAGTACAGTAAAGAATACAATATGTACATCTGAGATGTAGTAGAGTAAAAAAGTAAAACATTCACCCCTGAGGTGTAGCTCAGTAAAAAAGTACAATATGTACCTCTGAGATGTAGTACTGTAAAAAGTATGAACGTGTTTAAATACTGCAGTACAGTATATGTAACTCTACCTCAGTACATGATGTGAATACTTCCTCCAGAACTGGTTACATCAGTTTAAAGTGATAAAGAAACAAACAGAACCAACCTGCTCTTTGTATCCGGACTTCCGGGTTAAAAACAGCGTCCTGTAGTCTCCGTTGTTGCTCGTTCTCCTCTTTTGAACTAGAAAGTTCCTCCTCGTACTCTGCTATCGCTCTTTCAAACAGCATTTGCTCTTTAGACATTTTCACACAACGACAGAAACGTTTTCTCCACACAAACTCCGTTTCCTCTCCATTAAACTGGGACGCGCTGTGTTGACTTCCGTCCCCGTCGGTCTGTTTGTAGCATGCTAAGCTAACTTCAATAGCTTTGTAGGCTACCGGGAGATGAGTCACAGGAACAACATCCGGGAACAAAGGCGAACATCTAGAAGTCCATTCAGAAGGTTTATCCAGACATACAGAGACTCTGCTGGATCAGTACTGAAGGAGCTACCTGACACTTTACCAACGTAACAACGAGACGCTACTCTTGCTACTGACGGTAGCCGCCATGTTGCTAATGGAGGAACATCCGGGTCTTCTTCTTCTTCTCTTTTATTTTTTTCCGTTTTATTGGCGGTGGGCAAACAACTGTTTTGTGCATTACCGCCACCAACTGGTATGGAGTGTGGATCAGGATGTCAATTATGTCAATTAATATATAACGTGAAGGAAAACAACAACTTATGTACAGATGTTTTTGGTGGCAAGTCAAACGTGTATTATTAAGGGACTTCAGTATTCATAATATAATATTTAGTTTTGTTATTGAAGCTGTTAAAAACACACACGAGTAAATAGATTATTTAAAATGACATCTCATCTCGTGAGGAAAGAGCCTGGAAGACGTTCAAATCAGGGAGTTAAAAGTATAAAATAAATACCCACAATTAGACAATATGTTTTTATAGTCATGGTCACGTGATATGTTGCAGCAAAGTGCTGTCCCATTCATATTTACATCAATTCAAGCCCTCACAGCCTCTCACACTCAACCTTTTACCAGGCCGTCAGTAAGTCCCTGAGGGTTCCAGGTTTGAGTGTTTAGGGGGACATTGGGATTGGGCCTAAAACACTAAGTGTGTCGAGTATTCCAGGAAGATTTTCGTGAAGCGCGTGTCGAGGCTCGTGTTGAAGACGTATGTGGTGAAGCTCGAGGGCTCGCGAGACGGCACGTGACTGATTCAGGAAATCGAAATTATTTTTTAAATTAAAATGAATTTAAAATGTGGCAGTCACATCACACACCTTTTCCCCATTTTGTTTCCACTTTCCCTTTTGACCCCTTCATTTGATCAGAGAGACAGACACCATATTAATAAGTTCATAAGTTATGTGTTGGTATTACAAACAGCATTCATTAATTTATTCAACTCAAAGCTTCACACTCGTTATAACCACTTGCCTGCTTTACAGGTAATGTCCACTAGATGGCGCAGTAGAGCAAATGAACCCCCATGAAGCTTCTGCCCATGAGTGAACCAAATGGATGGAAACCTTCAGGAAGCTTCATCTCGCCATCACTACTAAATGTATTAGGCCACAAGGTGAACCCCATTATCGTTTCATCCCGCTCCACAGTCGCGCATCTACACAATCTTTAGCTCATAAAAAAGAACGAGTCGTGCTAAGCTACCAAAAAAAAGTTCGTCGCTGAATTTCCAGTCGATTCTCGATGCGTCTATGTTTTACGCAGAACTATTTTCTTCAGAGCGTAATAATATCTTGCTCGCGAGTGGTGGCACGGTTCGACACGTGATCGTTCTACACCAATGAGGTAGCTGCTTTTTGTCAACAGAATGGCAAGATGGCGGCCCCCATGGACCGATATAACGTTACCATGAAGAGGAAAACACTCGAACATCCTCACAAGTGGGCCAAATGGATTCTAAACAGTGCCGTATACATAGCCGCGTCCATGAAGAACAATGAGGCAAATGTACGATAGTGTTATGTTTATGTTAAGCCATTTAGATCAAGTGTTATATAGGTAGCACTGTACTAGCACTCTAGTAGCACTGTGATGTCTCTTATTGATAGCACTTTTGTAATTTTCTGTAATTTAACTCTATTGAAGAAACTGTACTTTAGTGATTATTGATTCTTGTTCTGAGTTTGTACTCATGATTGAATGCACTATCGTAAGTCGCTTTGGATAAAAGCGTCAGCTAAATGACATGTAATGTAATGTTATACATATTCTTGTGCAATACTGTCACTATATTTTGTGCCTTATTTTTATTTATATATTTGTTTGGTCTTAAGCTTATTTTATTTTTTTCCTTAAAGATTATTGTAATTCTGTGTTAGGAGCACCCAGCAAAATAAGCTTTTACTTGTACAGAATAACTGCCTGTTATCTGTGCATATGACATTAAAACTATCTCTTGATCTCTTAAAATACCTGGGAATACACCTCAACACCAAACGAAATTTCACTAAATGCTTTACATTAGTATTTCTATGAATGAGACAAATAAACCTCCTTGTATCAATAAAAGGCAGTAACTGTACTTATACCAATGACCATTTGTTTATTCATTCATTCATTCTTCCACAAATGAAAACACTGATCAACCATAAAAACAATCTTTATGAAAAATATGAAACACGATATACACTCACCTAAAGGATTATTAGGAACACCTGTTCAATTTCTCATTAATGCAATTATCTAATCAACCAATCACATGGCAGTTGCTTCAATGCATTTAGGGGTGTGGTCCTGGTCAAGACAATCTCCTGAACTCCAAACTGAATGTCAGAATGGGAAAGAAAGGTGATTTAAGCCATTTTGAGCGTGGCATGGTTGTTGGTGCCAGACGGGCCGGTCTGAGTATTTCACAATCTGCTCAGTTACTGGGATTTTCACGCACAACCATTTCTAGGGTTTACAAAGAATGGTGTGAAAAGGGAAAAACATCCCGTATGCGGCAGTCCTGTGGGCGAAAATGCCTTGTTGATGCTAGAGGTCAGAGGAGAATGGGCCGACTGATTCAAGCTGATAGAAGAGCAACTTTGACTGAAATAACCACTCGTTACAATCGAGGTATGCAGCAAAGCATTTGTGAAGCCACAACACGCACAACCTTGAGGCGGATGGGCTACAACAGCAGAAGACCCCACCGGGTACCACTCATCTCCACTACAAATAGGAAAAAGAGGCTACAATTTGCAAGAGCTCACCAAAATTGGACAGTTGAAGACTGGAAAAATGTTGCCTGGTCTGATGAGTCTCGATTTCTG
Organism: Myoxocephalus aenaeus; assembly: GCA_038501785.1. Taxonomy (NCBI): domain Eukaryota; kingdom Metazoa; phylum Chordata; class Actinopteri; order Perciformes; family Cottidae; genus Myoxocephalus; species Myoxocephalus aenaeus. Next base: position 3,270,492 of record JBAMJR010000100.1, read on the forward strand.
TTGAGACATTCAGATGGTAGAGTCAGAATTTGGCGTAAACAGAATGAGAACATGGATCCATCATGCTTTGTTACCACTGTGCAGGCTGGTGGTGGTGGTGCAATGGTGTGGGGGATGTTTTCTTGGCACACTTTAGGCCCCTTAGTGCCAATTGGGCATCGTTTAAATGCCACGGCCTACCTGAGCATTGTTTCTGACCATGTCCATCCCTTTATGGCCACCATGTACCCATCCTCTGATGGCTACTTCCAGCAGGATAATGCACCATGTCACAAAGCTCGAATCATTTCAAATTGGTTTCTTGAACATGACAATGAGTTCACTGTACTAAAATGGCCCCCACAGTCACCAGATCTCAACCCAATAGAGCATCTTTGGGATGTGGTGGAACGGGAGCTTCGTGCCCTGGATGTGCATCCCACAAATCTCCATCAACTGCAAGATGCTATCCTATCAATATGGGCCAACATTTCTAAAGAATGCTTTCAGCACCTTGTTGAATCAATGCCACGTAGAATTAAGGCAGTTCTGAAGGCGAAAGGGGGTCAAACACAGTATTAGTATGGTGTTCCTAATAATCCTTTAGGTGAGTGTATACACACACACACACACAACTGTACAAAACAGAATAAGGAAACTCAGCCCTCGGTTTCAGTGTCAGGACAGTCATCTTCCAGTTCCTCAGTTTCTTTTGTGTTGGCACAATTAGAACAACGACATAAGTCTGTGCAACACAGTCCTGCAGAAACACAGGAACATCTGCCTGTCTCACAGGCACTTTTGCAGCCGCAGTGTATTACATGTAAAACACTGTCAGGGGCCGGATTTCTGGTCATCCAGGTGACGTGCAAGGTCCCATCCTCTATTCTCCAACCATGTCCAGCAGGTGATGGAGCACTTATGTTTCCTTGGAGACAGGACCTCATTATTGCAGCCTGGTAGTTTGCCCTTTTGCAGTGCTGATGGAGGGCATCATCAGTAGTAGGGGGAATGCATAATTCTGGCAAGGCCGATGATGCCATACAGAAAGCCTTGTACCTAGCTTCATTTACATTTTCGGCGAGTGCAAATGTTGACTGCTCCAAGTTAAAGTTGGTACCTAAACTTTTAAAAGCCTTAAGGTACGTCCTCTTGTGTTGTTTGGCACTTTGTCCCTTGTTCAGTCTGGCTGTCCGTCTGGCTCAACTCACTAGACTGTGTGGTTTCCGCACCTGATGGATAAGGTAGCATGTCCACGAGTGTATCTGTTGACAGAGTCTCTGCAAAAACCAGCTCGCAGATGTTGCGCTTGTTGGGGATGTGAAACATCAGTTGGGGGAAATCACGAGTCAGCCTCTTCTTCAACATATCCTGTCTGCAACACAACAAAACAGTGACAATTAAGAGTCACAGGAGTACCATCAAAAGCAGAGAGTGGTGGAGGTGGTACAAGACATTTCAGGCTAGAACCCATCTGCCATACAGCACATTCAACACCAAAGATGCTCAAGAAAGGCACACAACATCACAAACACACACAGTTCTCCTTGGTGCCGACTGGTACAGGTCTGTGCAAACAGCGAGACTTAAAAACTGTTTCTCCAAACAAGCCTGTCACACACATTTTGTGTAAAGCTAGCCTTGCACATGACAAATAATAAGACTTGAGAGAAAAATGCATTGCAGTTACCTGTAGTCTGAAGCATCAAGACCTTCATTTCCTGTCACCAGTTCAACGAAGGCCTTCTTCAGCTGGACCATTCTCAGCACCTCTTTGTTGACAATCAGCCTTTGGCGAATTATCCTCTCACAGAATATCTTATAGCTGACATCAAACATGGGCTCATTCCTAAAACACATATGAATGAGAAGTAAAGGAATTAAGTGTTGTGATTGTGTGCACATACAACAGAATGCAGTTTGAATGTTTACTTTTATAATGTTAAGTTATGAGCTCCTTGAAATGCAATATAATAAATAACTTACTGTTCTTTCTCTGGTTTTTCAGGCCTCGTCAAAAACCTGGTGTACTGATTGTAGCAGCCTTTGTGGTACTGCACCTCCAGAGCCACACAGTCTTTGTCTTGTATATGTATTAATATACTTTGGTCATCCTTCAACTCTGCAGCTTTCTGCAATTGGCCTTAACGAAACAAAAAGGATAGTTCAATGAGTTTGTTGACATATCACTCACACATAATTGTACCTTTCAGTCACTCAACCACAGTGTGTGTGTGTGTGTGTGTGTGTTACACCTTACATTTGAGTTGTGTTTGTTTACCTGCTGTTAATGTTTCTCCTTTTTTTTTTGCAAATTATGCACAGGGCAGGAAGGACGGGTCCAGAGCCTGCGATTGCCAGCCCTGACCTAGATCGCAGTTTCTTTGTTGGTAGAAGCCGATGGAATGGCCTCGTGGTCTTCCGTAGCTTCTTGCCTCTCACGTGCGAGACGTCTTTCCACCTTTGAGATGGCGTTTTTGTCCGTAAATCTACGATAACACGTGTGATGGAAGCCAGCATCCTCGGGAATATTGTCAAACTCCACATCAACACAGTGTTTGAAGTTCTCAGCCACGTCCCGAGACTCACCCTTCAACCCGAGCCACTTTTGTAGGCTCGTCCTGAAAGTATTCCATCGTGCAGTGGTGAAATGATGTACCTCCTCGTGCTTCACTGAAGTTATATGCATGTAACAAAATTTGATTTTAGATGCAATAAGACAATCCGGTATATCTTCTTCGTCGTCCGTACTGCTCGATGAAGGCACGGTGGCCGCCATCTTGCAACTCTGTTGACAAAAATCAGCTACCTTATTGGTGTAGCATGATGACGTGTCGAACCGTGCCACCACTCGCGAGCAAGATATTATTACGCTCTGAAGAAAATAGTTCTGCGTAAAACATAGACGCATCGAGAATCGACTGGAAATTCAGCGACAAACTTTTTTTTGGTCGCTTAGCACGACTCGTTCTTTTTTATGAGCTAAAGATTGTGTAGATGCGCGACTGTGGAGCGGGAATCATTTTCTAGAAGACTTTTCGTGCTTCACCTTGCGGCCTATATAGGCTGCGGTCGAATAGTCCATTTTGGTTAGGAACCTTCCTAACTGAGTGAAATGACCCGGAAGTACCTCAGTGGCCGCCATGATAAGTGCCGGTCGAATTGTCCAAACGCAAAGGAAAGGAGCTTCAATGCTTCCTAACTTAGCTCCTTTAGCATAGGAACCACTGGACATTCCTTTATGAAAGAAAAGGAGAGAATGCTGACCCACAATTCCTTGCGGCGGCAACATTTAAAGTGATGAAAGAGTTAAACTGGACGAGCTCTTCAGTCTGACTCATGTTTCTGATTATCATCTTTTTAATCAACTATTTTGTGACATTACAATAAAACATATCAAGTCAACACGAGTTTTGTGGCGTTTCATAAACTGTTGTCTGCATATTTTTATCATCCGATTATAATCTGCATATAGATAAACCATAACAACAACAAAAGATATGAGACAAACATATATGAAACACAAAAGAGACAGTGTAGTATCTTTGTACTCTCTGTGAAAAATACGTTGAATGAAGGAATATGAAATTCCTTCGTTCATTTCTATTCCAACCTCGTTATTAAAGTAATACTATGAACCGGGTTTGTTGATGTCGTTATGACACAACACTGTAAGAAGACGGACGAAGTATCCAAGCTGCACTTTTTGTAGTCCATCTTCGGAACATTGTAGTTTCACTGCTGACTGCAGACTGACGTCACTAGCATGCGCCTGCCGTCGCGTCATAATTACGTCGCTTAGGGAAAGTGGAGTCGGATTTGCCAAACACCGTGGTTGTCTCCTCATGAATTCTCCTTCCCATCTTTCCTTAACCCCGTGACGTTTTCCACAGAGGTTAAGGAAAAGTGTTTCGGGTCAGACGTTAGGAGGTAATTATTTGACTATTCGACCGCAGCTTAGCTCTCCATCGACTGCGTGGCCCAGTGCATGATGGGAAACGCCTGGTTGTTGCCACATCAGAGAGCTGATTGGCTCTTAGATCTGACAGCAAACACCACGTATTGTAGAAAATCCTTATTTTATGTGTAGTTGTAATACTTAAAGCTCGATTGTTGACTATTAGTCTCATGTTTAATCTGAACAAATATATTGTGTTGTTGATAATAATAAAGCTTATTTATATAACACATATCTAAACCAGTAGTAATGTATTTCCCAGGCAGACATACAAAAAACAAAGGATGCAGCTACACATACATTTCTACATAAATATATATTCATGAACACATATGAATAAATCCAAACGTGATTTGTAATCTACAAGTAGACTACAGATCGGAAATTAACAGGAAGTCATTTTTCTGTGACTTCCTGTGTATACTTTGAAGGCAGCTGAAAACGCCTCCTGCTGCGGCCGCCTGCTCTCGTCTGGATTCCAGGAGAGAAGCAGCTCTTTGAACGAGCCCAACATCTCTGTGGATCACACACTTTAATTAAATCTATTTCTAAGACTCAAATGCAGCTGGTTATTGATTGAACTGATCAGATACATCACAGAAACACCTGGTCCTGCACAGCATTTAATCCTTATAATAATGAGAGAGGGGAACCGACATACTACAGATGTAATTATAGATTATAATATTGAATAGTTTTCTTTTTTAGGTGAAACTACATTCGATCACTGAATCATACCCACTCAAATGAAACACATTAAAAACAAACTAACTTAAGCTATGTCGTCTCATGCAAAGTCAAAGTCAGGATTTTAGAAATACTGAAGTCTCTTAATAATACATGTTTGACTTGCCAAAGTATTTTTTTCTTTTTCACGTTATATATTAATTTACAGGTTAATAAATGATCAAAAACTAGATAATATCCAATTACCGGCACTACCGGTGGAAATGGGTGAAAGGCCTCTAGAATTACGAAGAGCGCAGTTGGCATTAAGTTATTGGTTTAATCTACAGGGCCTTTTATTATTATTTATTAATAATGCAAGTACTAGACATCCTGATCCACACTCCATACCAGTTGGTGGCGGTAATGCGCCAAACAGTTGTTTCCCCACCGCCAATAAACCGTACAAAAGAAGAAGAAGAAGAAGAAGAAGAAGACCCGGATGTTCCTCTATTAGCAACATGGCGGCTACCGTCAGTAGCAATAGCAGCGTCTCGTTGTTGTGTTGGTAAAGTGTCAGGTAGCTCCTTCAGTACTGATCCAGCAGAGTCTCTGTATGTCTGGATAAACCTTCTGAATGGACTTCTAGATGTTCGCCTTTGTTCCCGGATGTTGTTCCTCTGACTCATCTCCCGGTAGCCTACAAAGATATTGAAGTTAGCTTAGCATGCTACAAACAGACCGACGAGGACGGAAGTTAACACAGCTCGTCCTAGTTTAATGGAGAGGAAACGGAGTTTGTGTGGAGAAAACGTTTCTGTCGTTGTGTGAAAATGTCTAAAGTCCAAATGCTGTTTGAAAGAGCGATAGCAGAGTACGAGGAGGAACTTTCTAGATCAATAGAGGAGCACGAGCGACAACGGAGACTACAGGACGCTGTTTTCAACCCGGAAGTCCGGATACAAAGAGCAGGTTGGTTCTGTTTCTTTATCACTTTAAACTGATGTAACCAGTTCTGGAGGAAGTATTCACATCATGTACTGAGGTAGAGTTACAGGTACTGTTCTGAAGTATTTAAACACGTTCATTCTGTTTACTGTACTACATCTCAGAGGTACATGTTGTACTTGTTACTGAACTACATCTCAGAGGTACATATTGTACTATTACTGTACATCTTAGAGGTACATATTGTACTTTTTACTGTACATCTTAGAGGTACATATTGTACTTTTTACTGTACATCTCAGATGTACATATTGTACTTTTTACTGTACATCTCAGATGTACATATTGTACTTTTTACTGTACTACATCTCAGATGTACAAATTGTGTTGTTTACATTAAAGAGGAACAGGATGACCCAGAGCCCCCACACATTAAAGAGGAACAGGAGGACCCAGAGCCCCCACACATTAAAGAGGAACAGGAGGACCCAGAGCCCCCACACATTAAAGAGGAACAGGATGACCCAGAGCCCCCACACATTAAAGAGGAACAGGAGGAACTCTGGACCAGTCAGGAGGGAGAGCAGCTTCAAGGGCTGGAGGAGACTGGTATCAAGTTCTCATTCACTCCTGTAAAGAGTGAAGATGATGAAGAAGAAGCTCAGTCCTCACAGCTTCATCAAAGAACAACTGAACCGATGGAAACAGAAGCTGATGGAGAGGATTGTGGAGGATCAGAACCAGAGACTGATGAGACTAGAGACTCGTCTGAGACTGATGACAGTAGAGATTTGAAGGAGACTCAGGAACCTCAGTCAGATTTAAACCCTCTGCAAAACAATGAAGTACCTGTAAGTGATGTGAACTGTAGTACTGGAAATACATCAATCAGCTCGCCTGAATGTGCTGGAAGCTCTGACCACAAGGTACGTCTGAAGAGAAACACTAGATCCAAAACAGGAGTGAAAGCATTTACTTGTTCTGTGTGTAGTAAAACATTTTCACGAAAGGTAACCCTGAACAATCACATGCCTATCCACACAGGAGTGAAACCATTTAGTTGTTCTGTGTGTAGTAAAACATTTTCACAAAAGTTAAACCTGAACAATCACATGATTCTCCACACAGGAGTGAAAGCATTTAGTTGTTCTGTGTGTAGTAAAACATTTTCATATCAGAGATACCTGACCGCTCACATGACTCTCCACACAGGAGTGAAACCATTTAGTTGTTCTGTGTGTAGTAAAACATTTTCACAAAAGGTAACCCTGAAACGTCATATGACGATCCACACAGGAGTGAAACCATTTAGTTGTTCTGTGTGTAGTAAAACATTTTCACAAAATGCATCCCTGAAACGTCATATGACGATCCACACAGGAGTGAAACCATTTAGTTGTTCTGTGTGTAGTAAAATATTTTCACAAAATGCATCCCTGAACTATCACATGACGGTCC